>CM031242.1:988346443-988806443 GCA_018340775.1 Taxus wallichiana var. yunnanensis
TAAAATTGTTTCTCTTTCCCACAATGCATTACAACTTAATAACAAAATGTTCAATACAACTTTTCTTTCAAATACAATACTATAAGTCTTCCACCTTAAGTGGGAATTTACAAGAAAGGTAGCTACAATGAAGGATTTCTTAGTCTTCTACAAGTGCTCCAAGTATCAAATCTCCAACATGAGTTCCACCATTTCTTCACTTGATCACAACAACAAAAATGGGGGAGAGGCAACACTCTCCACCCAACCAAAACTCCAATGAGGATAAGAAGAAATCCCCCTCATTGGCCCCCGAGCCCCAACCAAAATGCAATAAGGGATGGATCCAACACATGGAAACTATACAATGCTTCCATAACACAACAAAAAAATTCACAACCATTTCAAGCACATTCAACACAAGAAAAAGAACACAATAATACAACTTTACAAAATACACAAGGCTTGAAATGCAAGCCAATGGAGTAAGGATCTATGGGGAGATCACTTATGCCTCCCAATGGGATTAGGTTCCCACCTTAAAAACCTCCAATATACATCTCAAAAACCCCTACAAAAATCTTATGCCTCCCACATTCTCTTATGCCCCTACAATCTCTTATGTCTCCCTCATAATAAAAACAAGTAATAAATGCAAGCATTTTCTTGTCCAAGGTAGGGCTAACAACCCAATTCCCTCCAAAATAGGAAATAAACTCTTATACCTCCCTACATATGAGATCCCCATAGCCTCCTCCTACACCATACTCAGGAAAATTACCCAACGAACCATCAATAATACCAAAACACTCAATAACATACAAATATACATGAGTGAAAGAAAAGAAAACCATTAAAGAATGGTGTAGCTCCTGCCTTTCCAAGATAGATATTGATCCAAGAGGCACACATAAAAATCCTTCAATCTGAATCTAACACTAACAAGCTCCAAAAAAACCCACAAGCACTCCAAAATCCTCTAACTCAAATACAAGAGCACAAAAAGAAAATAAGTAACCCCCAAAAAAAAACAAATGAACTAACATAAATAGAAAAGGGAGAGAGGAGGGTGAGGTGGCTCCATGTTGGATGTCACATCACTCATGCTCAAATCCACATCACAAGTCGAACCTCAACCCTAGTGCACAATAAATTGGTGGTTGAGAGGAATGACAAACCTATTACACACACAATCCTAACCCATACCCCCTAAGGAAAAAATTTAAAACCCACGTAAGAAAATTTCAATGAATGTTACTTTATGTTTTACAAAACACTTAATGTGGTCTATTTGTTACGCCCCAACACATAGATAGGGTTGGCATAAGAAATTAAGAGGTGTGGAAAAGTTTAACTTGTCCCAAAAGCCTCCAAAAATGGCCCTTAAGCCCAAATCCTAATTTCTAAAGAAGGGTAGAGTGTACAACACTCAAGATCACATACACTCAACTAAAAACACAAGAACCAAAGAACCAACTACTCTAATAAATGAATCCTTTTTGTCACATCCATAATTAGCTTAATAACATGATTAGTTCACTAAATAAGACACATAAACCAATTAATGATAAAAGGTAATTACATCACAAATTAAATCACATACTCAAAAATTTAAATAAAAGAAAAGAAAAGAATAACACACAAACCCTTGGTCACAATTAGAGGTCATCCCCCTCATGGGGACCTCCTAAAAAAATAACAAAACAACAACATTACACAAGTTTCCATGGTGACCATTTTCGTATCCATCCATTATTCTATTGTGGTTGGTCTCCAATACCCCTTTGATTGTTGTGATATAATTACCTGTAAAATCACACAATACCCTCTTCAACCTCATTCTGTATCAAAACATCTAAGATAAAATATACACATACAAATCAATAATCATCCATATATAAATTAAATCATCATCTAGACCAACAATGCTATTATTTTAAAAAAACAACATCTCAATTCTATATTTCATCAATACCAATAAGATCACAAGATTAGTTCAACTGCTAAATCCTACTCAATATGACGAGAATGTCGAATGTCAGAAATATATAAATATGTCAACAATTATCATCAAAATATAAAATATTTCTCTAAGAATCCACAAAAATCATACTTTGAATAACAATCCATCAATAGTTTAAGTATCTCTATCGTCTAGCATCATGCTAAGTCAAAATGATACAATAATATCCAGGTATATAGTCAATAGTAATCAAAATAAAAATATAATAAGTGTCGAAGGGAAGTGGGCACTACAAGGCATCAACCCAAAACTTTTATTTCTAAGATTGAAGTGGATAGAGTGAGGGATAAAACTAAGGAAGAAAGAGAAGTAATAATTTTTTGTTGATGTGTTTATTTCAGAATGTCTATCCCTCCCTTGAAATGCCTTTCCAAACTCATCATGTTCATCATGATCATGCATCAACCCTTCAAGAACTGATGCCATAATTCTAATCAAACAGAGAACAAACATTAATGCATGATAATAAAGTTAGCGAAGGTGACCAACTAGTATATGGTCAAGATACATGTTAAAGGCAAAGGTTAAATATGATTACAAAACTAGAAAAATATGCTTCAACACTCCTGTCCCAAAATTCCTCCATTGTGCCTTTTAATTACACATAATGTATAGCAAAAATATTTCACCCAACACCTCCTAAAAATAAACTACAGTAAGTAGTCACCCGTGCATGTTAACTTTACCCCTTTATCTTGAATAGATAAAGGAATAAAAATAGACATGTTGATTAAAATGAGGCACTAATAGCCTTAGTTACAAAGAGACACTCTAGTTAAAGTGTAGTTGACTTTTCTATTTTTTAAGTAATTAAAATAATTGAGTGAATATTTTCACTAATATTAGTTTTTCTTGTTACTCAAGTCATTTCCGATGTATATGAAACTCCTTATTTGTTGTTAATTAAATAATCATACTTAATCACTGATGTAGCACTTGCATATTCACCCACTTATAAGGGTATCTTAGCTTTACCTCTGTTTTGTCTTTAATTTATTGTAAAAAATAAGGTAATTGGGACTTCAAAAGGGATCCATGTTGTCTAATGTTGACCTATGCATGCATCATCCTCTTTTTTTTCGGCATGTCATGAACATACTTTGAAAAATACCATTTCAAGTGTGGGAACCACTTTAATAGAGTTTACGGTAATCATATTTAACCTTTTCCTCTAGTATGTATATTGACCATATATTACTTGGTCACCTTTGTTGACTTGATTATCATGCATTATTTTTGGTCTCTTTTTTATTAGAATCATTACATATAAGCTTGATAGGCCACCCTTTGAAAGTTATGTTACATACATCATGATGGGGTTATCCTTTGGTTTTGTTGACCGTGGCATCAAATATTAATTCAATAAAATATTGACCATTTGGTTTCTTGGCATATACATTGTTTATCGACCACTTTTTGAAAGGTCAATGCAAATGATAAATTTTGGGCTTGGTCCCCTTCTCACAATAATCTGACCCATCATTGTGTCAGTGTATTTGATTTAAATTTAATTTAACTCGGTGAAGTTTAGCAGACCCTATAGTTTGCATAGAAATTCAAATGCTTTAATTTGTGCCATAGATTTGGTTATTTATTGATCTCCACTATTCAATTTAACTCTAGATGAGTTATGTTGGTAATTATGGTGGAGTTGGCATTTAATAGTTGTTGTATTTTTTATGACCATTTATCCTAGTACCTACTTGATCCGAACCAATCGATCATATACCCCCTAACCATGGTGGAGTTATCAATGACTATAGTTGGGTCTAGGGTTTGTAATGAAGTTTGTTGTATATTATTCACTCCTTATCTATATCCTTTTCATCCTGATCATTGATTTCCTTGACCCCTAAGTTAGTGATTGGTTGATTGAGTTTTCGATTTGGACCATTTGATGTTATACCTTTCGATCTTCGATCATTGATTTTTAACCGTGGTTGAATCTTAGGTAACTCATTGTGAGTTAGGTAAAACACTTGACAAACCCTAATAATTTGTAATTTTTGAGCTCATTCCCGACCTAGTGATGTTCTATAGAAATTATTCATGGCTACCATTGTTTTTCTATCCCGAAACTCAATTATTGACTATAAAGGTTCTATGATTACATTTTTTTATATTTTTGTGACATGACTGTTAATCCGAAACTCCACCATGATGCTTTTGATTATGTTTTTGACATTATTTTTGATTTAGATCTCACTTTGTATCTTTCTAGTTCTATACGAGATGGCATTTTATCAAAAGCTCAGTACATTGCTCATATTTTAACATTAAACTAAGTTTTTGACTCTTTTGGGTCTTTGTTTGATTTCCTTACTACAAGGGTTGAGAACTATTAATGGTCATTGTTTTCAAAGGTGATCTCATCGTTCCTCAGAATCGATGCATCCATTTATTGAATTTTTTTAGCTTTGTCACTGTATATTGATATGATGCTAAATCCTTGTGATTACTTTTCATTTTTGATAAAAACCCCTTGCGGTTATCATTTTTTGCATCTACACTTGAGGGTTTCGAGGATTTGGATAAAAAATAGTAAGCTCTTCATCTCCCCATTCAATTCTTCTTGCTCAAATAAAATTTACATCTCTTTTATTAAATATCTCATCTTTGGTTCATTATCTTGCCTGTGTATTGATGTTGGGGACCATAGCCACTTCCTAGGACTTTGATTTAGCTGATCTTGCTTTGTTTCTTTAACTGAAATTATGCGTTAGAAACATTTCTTGCATGATACTGGTAATAGTCTATTTCACTTGATCTCTGCATTTGTTTGAAATTTAGTTGTGGTTGCTCGTATATTTACCCAATTTGGGGTTCACTTTGATGAGGGCTCTCTATTCTTGGATTTTCTCTTTTTCTATACTTGCTTCTTTTTTTGATGAATATTATGCAAAATTTTACTCTTCCATCAAAACATAGATATGGGTATTGTAATTTTTCTCCAAAATACATAGATCTGGTGTTTTTGAGCTCATGTTCATAGTATTTGATTTTCTTTAATGAGTATTCAGATTTTGTTGTTGGAATTTTGTGCCTCTTTGAAATATTAATTATTTTTCATACCCATATTTTTATCTTCTTTATCTTGGTGGGAATCAAGTTATCTAAATTTCCCCACAGGCAGAATTGATCAAACACGACCCTACACAGAAAAATCTAAGGGTCAGCTCTCTCATGCGAGCCACATTACCAATTTGACGATCAATCCCAAATCTGAGGAGCGGGTAAACTCAAAATGGAGGAGTAGAGTCAACGAAGGGGGGCCAACAATGTTAAATAAACCGGACACTCTCAAGAGGAGAACGTGGAAGATTTGAATGTTTTTGAATTAGCCACATATGAGTCGACTCAAGGCAAAACAAAATACTCGCAGAAGGTGCCATGTGTAATCTCAATGAAATTATGAAAGGTGCATCAAAGGGGCAGCCCCTAAATGAGCGTGAACCTTCCACATGTCCCAATTCCAAAAAGGAGACAGTGTCATTGAAAATTCTTCGAGTAGTGGAAGCCTCCACATGTCTCATCGGTGCAACTCCAAGGATGGGTAAAAGTGCAGAGACTCAAATGAGCACCAACTCTCCACATGTCAAGGATCCTATAGAGTAAAAAAAGGGAGACATAGTAGGCTAGAATCGGATAAGTATAGAAAGACCAGCGGAAAGAACCACATGTCATCTCGGTGTAATTTTAAAGGTGAGAGCCCAACGGAAACTCAAACGTGTGTCACTCTCTACGTGTCTAGGGTCTAATAGAATTTGAATGGCAAAGGGCCTAAATCGATAAGTAGAGGTAGAGTCGGTGAAATCCCCCACATGTCTCAATGGCATAATTTCAAAGGAAGGATTAGGAGTGGAGGCTCCTAGTTTGAGTAAGCCCTCCATGTGTCCAAAATTCAAAAAGGGACAGAGCCAGCCATTTAAATTGACTAAGAATGAGAGAACTAACGGAAGCATTCACTTTTCTTAGCGCCACACCTTCCAAGGTCAAAGCCAAAGGTGGTCCGTAAATGACTGCAAATATCCCACGTGTTCGAAGACAGAAAAGAAGATGTCAAAAGGTAGAACCAGCCGTTGAAAAGTCTAAGTAGATGCAAAACTAGTGGAAGGTGCCACATGTCAACTCGACACAACTTCAAAGGTAAAATTTGGAGGGACAGTCCCAAATAAGTGCTAAGCATCCATGTGTCTCAGGTCACACATAATCCCCCACCAAACAAAATGGAATTAGCTAAAATATAAAGAAATAGAGAAACCCCGGAATAAGCCATGTGTCTCTTTGGCGCAACTTCAAAATCTAAATCACAAAGTGGTCCCCAAATGTACGCCTGGTTCGACACGTGGCCATGTTTCAAGTCAAAGTAGGAAGGTGGGTTACCGGAGGTAGTTTGGGTTTTTGGCTTTTGTTTCAAAAAAGACATAAAGTATTAAAGTGAGTTACACCTTTGCCGATGCCCAGAGAAGCCACGTGTCAAGCCTAAATTACATGCGGGCCAAAGGGCCTAGGGAGGACTTTTCACCAAAGTGGAAAATGTGGGTCAATGGGCTAGAAGATGACTTTTGGGAAATATTAAGTTGGAGTGCCATGAAAGTTTTTGCATCTTTTGGCACTTTCATAAAAGCCAAGTTTACAAGCATGGGCTCACAGAAGATTTCTTGCGAAGAAGAAAAACAAAAGGATGCAGTCTTGTGAGGAATTTTAGGAAAAAGTGAATTTCAGACCTATAGGGTTGCGAGAAGATTTGTGATTTTGTGTCTTTTCACAAAAAGTGTAGTTTGTATATTCGGGCCCATCGATCCACTTTGCAAAGGTTACATTTCATTATTTTGCACAATCTCAATACAAAATCTTTAGATGGCCATATCTTTTGACTAGAAGCTTGGATTTGAGCAAGAGAAGACTTTTTGGAAAGGTCTCGACCTCCTCTACACCATGGGAGCTTGAAAATTTAATTCTGGCAAGGTTAGGTGGGTAAAAATTAGAAAAAATATTTCATGCCATTAATGATGGATTCAATTGCTTCAACTACCGATATAAGTCTCGATTTGATCCATCGTTCTTCCTTCTTTAACATGCCAAACAAACATATAGAGAGAAGACTTGATAGATTGTGGGTAGATTCATAGATGGAATTAATGGTTGGTGGTTGGACTTTAGGAACAAAGTCAATATTATCTTCTTTTCCTTTGGTTTTCATCATCTATATATTGCAAGCATTTCTCATTTGAGAAGGAGGAGACATTTTTAGATGTGGGGAACTTTGTCCAAAATTTTCCTGGCTCCATTTAAGTTGTAATCCTTCTCTTAAGCCTGGAAATTAGATTTTACACCTCTAAGCATTAATCTAATAGTTTTTTCACCTTAAAGAGCAATAAAATCATCTTTTGTGTTTCCCTTTACATTGTGCCTCTCTATCTTGTGCTTTCTTCCCGTGCATGTATTTCACATTTGCAGGTGCAGGACATTATGCTTCATGGAGTTTCAATGGTGGATTTGGATCTAGGTCTGTGTCACTTCTGTCTGACCTCCCTCAATCCCCTTTTCCCGATTTCATTCTACCTCAGCAGAGTATCTTGCCACTTCCTTTTCTAATGTATCAATGCTTAGTGTAGGCTCTCTTTTCTCTCTCTCTCTCTCTCTCTCTCTCCTTGGAATGATTAGATTAGGATAGATTAGGTTCTGGATGCACCGGATTAGCTTGTGGCAAGTAGATTAGATTAGAAGTAGGAACCAACCTTGTTTGGAGGTCCATCTCAAGTTCACAAGTCCCACAACTTGAGAGATGGTCTAATGTTGTGCTATCACACCGAATACCTCACTCACAACCAAGCCATTAAGGGGTGATGTGATTCTACATTAACAATTTTGGCACACCCAATGGGACACCGAGGTTAGATTTTTCTCATCTTTCCAGGTGTCTCAACATTCAACAACAAATTTTAAGCCACCGTGTGCACACTAACAATTTTGGTACACATGACGATGGGACAGTCCAAGCACCTTACCACTTTATCTTAGTAGATTTGTGTGTTCCTATTAGGATTCAGCCTTTTGAGGCACATACAAAGCACATGTGGTGACTCCATCTAGTCAACAACCCATTCTCTGAGTTGTATACCTTTTCCATCCATTTCCACCCATCTTCATTCATCTTTCTTTCCACATCTTTCATATTCTACCATTCATGAATTTGTGCAATCATGACTTCATTCCCATCATGGAATTCACACCTACAGTAATGCAATGCATGCCTCCAATTTATTTCTCCACTCCTCTAGATCAGCATTATGATCAGATACAGAACAATTATGCTTACCCATATGAGAAGTGTCAAAACCATTTTGGCTATGGATCTTATCAAGAACAAGGGAATGCATATAATGATAACAACTACATGTAATATATTGATCTGCTGGAGAAGATTCAATGGATGGAGGCTAGCATGGTATAGTCTAGGGCTACTGCTCAGATGAAAGCATTTAGATTTTTTCATAGGGTACCTTGTCCATGGGCCAGCCCTATGCCAAGAAATTACAGTCCTTGGGAGAAAGTTGACTTCATGAATGAAATGCTGCCTCAACTTGCATAGTGGATTGAGGATATTGAGGCTTATGAGTTGGACACAAGAAAACCTTGTCAATGGGTAAGTCAATCACCAACTCCTTATCCTTCATTTTGTCTTTCTCAAGCTTTATCATTTCAGTAGTGTCAATCAAGCCCCTCATTTGCTTTCCCCTAGTCCTAAATTCCTTTCTCCATCCTCTAGTATTCCATCACATTTTTTCTCCTCTTCCCTTCTCCCTTCCAAATCTGTGTCCCCTCTATAAGAGCCAAAAGAAATTCCTTCCCCTCCACCAACAAACAAGGAAACAAATAATGGAGACCCCATCCAACACTCCTCCTACTCCCCAAGTCCATGTCGGTGAGAGATACTCCAAAACCAGCCAAGGAGAACAAGCAGAGGAACCCATAGAGAACCAATGATAGAAAATTGAAGAGTTGGCTTGCTAGATTTCAGTTTACAAAGATTCCCTTGTTGTTTAAGCCTACGAAGTAGGATGAGGTCAAGACACAAGTGGTGGAAGCTCCAGCTATAACACAAGTAGGGCAAGAAGGAGCTACTCCAAATCATAAAGAAGAGGAGTACATTCCAGCTATTGAGAAGGACCATACACTTTTAGAGGCTCCAAGTGTGGATCAAGCCTCAGAAGATCCTTCAGTTCTTCTTCCCACTTCATCCCCTTGAGGCTCTAATGTTATAAAATATTTTGAGATTTCAAACTTCATGTTTGAGGAAGAGAGGAATGATGGTGAGAAAGTTGTAGATCAGGAGGACACCATGGAGGAGATTGAGCACATGCAGCAGGACAAAAAGGGGGTAGATTAGATGTCTGACTTGGAAGATTGCTTTGAGGGAGAGGATCCCATGGAGATCACATCATTTTCTCTTCCATCATCCACCTTCCAAGCACATGATCCTGTTGCCACGAAGAAGGAAATTCAAGGACAACATCCTGCACTTCATAACAGCCCTCTAGAACCAAGGTTGGAAGATATGAATCTTCCATGTTCTCCACAGGAGAAGGAAGGGAAAAGGAAAGATGATGTCATAATCTCTTCCACACCATCCACCTAGTAAGGTCAGCAAGAAGACTCGTTTCTTGGAGTTAAAGTTCAAATCAAGGGGCACATCCAAAGGACCAGACCTTCCCAATTAGGTACTTGGCTTCATTGCAGCCAAGGGAGAAGCCAAAACTAGTCATGCCCACTTTAGGACATGAGGATGGGCTCCAAAGTACCAAGGATCGGCTATAATGCCTCTTCAATCCAAATGAAGAATAACTAAAAGAGGAATTTATTTTGTTTCCAACTGACACCTTGATGATTTGGGTGGAGGACCAACTTATGGTTAGTTTCTCGCTCATACAAGCAGCCATATTTAGTGTTAAATTATTTACATGGCTGCCCTTTTGAGAAAGGGAAGTTACTTCTCCCTACCGATTCAGGATTTTTTTGAGTCCCCTTTCTCTCTGGTTAGCGTACAGTAGGAGTAGATTTTTTTCAGCGAAGAAGTTCCTTTGCACACTCCACATGGTCCACTTGGGGCATGTATGATCTCCCATTTTGTATATAGTGTGTGTTGTGGTGGTTGTTGCTTGTGCACAATACATTTCCCGAGACATACCAATGCACCAGGACCCTTCAGTATTCATGGAAGAGAGACACATAGCTTCCTGTAACAATTGCTAGTTCCAAAACATAACAAATATAGAGCAACTAAAATAGGGTTTCGAGGTAGTCCATTTCCAAAGCAGCTTTTTCGGGGTGGCCAAGCAAGAAGTCGGGATGAAGGTTTCAATGAAAACATCATACTTGTGTCTACAATGCATATTTCATGCCCAATGGATGCTTCAAGAGTACTGGTCTCTTCATCTAGTAGGCGATTGTCCCCGTGAGTCAGCAAATTATTATCTCAATTTTACCCCCTCCCGTAAAAATTGATCAAATGTGACCTTGCATAGAAAAATATAAGGTTTGGCTCACATGCGAGCCAAAACTCAAATGTGATGATCAATCCTAAATTTGAGGAGCAGGAAGACTCAAATGGGGGAGAAAATTTGAAAAAGGGGGGCCAACAATGTCAAAGAAACCAAAGGATCTCAGGAGGAGAACGGGGAAGACTTAAATTTTTAAACTTAACTATAAACAATTTGACTTGGAGTGGAACATCAGACTTGTGAAAGGTTCCATGTGTCATCTTGGTGTAATTTCGAAAGGTGCATCAAAGGGGTATCCCTAAATGAGCGTGAACCTTCCACGTGTCCCAAGTCCAAAAAGGAGATAGTCGGTAGTTGAAAAGTCTCCGGACATCAGAAGCCTCCATGTGTCTCATTGACACAACTATAAGGATAGGTCCAAAGTATAGAGACTCAAATGAGTTCCAACTCTCCACATTTCAAGGATCTTATAGAGTAAAATAAGGTAGATTTATCAAGCTATAATCGATCGAGAATTGAAAGGATAGTGGAAAGAACCACGTGTCAGCTCAGTGCAATTTTAAAGGTGAGATCCCAAGGAAGAAAATCAAATGTGTGCCAACTCTCCACATGTCTAGGGTCTGAAAAAATTCAAATGGAAGTGGGCTGCAATCGACTAAGTAGAGGTAGATTCAGCGGAATCCCCCACGTGTCTCAATGGTGCAACTTCAAAGGAAGGATCGGAGTAGAGGCTCCAAGTTTGTGCCAGCCCTCCACATGTCCAAAATTCAAGAAAGGGATAGAGCCAACCATTTAAATTGACCAAGTATGAGAGGACTAATGGAATATTCCACGTGTCTTAGCGACACACCTTCAAGGGTTGAAGCCAAAGGCACCCACCAAACGAGCGCGAACCTCCCACATGTCCCAAGACCAAAAGAAAGAAGTCAAAAGGTAGAACCAACTATTGAAATGTCTAAGTAGAGGTAGAACTCGGTGGAAGGTACCACATGTTGACTTGACGCAACTTCAAAGGTAAAATCTGGAGGGGCAATCCCCAAACAAGCATTGAGCCTCCACGTGTCTCGAGTAAGACATAAGCCCCTACGGAACAAAAGGGACTTAACCAAAAACAAAGAAATTGAGAAAATCCATGTGTCTCTTCATTGCATCTTCAAAAGAAAATTCCAAAAGGACCCCAAACACATGCCAATTCAACACGTGGCCATGTTTTAAGTCAAAGTTGGAAGGCGGGTCGATTTAAGGCAGGCGGTTTGAGTTTTTGGCTTTTGTTTCAAAAAGGGCATAAAGTATAAAAGTGAGCCGCACCTCTTCCAAGACCCATAGAAGCTAGGTGTCAAGCCTAAATTACATGCAGGTCGACGGCCTCGGTGAGGAATTTTCACCAAAGTGGAAAATGTAGGCCTACCACCAAGATGACTTTTGGGAAATATTAAGTTGCGGGGCCACGGGATTTTTTTTGCATCTTTTTCCACTTTCACAAAAGCCTAGTTTACAAGCACGGGCCCACGGGCTTGTGGAATATTTCTTTCCAAGAAGAGAAATGAGAAGGATGCGATTGTAGGGGCTTTTAGGCAAAAGTGAATTTTGGACCTGCGGGGTTGCGGGAGGTTTTGTGATTTTGCATCTTTTCACAAAAAGTGTAGTTTGTAATTTCAGGCTCATGGATGCACTTTGTAAAGGTTACGTTTCACTATTTTGCACAAGATTCTCAATGTATACTCTTTAGACGGCCATATCATTTTACTGGAAGCTCGGATTTGAGAAAGAGAAGACTGTTTGGAAAGGTCTCACCTTTTCTATGCCATGAGAGCCTGAAACTTTAATTTTGGAAACGTTAGGTGGGTGAAAATTAGGAAAACATGTTTCATGCCATTAATGAAGGATATGATTGCTTCAACTACAAGATCAGACTTGATTTGATCCTCCATTCTTCCTTCTTCAACATGTCAGACAGACATAGAGAGGAATACTTAACATATTATGGGTGGATTCATAGAAGGCATTGATTGTTGGTGGTTGGACTTTAGGAACAGAGTTGAGATTCTCTTCTTTCCCTCTGGTTTTCATTGTCTATATATTGTAAGAACTTCTCATTTGAGAAGGAAGATACATTATGGGATGTGGGGAAACTCTTTCAAAGTTATTTCTGGACTCCATTTGAGTTATAAGTATTCTCTTATGCCTAGAAAGAAAATTTTACGTCTCTAAGCATTGATGTAATAGTCTCATGTAACTTATACAACAATAAAATTGTGTTTTTATGGTGACTATCAACCCTTTGCATTGTTTTTTTCTTTGCCCATCCATATCTATATCATGTTTTCTCCTTGTGCATGTATTTTACATTTGCAGATGTAGAATGTTGTGCTTCATGGAGTTTCGATGGCAGATTTGGATTTGCATCTGTGTCACTTCTCTCTTACCTCCCTTAGCCCCCTTTTCCCTGTTTCATTCTCCCTCAACAAAGTATCTCGCCACTTCCTTTGCATTTAGTGTAGACTCTCTTTCCCTCTCTTTTTCTCCCCTGTCTCCTTTGACGGTTAGATTAGGATAGATTAGGTTCTACTCCGCACTAGAGTAGCTTGTGGCTTGTAGATTAGGAAGTAGGAACCAACCTTCTCTGGAGGTCCATCTCAAGTTTACAAGTCCCACATCTTGAGAGATGGTTTGATGTTGTGCAATCACACCGAATGCCCCACTCACAACAAGGATATTTGAGGGTGCTATGATTCTCAGAATGAACATTGGAACATGAGCTTGGCCATAATAATTCTACGGATTTTGAGCTTTAATATTTTCTCCTAAGATCTATCTTTCTTGGAATAAATTAGTATGTCCTCTCAAACAAATCCATCTTATTTCTTGGTAGATGTTTCCTTCAATCCTTTGCTAGCTATTTTAAGCCCTACTTTTCTTATTTATGAGCTCAAAACTACCTCAAGTGCTTACCATTTCTTTCTTGTGAGGCTATCTCAAGAACTCGGTATTTTTTTCCTATGTTTATTTGAGATGCACTTTCTATTTTCACCCAGATTCGCCATTTTCTTTGAAATGAGCTCTCCATTTATGTGCCATATCTCGTCTTTGATACTAAAGATTAATAATTATGCTTTGAAAAAAATTATCCTCTCATCATTGTTACCATTGGAAGCTTGTAGAAGGTATCTGTATTTGATTTATTGTCTATGATGAACTTGGCATCATTGTTTGGATTTTCCATTGTAACTATTCAAAGATCTTATTCAATGCTTCTAGCTTAAGGATTCTAGCCTTCTGGGATGCTTGTATGATGCTAATTTGTACTTTAAGTGCCCATTCTGTCATACATGGACTCATCTTTATTTATGTAAAAATATGATGATATATGTACCTGATATGTTTCTTTTTGATATAAAATATCATTTAAGAGGCTACTTGTTTCTCAATTCAAAGGTAATTTGTTTCACTTAATAGCTTTCATTTTAAAACAATATCTTGGCACCACTCAACTTGCTTCTTGATGGGCTTCCATTCCTACTTAACCATTGTTTTGAGAGCTCTACTCGAATTTATACCTTCATATCTGGAACCTTTAAAGGTGAACTGTGCATTGAAATTTCATAGTCTTAAAATTCTCTCCTATTATTTTGAGGATACAAGATCATGCTTTAAAATAGTAATTGTAATAGTGTCTTCTTCTTTCTCATTTCGATGCATACTTTAAACTGTATTCTTTCATATCAACTATACTTTCCTTACATTTGATCATTCTTGACAAATCATCTTATAGCAAGTTTGAACTCGCCTTTAGAATTTACATCCTTGATCAAATTTGGATTATTCTATGCAATATACACCTCTTGAAGCTTGGTGCAATTTGATGAAACTCAAGTAAATCTCTATGGAGGCATGATTCCTCTTTATTAAACTGATGCAATTTGTACTTTTATGAAAATCATGACTCAAAACTTGATGATCTATCTTTTATATATTGACAAGGCTCGTGTAATATCAATATGTTTCATAGAAACTTAATCAAACTATGATATGGTGGATGCATGTATTTTATATTACTCATCCACTATCTTGAAAAATGTAGGATTTGAAAATTTTATCAATCAGAATATGCAACCTAAGGCCATTCTTAATTTATTTTTCCATCTGTTAAAACTTGTATTCCAATGAGTCGGTAAATACATATGAACCTATGAACTATTGTGAACTGTTGTCTTTGATTTCCTTTAAATCTATGAAATTACATAGATGTCCAAATGAACATTTTAATATCTTTGAATATTTGATAGAACTTATGTATTCTTTGAACTGAATTCTTGTCACTATGGCTACTATTTTCTGTTATGTAAGTGAAATAGTTGAAGCTCTATAGCTCATCCTAAAAGACATTATGTGAATTGGATGAGTTTTTAATGTTTTAGAAACACTATTCATGAAGTTTTTATTCCTTGAACATGTGTTCCCTACATCAATTAGAATGTATCTCGAAGTAATATAGTACAATCTAAAGATAGTATGGTTTTCTCACTCATCCCGCCATGTCCCTCAGTAAATGGGAAAATATTTATATATATATGGATAACCTAAGCAAAGTGAAAGCTACTCCTAGAGGTTTACTCTATCTTTTCTTTAATTTTTAGCCTTGATTATGGAATGTATAATCTTCATTTTCTCCAAGTTTCTATAATATATGATTCAGTTTGGTATTCTACTGAAGCTTTGAAACTGAATGATTAACATAATTATTTGTATTTTTATGTATGCATCATATCTATTTGAATCAATAGTATTGAACTTGTATTTCCTTTTGGATCTGTAAAGCTATATCTTCATTTATTCATCCTTTAGTCTGAATTTTTGTATTCATAAATCTTTAACTTCTTAGAAAGTAGTTTTTTTCCTTGTAAATACAATAGTTAGTATTCTCTTTTCATCTGCTACATGTACCTGCACACTTAGAAAACTAGTTAGAAAATAAATAGGCTTAAATCCTCTCTTGTTTCCATAGTCTTTATTTTTCTTTTCTTTTCTACTCTGTCATGATTATGGGAATCATATGTGCTTTTGCAAGATACTACTTTCTTAATTTTGTATCATCTTTGATGTACCTTATGCTTGTTAACTTCAAATGATTCATTTACATGAAACTGATAGCACCAAAATACAAATTAAACCTTGAGATCTTTGAATGATGTCTTTTATTTTGTCCTTTCAGGTACATTGATGGGCTAGATGATGCGGAAGATGAAAATGGAGATGGAACTGAAGAAATTAAGACTAGGAGAAAACCCAAGGCAATGATGGGTTTCTTCTATACTCTTTTTCTTTTAGCTTTGCGTACATGTATCTTTTGCTTCAATAGTTACATCCCACAACTTGTGTGGGAAACATTAAATTTCTTCATAAAGAAATGACATTAATTTATGTAACTGATTTGTATACTTCTTTCCACATTAAACTTTTATGATATGTATTGATTGTATAATGAAATAAAAAAATCAATCACATGATTAAATGTATTTAAACATTAAGTAGTAATGAGATTTGATGTACACATGTAACTTAATAATGGACTCTTCTGCATGTAAACTGGAACATTGTTTTTTGTTTTTAAATTTAACATCTCACCTAAACTTTGATTCCCACCTTTATCATGGTAATGTGTTGGTCCTTTGGGGATTTTTGTTTCTTTGTTAAAGATGAACATGGAAAATTAGCCTATGTGAGGTGTTCCATTCCATAGAAGCACACATAATCAGATTGAATGTTGTTAATAAATTGATGTAACTGAAAACAAAATAAAATTATATGAATTCCCCATAGTTAGGTCCATTTCATCAATTCCTTCCATCAAAAACAAAGTTTTGAGTTGCCATTTTACATGAATGCAAAACTATCAACAATTTTGGCAATACTCCGGAAAACTTCATGCTAGCTTCAAGACTAGTTCCTTACTCTTGTCCATTGGGCATGGAGTTGAAGCATATAACCAAAATTTTCCTTTTAAAAAAAAATAACCCTCTTGAAAAACAAACTAAAGTTGGGAAAGGATCTAGTAAACCAGATCATGTGCACAAATGCACTTATTGAATTGAAAAACATTACAATGTGCATGAATTGCACTTTATTGAAAAGGAAATCGTCCCTCTATCTAGACACTATAGGATTTTCAATAACAATGTTTAAGAAACATACCAATCACATGAATGGGATGTTCTTCTAAATGCAGCCTTGAAAGATGAAATGAATTCTACTCTTTGCATTATGAAATAATATAAGGACCACTCCACATTGTATTGAACTTCACGTGGTTTCCTGGTTTTACATGATCTACATCCCTTTTCAACACAATATTTCCTTCATTGAAGACTCGATCTTTTCCTTTTTATCAAATGTTCTCTTTATCTATCTCTCGATTTTTTTCAATGTGAAAAATAGCTTGATCTCTTAGCTCTTGCAACTTCATTAATTTTGCATAACGAACCTACATTGGTTCATTCTTAAGTAGTTCCATCTGATGTAGTAAATCCAATGTGGGAAACTCAACTGAGATGGGAATTCTTACCTCACATCCATAAACAAGCTTGTACGGTGAATTGCCAACTGATCTTTTAGGAGTCACTTTGTTAGCCCAAAGTGCTGAATTTAACATCAGATACCAAGCTCTTTTGTTTTCCTTGAGTGTTCTTCTAATGATCCTCAAAATATTTTTGTTAGTAATTTCAGCTAATCCATTACCTTGTGGGTAATAATTAGATGAAGTACTCAAATAAATGTCATTCTTGATAGCCCAATTTGTTACCTTTACACCAAGAAATGCTAAGGCATTATCTGAAATGATAGTTACTGGAACACCAAATCTACAAATTATACCTTCGTAAAATGATAAGATTGAAGTCTCATTAGCTTCTTTCAAAGCTAATACTTTAGTCCAATGTGTGAAATAATCCTTTGGTAGTCAAGATCCACTTGTGTCCTTGTGATGAAGGTGGATTTATCATGCCAATGAAGTCAAGACCCCACTACATGAATGGATGATCCACTGAAATAAGCTATAGGGAATCGAAGCTAAACATTCTTTTCCAAAAAATAATGCACACTTCTTAAACTTTCTAATCAATTCAAAGTAATCCTTGAATATATTGGGCTAATAGTAACCAAATTTCATAATTTTTAAGGTTGTAGTATGTGCTAAAAAGTGGCCTCTTGTAAGTCCTTCATGAAACTTGGATAATAGTTGTTGCACTCTATCATAATCAATACATCGCAACAAAATTCCATTTATATCCCTTTTGAACAAAACACCATCAATGAAAACATAAGGTATAACTTGTAATATGAAATATATTCATTTATTCTTGTCCATACCTTTTGGATAAGTATTGTGATGTAAGTAATTGATCAAATCAATCATGCATCTTGATTCCTAAAGTTATGGATTGAGTTTAGGTGGCTGATTATCAGGTTGTGATAAAATTTATGGCTACTGATACGTGATTTCAGCATGTTGTAATGAATTTTCTTATTCTATAGCTTGTTAATTTTCCATATCGCTAATAAAATGTTCGATCATTTTTTAGCTTGAACTAATTTTGCAACACAAATGTCAACATCATATTCCATAACCTTTGTAATCTAGCCTACTCTCTTCTCATTCAGTTCTTTGTTCAATAAGAACACTTTAACACTTGGATGAGAGACTAAAACATGTATCTTATTATTGGAAAGCATGTACTTGAAATTCTTTAATCCTCTAACTACAACAACCAATTGTTTCTCAATAAAAGTGTACCTTGTCTCATAGTCATGTAAGCTCTACCCAAAGAAATCAATTGACTTCTCAATATTTTCATCATTAACTTGAGTTAATATGGCTAAAATGGTTTCATCTCTTGGAAGTGCATACATCGTGAAATACTTATCTTAATTTGGATTCACCAAAGTAGGAGCTTGTGAAATATTTTTCTTGATAGCTTCAAATCTTTTTCTTCCTTTGCTCATCCAAGAGAAAGTTTTATATTTCTTTAACATGGTTGTTAATGGCTTGACTAATTTTTCAAAATTAGGAACAACTCTTCTAACAAAGTTAATTTTTCCCAAAAACTTTGTAATGGTTTCTTATAATGAGGCAAGGATAGCTATGAAATCGATTCAATTCTCGAAGGATAAATGTTTAAACCTTGTCTATAAACAATAAGTCCAAGTAATTTATCTCGATGGACTGAAAATATAGAATTTTTGGGATTCAATGATATTCTAAACTACCTTAAAAGCTCAAAAGTAAGCATTAGATGCATACATTTATTTAATAGGATATGAAAATCCATGTCCATTTCATGTTGAAACATTGCACTAGCATTAGAAAGTCCTGAAAGGAATTCTTTTCTAAGAATAAGTACCCCACTTTGTGGTGAAAGTTGTTTTGTATATGTATTCTTCACACACAAGAATCTAATTATATCTACTATAACCATCCAAAAGGGAAAACTTGTTTGAACTTCTTAAAATATGATCCATGTTGGGAAACAGATAATGATATTTTAGTGAGTTGTTATTAAGATCTCTAAAATCCATGCATAGTTGGATTTCTCCATTTTTTTCCGAATAAGCACAATATTAGCTACCAAACTTGAATGTTTAATGGGAAAGATAATACATGGCTCAATAACCTTGGATAACTCTTTTCTCATCAACGATTCAATCTTAGGATTTACATGCCTTTGTTTCTACCTAACTAGTTTGGAATTTGGCTATAACTCTATGGTATGCTGAACTAAATTGGGGTCAAATCATCTAAAACCTTGGTATTTCCAAGAAAAAATATCTTTGAATTATTTCCATAAATTAAAGAAACTATTTTTTTTCATTTAGGGAACATACCTTTTTGATAAATAATTTATTTTCATCATCAACTAAGATCTCTTCGTAGTTATCTATGTGAGTCGAGATCTTTCCTTTATCCTTTCTTAATTGATCATCAGAACTGAAAATATCTTCTAATGTGACCAGTCCTTAGGGTAGCTTGTTTTTCTTCAATTGAACAATCTGGTCACCATATAAATGTTAGATATTTTCTTGATTAACTGTAAAAAAATTAGCTTCTTGCTGCAAAAATTTGTGGATTTTCTCATCATCTTTTAAAACTTACAAATTTTCTTCATTATCGAATGTCTTGAAGGTCTGATAATAATTTTAATATGAGGTTGTCCCTTGTTGTTTTCAATATGTTTGAGCACCTCAAAGATAACACCAACTGCTACAAGTTTTTCTGCATGTTTGTTTTAAGATCTTGGAATAAATTTCATATTAATAGTGTTGATGGTCAATTTGATCTCTCCTCATTTGATCTAAAATTCTTCAATCTACGGACTCT
The DNA here is from genome assembly GCA_018340775.1 of Taxus wallichiana var. yunnanensis. Classification (NCBI taxonomy): domain Eukaryota; kingdom Viridiplantae; phylum Streptophyta; class Pinopsida; order Cupressales; family Taxaceae; genus Taxus; species Taxus wallichiana. The sequence continues at coordinate 988,366,320 of CM031242.1, forward strand.
ATCATATTTTGTATTTCCCTGAATGGATGCATGAAAGGTTTTCTTCATTTGTATGTTGTTGAAGATCCTTTTCCATTTTCGTGGATCACGTTTAGGCCTTGTATCATTTCCAAATTCTTTTTCCTTAAAGAAAGATTCAATTTTGGGCACAAATGGTGAAGTTCCCATTCATTTTACTATTTAACGGGTGTGTTTTCCCCATCAAAATATATCTCGGCATCTTCAACTATGTGGTCTTGTTTGATTGGATGTGGCACATCATGTCTATTTTATAACTTGTATGTTTTTGTTATGTTTGCAAAAAGATCAATTTGGACCCGAACCCTGAAAGTCTCTTATTGGCTATTTAGCAAATATGAAGTGGTAGGAAATAGTCTTACTTTGACCCCAAAGTTGGACACATGGCATTTTTTTCGGTTACTGAGCGGGATGGAAGGTTGGTGGGTCTTTTTGGAGAAATTTTCCACTTTTGTCTCATTTTAAAAAAATACCAAATTGGCCCCTGAGCCCCAATATTATCTCGATTAGCTATTCAAAAATATGAAGAGGTAGGGAACAAGTCTTACTTTTACGTAGAATTTGGACATGTGGATGTTTATCACGACAAAGGTGGAGAGGTGGGTCATCGGAGAACTTTTAATTTTTGGCTCAACATTGAAAATTTGAAGTAGGGAGGCGGGTCACGGGGTTTTGAATATTTTTTCATTTTTGTGAAAAGGAGAAAAGTTATAAATTGACCCATAACTCCACTAGTGCCCACATCAAAAGTTACATGTAGGAAGGTGGGTCGGTGGAGGAAAATTGGAAATTTTTCCTTTATGTAAAAAGGGTAAAATCACATAGATAAGATGTGACTCCATCAAATGCAAAGATTAACTCACGTGTCAAGCTTGATTTTCAAAGGCCGAGGGGCAGGGAAAAATGTGAAAATTGTGCATTTTCTCCAAAAGTCATAAAATGCAAAAGGCAACCCCAAGCCTACTTTGAATTAGATTTTTCCATGTGGATGACTCTAATGTAAAGTTGAGAAGGGGAAGAATCAATGATTGTTGTGCATTACCTTTGATTTTTCCGTCATTTTTGCTCTATGACTCCGGAGATGCAAACGTGCACTATTGTTCATCATTTTTTGATGAAATTTAATGTCGTTTTTATGCTAAGTAAGGGAATTAAATGGATTTAGAGATTAATTTGTGAGTCCAATAAATGTAAATCTTGATATTTTGAAGTTGGAATTTCTCGGGCACTTGCAAAAACATGAATTATCGAGAAGATGGATGCCGAGAAAAGCTACAAAGGAAAGAATGGGAAAATGATGAAATGATGGAGGTTGCATGTATGAAGGATGAAAATGTGCTCCCGCTAAAACAATGATGCATATATCTGCAATGACTCACCTTTTTGAACAACCGACAACTTTTTGTTGCAAAAAACTATTAAACATCATTTTCTAGAAATCATGATCAAATATGTAACAAACAAAGTTTCCTTGAATATTCTTTGTTTCATGGGGAAGATTTAATGTAAATTAGTGTTATAAAGGGCATGCGTTAGTCATGCAAATGGTTGGTGGTTTAATTCTTAAGAGAAAATTTGAAAAATCCCATCTTCTCGAGAGACCATTTGAGAAACTCATTAATTTCTTATGTTTTAGATTCGATCATGTCAAGTTTGTTGCAAGTATACATCATATGACAAGCTCTGAAATTGTTCAAGAAACCTTCCCTATTGATGAATCCAAATAAATTCAAATTAGTTTGTGTTAATCTTGGGAAAAATTTGTCTACTTTATTTCGTAATGTCTCGTAAATAGTATTTCTTGTTCTATTGTAATCTTTTATTATAATCTCTCTAAATCACATAGTATCTTGTCCCTATGATAGTTTAGTGGCATCTGTAATTTCATTATCGAGAAGAGACTTTATCCTGTAATGTGATAAACAATTTAAAATAAATTTACTTTCATTTTGTTGATATAGATTTTTGTAATCCTTTGAGTGTATCTTATGCGTGATTAACCGTGAGATTGATAGTGTTTAATTGAGCCTTTTAACTCAAGCATTCATGTTAAATTCTTGGCGATTGTGTGAAACTATACAAATCGGCTGTCCACTTATGCACACCTTTTGGTTGAAGGAATATTTTAGCTATTTTGAAGCATTCTATCATTTATCTTTCCAATTATCATGAAGGTTCTCAAAGATCTAAAAAATCAAGTTTATCCTTCTTAATCTCCCACCAAAACTATTCAAAAAGAATGAATCCTACCCAAATAACCCTATTTTCCTGTATTTCCAAAATGAATAAATTCTACTGCCAAAATATGCAAAATTAAAAGGATTCCATAATTTCTTTAGTAACCTTAACCTTATTTAGAAAATATCACCATTCTTTAGAAGTGACAACTCGTGAGAGTTAAATTATGGTGCATTGATCATATTTTCTCAAGGTTTCCTTTCAAATTTGTGCAAAGAAGGATATCTTCATTTGCCTTCTCCAATAGAGGTGACAAAATGGGTCCTCCAACCCTAGTTGAAAGGAACAACCTAAAGTAGTGAGGATAGATCAAATCCTTTTGAAGGTCTTATCCATTTCTCCAACATCCGAGTGACAAACATCTAGCTAAATTACTTGCCTAGCTACAAAATGAAATAAATGATGATTTATCTATACCTAAGCTTCTTGTTAAAGATTTGATGTTACTCATCTTTCAAAGGAGAATCAATTTGGATACCAACACCCAGATTGGCACCGTTTCAGGGGATTTATTAGCATTATCGGGGATTATTTGAACTCGGGACTTTTTGTGTTGAAACAACAACAAAATGGCAACCGCTTGACAGAGACTATTTGAATAAAGGTGTACACATAACGACTCTAGTAATGTTTCTTACATGTTCTAAGTGCAAAATAAATTGTTTAAACATCATCCTTTGTCAAGATCTGTAAGATTTGTGCAAGTTACAAGTTCTATGTTCAATATTTCTAGTTTTAGTGGTTTTCACACTAAGTTTACATCATTAATGTTAAATATGGGTAAATGAGGGTCAAATATGTGAAGATTTACAGGAATTTAGTGTTGAAAGACATTTGATGATCAATTTTAGTGCATTTGTGCAACTAAGGTGAAAATCCCTAGTGGTGACTCCATGTTGAATTAAATTTTGATAAATGCCAATGTCTTAACCGCCAAATCAGTGAAATTAGTCACTAATATTTGCAATTATGGAAGGAAATAGATATTTCTTCACTAAAGACCCTACTTGAAAATTTGATTCCGAACTAGGAAAGAAAAATTCAGAAGGAAAGAGATTCTAGGAAATATTTGGAAATCGGGAATTAAGAAAAGAGTTATCCATTGTGATAAGTGATCAACCTTGGGTTGAGGATTACCATTCTTCTTCAAGTGATTACAATCGGGTAATCTTTAAATATTGAATTAAATTCTGCAAAAGGAGAGGGGCCTTTATTTTTGTCTAATAAGTGTTCTTCTCGAGTCTATCCTGTATTTTTGAAAGTTAATAAGTTTTTCCATGAAATAGAGTCGTTAGAGGACATTCATTTTGAAAATTATACTCTTGTGTTCACATTACCCCTCGTCCCTCATCATTTTGATTCTCTTGTAAGATTTTCCCCTCAAGGAAATATGGCCCAACCCCTACACGCACCTCTTTTTGTTGTGAATAATTTTGGTTCTATATATTTTAGAGGTATGGCTGGATATCCAAATTTAATGCCACAGGATGTTAGAAATAGATTGCCTAAATTTCAAGGAAATAGTGCTATCACCGGCGATTGGCATTTAAATTTTTTTCAATATGATGGAATAGTTTGAAATCTAATTTGAGGATGTCTACTAAATTTTTTGATTCATACTCCAGAGGACGATGCACGTGACTGGTATAAATATTTACCGACAACTCAATAAACTCATGGACCAAAATGAAAAATTCTTTTAGATTGCATTATGGCTCGATACAACAGACCCTAGGTTTCTTTTATTAGAATTTTAGAATATTAAGAAGAATCCTAATGAATCTGATCATGACTTCAATACTCGGTTCAATAAGACCCTGAATAGGCTACCTGTAATCCTAAGGCCAAGTGATGATTCTTGTTTAATAAAATACTCTTATGCGTTTGATCGAAGGTTTCCTATTATTTAATGGATAAGAACCCAACAAAATTTAGGAGGCCTTCACCATGGCTTTGTAAATTGAAAACAATATCAAAGTAGTTGGTAAGCCTCCAAAGAGGGAAGGTATCAAATTGATCAATCTAGAGAAGCCTCAGTCAAGTAAGTCTGTGGATCTAGAAGAGGTTGTAAAAACATTGGCTCGAGATGTTAAGGAAATATCCTAAAAACTAGCCAAAGAAGAGAACGGAATCGACAAAGTTCCCGTGGTCAACACAAGACACAAGGTCAAAAAATATTTTCAAATCATCCCATGTGATCATATATCAGATGACAGGGGTAAATACCCTATGGGATCAGAAAATAAACAACCCCAACCCCAGGAAAATAGATTGGTGCATGATCCTTTAGCTGTCATAGTTGATGTTGTTGAAGAAACTCATGAAATTGAGTGGTGTGATATTTTTTTCTTGCCACATGCTCCATGTGATGTTGAAAAGGGATTTGAGGATTAAGTTGATGATGATGAGATAAATAATGATGCATGGATGATGGATTTCTCTACAAGTTCACAACAGGGAGCAACCTCAACTGAGCTGATAAGTGCTAGAACTGTTGAAAAATTATGGGATTGCATTCACCAGGTATTACCTCTTCCTCCCACTCATACTTCTGAAATTGATATGGTACAAGCTTTTGAGTTTCCTAATAATGATTTTGAGTACTTAAGGACATTAATGATTAAGAAGTATGATGGAGGAATTCCTTTAGAAGAGGACAGAAATTTGTTAATGAATGCAGCAGTTAGCCACAAAAAAGAGTATAATACCAAGAGCAAATTTTTCAAAGGGGTAGGGCCTCAAGCCAAACAAAAATTCCAGTGCTTACCAGTATCCCTAAGGAAACCCCTAAAAATATGCATCTAGAAAAGGATTTTTCACCCCAAATAAAACTTGTGTTCCTCCCCATGTTTAGATCAGAAAAATCCATGCCATCAAATGACATTGTAAATGTTCCTCCTAACACTTCCTTACCCAAATATGTTACTTATGACATAGCCCGAATCTTGAGTCAGATCAAGATTTTTGTTCCTATTATTTATTTTCTTAAAATCCCTGAGCATAAGAAGAGCGTGTTTGAGTATTTGGGACTTAAGGAAGAAAAGGTCACCTAGGGTAAAAATGTAAACAATATAGAGGTTCCTCATGTCATTGAAGAATTAGAAAAACCACAAGCATTGGAGGAATTGGGTGAACCACCTAAGGTGTATTTGGTAACTTTTCTCGTTTGACTCTCACCAAGGTGGATCCATTTTTCACTACTCCGATTATTAAGGATAAGTCATTAAATAACCATATGTTTGATTCGAATCCTCATGTAATGTAATGCCTCTTGAGGTCATGAATGAGTTGGATATCAAAGTAACAACAGCTTATGGGAAATGTACTGCCATGGATTCCAAAGAGGTGCCAATGGTTGGATGTGTCAAGGGTTCATCTAGTAGCCTACCCAGGAAATAATTTAAAGCTAGATGTTGTTATTGTTGATTTCCATGCCAAATGGGGAATATTGTTATCAATAAAATGGGCTGCTAGTGTGGGTGGAAGTGTACAAATGGACATGTATTATGCCACCATACCAATTGAGGGAAGCCTTGTCAAGTTACGTGGTGAAAAGAAAATGTTATATCTCATTGAGGACTCCCAACACCGATGTTGATAACTCGTGAGCTATGTTGTTTTCAAAGAGTATGAAATTGATCAATGTAGGTATCCTGAGTAGATTGATTTTATTGGGAATTTGATGTTTGATGAAGCCTCGAGAGATGTTGAAAAAATTGACATAGGCACAAAGGATAAGCCTAAAAAAAAGTGGTCAGATAGCAACTTGGATGGAAAAGAAAAAAAATCATATGACCAGTTGTTAAAGACGTATCAGAGCTGCTTAGAACGGTCATATCTAGAATGGAAGGAACTTGAAGATTTTCCTTGATTATTATTTTTGAATCATGGTGCACACCATTCTATAGTGCAAAGTATTTTTGTTTCGATGCCTTTCGTGTTTTTCTTTTGGTCGTCCTGGTCCTTGGTGACCAATTTTTGTTAGTTTCTTGGTTCATCTTGGGAGATTTGGTATTTTTGTTCTGCAAGCTTGTTTTTAACTCCGTTTCCCAATGGATTTTTGGCACATGGTTTGTTGTTCTTGTGGCACTCCCAGGAAGTGCCCATCCCTGATTCAGAGCTGATGTTGGTGCTCAATTTGATTTTGCCCCATTTGTTCTAAAATTATTCAATTTGTAGGCTCTGTTGTATTTTCTATTTCCCGAATGGATGTGTGGAAGGTTTTCTTCATTTTTTTGTTGCTGAAGATCATTTTCCATTGTTGTGGATCACATTTGGGCCTTGAATCATTTCAAAATTCTCTCCTTAAAGAAATATTCAATTCGGTGCAAATGGTGAAGTTCCCCTACATTTTACGGTTTGTGGGTGTTTTCCTCATGAAATTATATCTCAACATCTTTAGCTATGTGGTATCATTTGATTGGATGTGGCACATTGGGTCTATTTTATAACTTGTAACATTTTTATATGTTTGCAAAAAGATCAATTTGGCCTCGTGGCCTCGATAGTCTCTGATTGGCTATTCAACAAATATGAAGTGGCAGGGAAAAATTCTTACTTTGACCCTAAAGTTGGACATGTGACAGCTTTTCAGTTACAAGTAGGATGACGAGTCGATGGGTCTTTTTGGTGAAATTTTCCACTTTTGTCTCATTTCTAAAAATACCCAATTGGCCCCGTAGCCCCGATAGTCTCGATTGCTATTCAAAGAAATATGAAGAGCTAGGTAAAAAGTCTTACTTTGACCCCAAAGTTTGACACGTGGCTATTTTTCAAGACAAAGGCGGAGAGGTGAGTCATTAAAGCACTTTGAATTTTTTTCTCAACATTAAAAATTTGAAGCGGGAGGCAGTGTCACTCAGGAGGTTTTTAAGATTTATGCCTTTTTGTGAAAAGGAGCAAAGTTATAAATTGGCCCACAACTCCACCGGGGCCCAAATCGGAAGTTATGAGTGGGAAGGCGGGTCGGTGGAGGAAAACTGAAATTTTGCGTTTTTGTAAAAAGGGATAAAATTACAAAAATTAGACGCGACTCCATAAAAGGCCTAGATTAAGCCATGTGTCAAGCTTGATTTTCAAAGGCGGAGGCGGGGAAAAATGTGAAAATTGGGTATTTTCTCCAAAAGTCATAAAATTTAAAAGGAAACCCTAGGCCCACATCGAATCAGATTTTTCCACGTGGACAACTCTAATCTAAAGTTGAGAAGGGCGAATCAATGATAATTGTGCATTGGATCTGATTTTGCCACTAGTTTTCTCTCAAGACTCCACGAAGATGCGAATACACATTGTTTTTCATCATTTTTGATGAAATTCCTTGTCATTATTATCTTTAAAGTGAAATTGAATGGGTTTAAAGCTTAATTTGTGAGTCCAAGGAATGTAATGGTTGATATTTTGAGGTTGAAATTGTTTGGGCACTCGTAAAAATGCAAATTATCGAGAGAAGATGAATGCAAAGAAAAGTTGTAGAGGAAAGAATAGGTAAAGGATGAAATGATGGAGGTTACATGCACGAAGGATGAAAATGTGCTCCCAGCTAAAAACAGTGAAGGAGATATTTGTAATGATTCACCTTTTTGAACAACCGACAACTTCTTCTTGTAAATCTATTAAACGTCATTTTCTGGAAATCATGATCAAATATGTAACAAACAAAGGTTCCTCGAATATTATTTGTTTGGGGGGGAAGCTTTAATGTAAATGAGTGCTATAAAGGGCATGAGTTAGTCATGCAAATGGTCAGGGGTTGAATTCTTACGAGAAAATTTGAGAAATCCCATCTTCCTAAGAGACCATCCAAGAAACTTGTTAATCTCTTATGTTTTAGATTTGATCATGTCAAGTTGGTTGCAAGTGTATAGCCATTGAAAAGCTCTGAGATTTTTCAAGAAACCTTCCTCTGCCGATGAATCTAATCAACTTCAAATTTATTTGTGTTAATCTTGGGAAAATTTGTGTCTACTTTATTTTGAATGTCTGCGAAATAGTATTTCTTATTCTTATTGCAATATTATATTATAATCTATCTTAATCACAGAGTATCTCATCCCTCCGATAGTTTAGTGGCATTTGCAATTTCATTATGAGAAGATCCTTCATTCTAGAATGAGATAAATAATTTGAAATCACTTTACTTTGTCATTTTGTTGATACATATTTTTTGTAAGTCTTTGAGTGTATCTTAGGCTTGATGAACTAGAGATTGATAATATTTAATTGAGCCTTTTAACTCAAGCCCTTCTATTAGATTCTTGGATATTGTGTGAAACCATGAAAATTTGGGCCTCCATTGATGCACACCTTCTAGTTGAAGGAATAATTTAGCTATTCTAAATCAATCTGTCATTTAGTTTTCCAATTGTTGTGAAGGTTCTCAAATATCTAGCAAAATCAAGTTTATCTTGCTTAATCTCCCACCAAAAATTATTCAAAAAAATGAATCCTACTTGAACTACCCCTATTTTCCCTGTATGTCCAAAAATTAATAAATTCTACTTGCCAAAATATGCAGAAGCAATTAGGATTCCATAATTTCTTTAGTAACCTTAACCTTGTTTAGAAAATATCACCATTCTTTATAAGTGACAACTCGTGAGAGTTAAATTGTGGTGCATTGATCATATTTTCTCAAGGTTTCCTTTAAAATTTTTGCAAAGAAGGATATCTTCATTCTCCTTCACCAACAGAGGTTACAAAATGGGTCCTCTCACCCTAGTTGAAAGGCACAACCTAAAGTAGTGAGGATAGATCAAATCCTTTTGAAGGTGTTATCCATTTCTCTAACATCTGAGTGACAAAGAGCCACCGAATCACTTTCCCGACTACAATCTGAAATACATGATGATTTATCTGTCTCTAGGCTTCTTGTTAAATCTATGATGTTGCTCAACTTGCAAAGGAGAATCAATTTGGATACCAACAAATAACATCAAAATCCTCCATTAAGTCTGAAACTCTTTGCTTTTAAGATTTCAAATATGAATTCTTACACACATTAAAGTTTTTAACTTGATTAATTACTAACTCTAAATCACAAAAAACTTGTAACATGATGATACCTCTTTATCCGACCCATTGTAAGCCTTCAATTAATGCTTCATATTCAACTACATTACAAGTACATGAGAATTATAGACTTAGGGCTGAAAAATACATTTCATTTTTAGGTGAAGTAAGCATCAAACATGCACCTTGTCCTTTTTTATTCTTTTCTCCATCGAAATGAAGCTTCCATAGGCCTTATGATGTTTTTTCTATTTTGGATAGTAAGGGAATTGGTGCATTTTCTTCATGCAAACAATAAACACCAAATAAATCTTCCTCTACTTCTTTGAAAGGATCATAAGAATGTTCTTCTTGAGTTTTTTCATCCATAAACAGATTAGAAACACCATCTAATGTAGAAACATGTGCTATGATGTCAAAATTAGATTGATTTATGGTTGTATAATTTGCTACAACATTTGAAGCATGAGGTTCAATATGAAATCTAGCCAAAGGCTCTTAATTGACTATAAATTTAGTTCCATACCTTGTAGTAAAGAATAAAAATGACCAATCTGAAGAAAGATAACCTTCTATTTTTTCTGTAAAATATCTTGATAAATATCTAGAAAAATAGGAGGTAAATCTACCACTTTGTAACATCTTGCGAGAATAGAAACATTTGGATAAGCATGTAACGTTACCTCCAAATTTCTAATGATGCCAACTGTGTTAGTTTTGTTTCATATAGATACAACACACTTTTCTCTATAGGTTCATACTTTGCAGATTAATTTTTCTACAATTGATTTAAGAATTATTGTGTTGATTGCATCACTTGTCACCATACGATTATGAACTAAATAATATCTAATAATCAAATATAGATAAAAGGATTGTGGATTTTTAATATCATGAGCATTTAAAACCTTTTGTACCATCCACTTAACCTCCTTCATGTGATCTTTCTTGATTGTACCAAGAACCATATCTACTTTCTGAGCTTCCTTTTTCTGCTAGTTTTGAAGAAATTTGTAACTTAGCAAGCTCATGAGCAAGTAGCTCTTGTTGTCCTGGAATACTCAAAGAATCCCATAATGATATATTAATATTATACTTTTTCATTACCTCAACAATATTAAAATAAGAAATAGTCTTTGAAAAATATCCTACATTTTTAGCATAAGCTTTAGCAAAAACTTACTTTGCTTCAACAACTTTTGAAATCTGAGGTATGAATAATCTTCTAGGATCATTCTGAAATTATTTTTCTACTCTTTAGGAGTTGAACTACTTGTTGTTTTTCAAGGAACAAAATAGTTGTTTTCCATTTTTTGACTTGTACTTTCTAAATTATCAGTGACTGTAGGAAAAACAAGTATATCTTGTTGTTTTTCTTTATATTTAGCCCTTTCTTGAGACCTAGTTGTAATTGTAATAAAATATTCCTCTCCAAAACTAACAAAGTTATGTTCAAGTGATTTCTGAATTTGACATCTTGCTTCCCACTCTGTCCATTTAAGGCATAAATAATTCTTCAGATTGAGGTTGTGCAACAAGGCTTATATTAAAGAATGCATTTGGACAATTAGCAACTGAATGAGGCTGATTACAAGGTAAAAAACACTCTTCTAAAGATACGTTAACCGGAACGAGAGAGCTACATGAACTAGGAGCTTTAGGATCAAATTTCCTTGGCAGACAAGGTTTTTATAGTTTTGATTTTCCTAAATAAGGTTGTTTTCAGCCCTAATAACAATATAATAAGCTGCTGAAGTGTAGTTCCTCCCATAGACTAAATCATGGCTGAAATGTCACTATTTAAATCTCTAAGATAGTATAGAAATGCATGATCAACTTGAGGCTTAACATTGGCTAGAATTCTTTCCCAAGTTCTAGCAAATCTGATGTTAAAACTAGCCATTAATTCATGAGGATCTCTCTTAATTGTAGATAACTCTTCTATGACAGACAAAAGATTAGAATTGTCTTGAAATTTCTTGTATTTTCTACCCTTATTCATCCCAAGTTTTTATTCTCCATATCGTAAAGTTACGTAAAATTCCAAATAATTTTCTTTAAATGATGTAGCTAGGAGTCTCAAGGCTACATTTTCATGAGTTATGTTATGGACTACACAATGGGCTGCAATATATTTAATATGCTCAATAGGGGTAATTTTAGTTTCACCAAAATGAAGGTAATGCTTTCGGGAAACACGTATATCATGATAGACTTGAATTACTAAAGGGATATCATTAGTAAAGGTCACAAAATTTGTAGGTGGTGGTGGTGGTTGATGCATGATTACTAGGATTTGAACAACATGATAAACACTTGGGGAGGGAAGGGGATGAGGGTTGCAAAAACTATGCCTATTTTTAGTTAGGGTATTGCCAACTCTTCTTTTTCTTGTAGAATATAAAGGTAAAGAAATAAAATTAGTAGGAATTAATCTTACCAATGATCTTTTAGTAACATTAGGTGTGGAACATGCTGCAAAATTTGTATGAAATGAGCCTTACAGAGTCACCAAATAATTTTTTTCATTTGTAATATATTAGAGGAGCTTTGTTCCTCCAAAATTTATTTTATTTCATTGTAAATCTCTTGTAAATTGTTGTAATCTACTATAGATCTTATCCATGTCCCACTTTGGGAGTGCCAAAACTATAATCTCTCATAATTGTACCCTTGTTGAGAGATAACAATAGGGGTTCTAAGCCTTCTTTATCTCTCACTTCCATAGACCTAAGGTGTTTCCACTATGTCTAATGAAGTGATAGATAAAAAAATTAGAACCCCTATTGTCATCTCTCAACAAGGGTGTATTTCTAAGAGATAACATATCCTAATACTGATGGGAAAGACATGACAAGTTGAAAATGGAAATCTCAAAGAAATTAAAGGGACAGTCCATATGTTGGATGTTAAAGTGAGTTTGGTCATTGCATTTGATTCATTTTAGTGTCATGCTTTAATTAAATTGTAATTGATTCATTCCCTTATGATTACGTGAAATTACTCAGTGTGTTGAGATGCAAAGGGTGCATTCAACATTATGTTAATGAAAGGAAATGCTAAGGAAACATGTACATGTCATCACAATAAGTAATTTTTATTTATTTCAAAATAAAAGTGTACAGTGATCCCAAACAAGCCATGGGAAATGAATCACCAAGCATAGTACATAAAAAATACATGAGACTATAAATGGATAAGGAAAAGTGAAGAAAACCCATCATTGTCGATATGAAGTGTATTTTCTTTGTGGATCCTCAACTTTCAATTTCCTTATTCTCTTCCTCTTTCCCTTCCAATGTTCGAACACTAGTAATAGAAATCAGAAAATGGTTAGAGCTCCATGTTTCCATCTTTTCCCATACACTATATGGCTTCATATATATAATTTTCTTTCTAGTGTAGAAGAAAATCAAAATCAAAATGAAAAGAACAAATTATCATCATTTGGAGGCATCCAGGTAGAAATTTCATAACTGTATCATGAAAAAAATTATGGAAAGATCTAAAGAAAACATATTCCTATGGGTTACGCCATATTTTCTAACTTTTTTCTTAATGTGCACATATAGATATTGAATATCATACTTTATCTATGTTTTATTCATATTTGAAAATAATATGAATTCAAGAATTTTCATTCATGTTTCAGTCATATTTGGATAACAAAGGGAAAGCAAAAATATGGATAAAAATGTCAAATTTCATAAAAGAATGCTTAAACCATTCATTAATTAAAAGATACTAATGAAAGATTCAGATTATGTGAAAATAAATTATACAATTGTAAAGTATTGGGTTTCAAGATATTTTCCATAAGAATATGAGAGAGTCGATATGAAACAATTCTCCTTTTGATATAAATAATGTACTCATGACCTTGCACTTACGAGACGAGTTGCAGTAGAAGCAATTATTAGAAGCATGGAAGGTGTAGGTGCTTAGATTTGTCTCATCCCATTTGCTATTAGTTACCTCGAATCATGTGTTGTGAAATTTTTTATCTCTCGATGTGGATGTTCTGAAATATTTTACCTCCATTTGAATGCCTCAAATTGTTTGTAGAATCCATTATCATGTCCCTCCTTGAAGAGGTCTTTGAGTTTACCTTTTTTTTGCCCTAATTTCTTTAAAATCCATGGGCTCTGCCATTTTTCCTATTTTTCTTGGACCATGGATGCTCAAGAATGGTTAATCTATATTTGTATGCCTTTGAAAATCCAAATCCATGGTTGAAAGAAATGATTGGAACCATGATCCACTTGTTTTTTTTTCAAAAGAATTTTCGTCCTTAATGAAAGATCAGGTTTTGGGCATGAATGGTTATTTTTTGTATTTTGATGGTCTGATAGGTGTCTTTTTCATGTCAAATTTATTCCTCAACATTTGGTGGTCACGTGGATTCTTTTGGTTGGTCAACAGATGGTAGGAAAATTCTTTAACTTATTGCTTTTCCAAATCATTCTGGAAGCCTTAAAGTTCTTGGAGTTGTGTCGGGAGGACATGTGGAAGTTTCTCTTGCTTTGCCTGGACTTAGACAAATTTTTATGCAGCTGGTATAGTTTGGCAGAACAGGGACGGTGGTAGGCCCACGCTCATCCAAGGTCTCAAATTTTGGGTAACATCTCAAGATGTGCCATTATGACACACAACAGATCTAAAAATTCAAAAGGGCGGGGAAGGAGACCATCGAGAGGTAACTTGAATTTTACCTCTTGTCAACAAGAGGTTTAAAATCTATAAATGGCCTACAAACCCGATAAGAAGAAGGTCGGGTTGACGTTGAAAAAATTCAAGAGGTGGGCCATTGGAGGAAAATTTGATTTTTGCCTCACGGTCAACAAAAGGATAAAAACATCAAAATGGCCCGGCCTCGTGGACAAAAGTCAAAACATGCTCTAGTTAATGGCGGAAGTGCGGACCTTCGGAGGAAAATTTGACAAGTTTCCTTTTGTGGAAAAAGTATTTAAAATTGAAAAAGGGAGTGTGGTTCTGATGGGACCCACATTGGGACACATGTCAGGCCCATTTTTCAAGAGCAAAGTTGCGGGGAAAACTTTGAAAATTTTCCAATTTCCAAAAAAAAGGAGATATAGAAGAATTTGGCCATGGTTCCTTTAGGACCCACCTTAGGACACGTGTTAGGCTCATTTTTCAAGGGCGGAGCTGCGGGGAAAAATGTGAAAATTTTACATTTTTCCAAAAAAAAAGTTATAAAAGGAAAAAAGGAACCCGCCAGCCTACTCTAAATTAGATCTTCCATGTGGAGATGGTAAAATTCAAAATAGAAATCAATGGAATCCATGCATATGTATCTAATTTTTCTGCCATTTTCCCTCTAGAGCTCCTAGAAGTGTGAGTCTTCCGATTACTCGATATTTATTACATGCCAAACATTGAAGGGGAGTTAATTTGATATCTTAGTTTTGTGAGGAAGATCTAGGGATGTATTTTTCCATTAAGACAAGATCTCGACCTTTGGGATCGATTTCGATATTCCTTCCCAAGCACAAAAAGAACTAGATTTGATAGATTATGGGTAGAGGTGGTTGGAAGTAGAGGGAAAAGTGATCTACCGAAGGAGTTGAATGTAGGAGATATTCAAAGAGATCCACTCCTCGAGCACTTGAAATTTTTTACAGCTTTTATTCTCGGGAATCGGGATCGAGATCATGGCGAGCACCGGTGCACTCAATGTCTCTGGTTTCGGGATAAAACTCCCTATTGTAAAATGCTATAAATAGGCATGATTTTTCTAGGTTAGCAAGAAGGAGGTTGGAATGTTGGGGTGTTAGGATTCAAATTTGATTTTCTAGGAGAAAACGTTGATAAAGCCCATCTTTATGAGAGACTGTTTGAGAAACATGTATTTCTCTTTTGTGTTAAACATGATCGTGTCAAGGTGATTATGCGTGTACACCATTGCAAAGTTCTAAGATTTTTCTAGAAAATTTCCCCTACTTGATAATTTTAATCAAATTTGAGTTATTCTGTGTTGACTCGAGCAATTAGTTTTTGCTCTATTTTAGAATGCCTACAAATAGTTCTATTTGTTCCTAAATTAATCTTATACTGGAATTTTATTGAAATCACACAGGATGTCGTCCTTGTGGTAGTTTAATGGTATTTGCAATTTCATTTCAAGAAGATCCTTCATCTTGGGTGAGATAAACAAATTTAAAATCAATTCATTTTCATTTATTGATAAAGATTATTTATAAGTCTTCGGGTGTACCTTAGGCATGTTTAATCGGAACTATAGTGTTTAATTGAGTTTTCCAATTTGATCCTTCATACTAGAGTCTCAAATATAATGTGAAAATGAGATGATTTGGGCCTCTATTGAATCACACCTTCTAGTTGAAGGAACAACATGTCTCGTATTGAAGATTTATGTTGTGAAGTTGCTCATTATTGTAAATTCCCTCCAAAGATATGTTATAATCAACTTTATCTTGCATCACGTCTAACTAAAAATTCACTCAAAAAGAACCAATCATACCCATACTACCCCTATTTTTAATGTGTATAAAAATGCATAATTTTATCACCAAAACATGCAGAAACAATTAGGTTCTCATTGTATTTAGTGGCTGAACCTTCCTTAGAAAATATATCCATTATCTAGAGTGACAACTCGTGAGAGTTAGGATTTCTCGCATTGATCATATTTTCTTCAAGGTCTTCTTAATAACTTCACAAGGAAGGATATCTCCATCTCATTTTCAAACAGAAGGCTACAAAAAGGGTCCTCTCACCCTGGTTGAAAGGCACAACCATAAAGTAGTGAGGATAGTTCAAATACTCTTAAGGATGCTACCCATTTCTCCACATCTAAGTGACAAAGATCAAGCTGAATTTCATCCTGGATACCAAACGACACACTACATGCTCTACTTGTCTCTAGGATTCTTGTCAAACCTGTGATGCTTCTCAACTTTTGAGGGAGAATCAATTTGGGTACCAACACCTTAACGGTGTTGTTGATGGGGACATTGTGGTTACAGTTCATATTCAAAACTTGGTAAAATACTTCTTAAGTGCTAAATACATTTTTCAAATATCATCTTGTGTTCAGGCCTGTAAGGGGTATTTCAAAATTGTAAGTGTTGTGTGAAATTATTTCAGCTTTCTACAACTAATGCACTAGCTTTCATTCATAAATCTAGGTAAAGAAAATTCAGATAATTCCATTTCCAGTTTCTAGTATTAACAGACATTTTACACAACTAAGGTGGAAATCCTTAGTGGCGACTCCTGTTGATCTGATTCTTGATGATTACTAGTTTCTTAACCTCTGTCAAGTGATACTTATTACTAATCTTTACAAAGGTGGAAGGAAGAAGATCTTTCTTTGCTAGGGATCCTTCTAGTACATTATTTCTAAAGCTAGCAAAAGCAAAGTAAGAAGGAAGAAAATCCTAGAGAGTTGTTAGAGATCGGTAGACAAAAATGAGATCTAAATTGATGAAAGTGATTGGCCTATCATTTAAGACTGCAACTCAAGTTATTTTGAATCAGGTAGTCTCTTTGTGGAATTGAATTCTCCAACTGGAAAGGGACCTTTATTTGATTTTGAAAATTCTGCTTCTCATTCTACCCCTATCTTTTCAGAAGTTGATAGGGTTTTCCAAGAAACAAGGCCTTTAGGGGATATCCATTTTGAAATTTATACTCCTTTGTTTCAAAGACCTTCTATCCCCTATCAATTTGCCTCCCCATCGGTGTCACCTCCTCAAAAAAACATGGCCTTACCCCCACCTAGACCTCCATTTGTTGTAAACACCTTTGGTCCTATAAATTTTACATGGATGGATGGTTATCCAAATGCAGTTCCCTAGGATGTATGAAATAGATTACCAAAGTTCCAAGAAAACAACACTATAACTGGTGATCAAAATTTAAATACTTTTATCAATATGATGGAAGAATTTGAGATTGAACATGAACATGTATATATCAAATTGTTTATCCATACTTTGGAAGAGGATGCAAGAGGATTGGTACAAATATTTTCCGATAATTCCATTGATTCTGGATCGAGATGAATAATGCATTTAGATTGTTGTATGGTTACAAAACTAGCCCTATATTTCTTCTATCAAAATTTGAAAACATAAACAAGAATCCTAGTGATTCAAGACATGATTTCAACACAAGGTTTAATAAGACCTTAAGGAGATTTACATGTTAGGATAAGGCCATGTGATGAGTCATGTTTGATCAAATATTCATATGCATTTGATAAAAAAGCTGCTTACTACTAGAGGGATAAAAACCTTACTAATATGAGGTAGGCATTCACCATGGCCTAAAAAATAAAGAACATCATCAAGGTAATTGGAAAGCCTCCAAAAAAGAGGGTGTAAAACTAATTAACTGGAAAAGCCTCAAACAAGTAAGGGTGCAGATTTGAAGGAAGTTGTGAAAACTTTGGTAGAGGTCACAAAGAAATATCATAGAAATTATCCCAAGTAGTAAAAGGGATTGGGAAGAGTTCACAAGGTAAACACAAGAAATAGGGCCAAAACAGGTTTACAAATTACCAAAGATCTAATGATAGAGGCAAGGGACCATTGGATTTGGAAATAGGCGTACTAGGATAGGGAAAACATAATGGTACCGATCCTTTGGCTGCAGGGTTCTTATTGTGGAGGAGACAAATGTCATTAATTGGTGTGACAGATGTTTCATGCCCCATGCTCCATGTGAGGAAGATCAGAAGGAAGAGGAAGAAGATGGTGATGATAATGATGATGATGTTTCCATGATGGTTTTCTCTACGAGCTCACAATGAGGGGTGACTTCAACCGAGGTAATAAGTGCTAGAACTGCTTGCTGATTTTGGGATTGCATCCACTGGTACCTATTCTTCTTCCTCCCTCTCATACTTTAGAAGTAGATATTGTACAAAATTTTGAATTTCCCAATAATTATTTTGAATATTTGAGGGATTTAATGATAAAAAAAGTATGATGGAGATATCCCCTCTAAGGAGGATAGACAGGTTGTTGATGTATATTGTTGTGGCTCAAGAAACGAAAAATAGAACAAAAAGTAGGGTTATCAAAGGGACAGGGCCTCAAACCAAGCCAAAAACTCCATTTCTTTAAAATGTTCCTAAAGAGGATCCTAAGAAATATGCATTTGCCAAGGGCCTTATTGTCCCAAATGAAACTCATACCCCTCCTCATGCCCAAGCTATCAAAACCTTGTGCCACCTAATGAGTGTGCCAACCTTCCTTCTAATGTTACCTTGCCAAAGTTTGTTGCTTATGATATTGCCCAAGTCTCGATTCAGATCAAGATTTCAGTTCCAATTGTTGAGTTGCTTAGGATCCTTGAGCACAAGAAGAGGGCATTGGAGTATTTTGGATTTAAAGAAGAGAAGAGTGCCCCAAGTAGAAAAGTTAATATTGTGGAGACTCCACCAAAGCATCGGAAAAGAGCTAGATGAAGCACTGAGGTTTATTTCTAACATCCTTAGTAGATTCACAACTTAATGTGGATCCATTCTTCACCACTCTAATCATTAAGGATAGATTGTTACACAATTGTATGTTTGACTCAGAGGCATCATGCAATGTTATGCCTCTAGAATTCATGAATGAGTAGGATATCAAGGTAACAATAGCATATGGGAAGTGTACTACTATGGAATCTAGATAGGTGCTAGTGGTGGGATGTGTGAAGGGTCTGTGGTACAAATTGTAGCATATCCAGGATGGAATTTGAAGCTTGATGTAGTTAGTGTTGATTTCTAGCCAAGTGGGGTATGTTGTTATCTAGAAAATTGGCTACAAGTGCTGGTGGGAGTGTTCAAATGGATATGTCCTATGCCACCATCCCAATTGAGGGCAGCCTTGTCAAGTTGTATGGGGAAAAGAAAATGTTACACCATATTGAAGATCCCAACAATGCATATTATGAAGTATTGTACACAAGTGTTGATGCTGATGACTTTATAGGATTTACTAATAGGAAAGAGAACAAGATTAAAGAATGCAAGTTTCTTGAGCAGGAAGGCTCTCCTTGGACTTTATTGTTCGATGGAGCTTGCTCCAAGTTTGGAAATGGTGTTGGTGTTGTTGTAATCTCCCCAAGTCAGGAAGAGTTTGTCTTTTCTTTCAAACAAAACTTTGAATGCACTAATAACAATGTTGAATATGAGGCCTTGTTGTTAAGTCTAAGGATTGCTTGGAAATATGGTGTTAAATATATCATTGTCAAAGGAGATTCAAAATTAATTGTAAAGTAAGTGAGAAAACTTTATGCCACAAAAAATTCAGTGAATGAAACAATACAAGCATGCGCACTCGGGATCTCATTGAGATGTTTGATTCATTAAATATTGTACATCATGATAGGAGGTCCAATGATTTGAAAGACATGCTAGATTTGTTGGGATTTTGATTTGATAATGGTGTAGTGTCCCTATATTGTTAATATGATGTTGAGGTGTTAACTAGGCCATCTATACCTAACAATATTAAGCATTGGCAAGTTTTTGATGATAATGCTTAGGTCAGAAGATTTATGCAAAACAAAGAGGAGTTTTCTGATCAAAATATTGATTGGGAGCCAATGGTGTGCATAGTAGAGGGTAAAGAAACCTTGTTTGGAAAAGGCATCATCCAACTAAAGACTAATACCATTCCTAGAGGGTTGGTTTCCCTTAAGTCAAATTTTGATAATGTCGATCGCATTATTAACAGATGCATGGCAGCTTTAAGGGATATTGAAGAGCATGACCTTGGCATGAAGGAGAAACAAAGGAATATTTGGTTAGGTAGCAATCTCAACAAGGAGGAGAAGCAGTCCTACATCCAATTGCTGAAAAAGTATCAAGATTGCATGGCTTGGACTTATTCTGAACTAAAGGCATATAGAGAGGACCTATTTCAACGTGATATTCCCTTGCAAATTAATGCAAAACCATTCAGGCAGAAACAAAGACAAATCAATCCACTCCTATCCCTTAAAATGCAATAGGGATTAAAGAAATTGAGGGATGGAGGGATTATTCAACCTACAAGGTATTATTCTTGGGTTGCAAACCTAGTACAAGTTAGAAAGAAGAATGGTGACATCAAGCTGTGTGTTGATTTTAGAAACTGGAACAAAGCATCAATGAAGGATAATTATCCTTCACCAAACATGGGAAACATGCTACAACTAGTGACTGGTTATGAGCTACTTTCTACCCTAGATGGCTTCTCTGGTTATAACCAAGTTGTAGTGAAGGAATCAGAAAGAATTAAAACAACCTTTACCACCTGGGGACTTATGTATATGTCAAGATGCCCTTTGGACTGATGAATGTTGGAGAAACTTTTCAAAGAGCAATGGATGTTGCTTTTTCTAGTTACATCAATGATTTTATTGCTTTCTACCAAGATGATGTAACTGTGTTCTCTAGAAAGAGAAGTGATCACTTGCTACACTTGGAAAAGATGCTGATAAGATGTAGAGAATATGGCATTTCACTCAATCCAAAGAAGTTCCATTTTGGAGTGTAGAAGGCAAAGTTTCTTGGTCACATTGTGTCACAAGAGGGGGTGATGATTGATCTAGAAAGGGTAGAGGCCATCAGCAAGGTTCCAATCCCAAGAACCAAGAAAGGAATTTAGTCCTTCTTTGGGTAGATAAACTTCATCGAAGATTTATATCAAACTTTACTGAGTTGACCATTCTAATCACTTCCATGTTAAATAAGGACTAGGTCATCAAGTGGGAGGAGGATGCCATTCAAGATTTCAATGGGATTAAAGAGGCACTAAAGAATGCACCTGTTCTAGTAGCTCCAGATTATAAGATCTTTCAACTGTTTTCTTTTGCTTCAGAGAACACTATTGTATTTGTCTTGCTGCAGAAAGATGATGAAGGGGGTGAGAGGCCAATTTCCTTTTTCAGTAAGGCATTGTAGGGGGTGAGCTAAAGTACACTATTATGGAGAAACAAACATTTTCCTTGGTAAAAGCAACAAAGGTTTTTAGGCCTTAGATTTTGAGCTCAAAAATTGTTTCTTATGTTCCCGACACTATTGTGAAAGACATCCGATCACGGATGGAAGTCTCAAGAAAAGGTGTAAATGGGTGAACAAGTTGTAAGAATATGACGTGGATATCCAAAACACGAAGCTAGTGAGAGGATTGTGCTTGGCTAAGCTTATGGCTCGGAGCAACTTGTAAACTATTGAGGTGAATGAGGTAGCAGAGGAAGGGTAGATGTCTCTGAGAAACTAATGAGTTCTAAGTGGTACAAGGATGTGATTTTTTATCTCAGACATTTATACTTGCCCTAAGTATTTGAGTAAGAACCAGAAAAGGGCCCTTAAGTTGGATTTATAGAAATATGTCATTACTAATTATTAGTTATCTTGGAAAAACCCCGAGGAGTCCTCTTAAGGTGGATTATAGAAGATGAAGCCCCAAAGATAATTGCTTATCTCCATGGAGGATTTTGTGGAGGGAATTTTGTTGGAAGGGTCACAACACATAAGATCCTAAGGGATGGTTATTGGTGGCCAACTCTCTTCAGGATACAACTCTTTTGGTTAGAATATCCGAGAGTTGCCAACACTTCTTTGGAAGACCGAAAGCTTCACGATCCCTTCCTTTACTGACTGTATCAATTGAAGCCCCATTCGGAAATGGGGATGAATTTCATTGGTGAGATTTTAGACCTTTCAAGTTCTAGCCATAAGCGAATTCATGTAGCCATTGATTACTTCACTAAATCGATGGAGGAAATCCCCACCGGAAGAGCTACAAACCAAGTTGTCATGGATTTTTTGTTGAACCATGTCATCTGCAAGTTTGGGGTGCCACCAAGATTGTTGCTAACAATGCCATGAGCTTTAGAGCTAAACCTTTGGTGGCAATGTGTAAAGAATATGGGATCAACTTGACATATACATCTAATTACAATACCCAAGGAAATGGACAAGTGAGCCCAAGTAAAAAAATTGTTGAAGATTATCAAGAACCTTGGAGCTAAACAAGAGAAAATGGGGTGAGTAGTTAAAGTTTGTTATCCGGGATGACCAAACTATCAAGTTTAAAAGAGCCACTTTGGAAAGATTCCATTTGAGTTGGTATATGGAGCTCAGCCCACAACCTGGAAGACTAGAAAGTAAGTCTATATGATGCCCACATTAACCAGATTGTTGAACTTGATGAAGAAAGGAGGGTATCCCACCAAAGGCATGTAAAGTTCAAAGAGGAAATGAAGAAATTGTTCGACAAGAAGGTCACCCCAAGAGCTTTATATGTTCGAGATCTCATGTTGTTATGGGATAGCAGGCATGAAGATAAGGGAAAGCATGGAAAATTTGATGCTTTATGGATGGGCCCTTACTCCATTGATATTAGAATTGGTGAACATACCTTCTTCCTGAAGGACTTGGATGGGGAATTTCTCGAATTGCCTGTTAATGGCAGGCATTTGAAACATTTCTTGTATTGATTCCCTAGAATCAAGGTGAACATCATCTATACAGTGTATAGTTTGTTAGTTTGTTTTCTATCTTCTATGTTCTTGTTCGTTCCGCCCCCAAAGGGCCTATTTTTCTTGGTTTCTCTGTACATTTTTGGGGGATAGTCCTAGTTTTGTGCTCTGCAAGCTGACTCCTTTATC
Source organism: Taxus wallichiana var. yunnanensis (assembly GCA_018340775.1). Taxonomy (NCBI): domain Eukaryota; kingdom Viridiplantae; phylum Streptophyta; class Pinopsida; order Cupressales; family Taxaceae; genus Taxus; species Taxus wallichiana. The sequence goes on from CM031242.1 coordinate 988,389,222, forward strand.
CAATGGATATTTTGGCACTTGGTTTACCTTTTTCTTATGGCACTCGCGGGAGTGCCCATCCCTGATTCGGAGATGATTTTGGTGGTCAAAATCGTCTCGCCCCATTTGCCATTATTTTCCTCGGATCTGTGTTGTGAAACATTTTATCTCTTGATCCGATGTTCTAAAATCCTTTACCTCTATTTGAATGCCTCAAATTGTTTGCAAAATCCATTGTCATGTCCCTCCTTGAAGAAGTCTTCGAGTTTTCCCTGTTTTACCCTAATTTCTTTAAAATCCGTGGGCTCTGTCATTTTTCCTATTTTTTCCTTGACCATGGAGGCTCGATAATGGTTAATATATATTTGTATGCCTTTGAATATCCAAATCCATTGTCAAATGAAATGCTCGAAACCATCATTCACTTGTTTTTGTTTCAAAACAATTTTCATCCTTAGTGAAATATAAGGTTATGGGCGCGAATGGTGATTTTCTATATTTTGACGGTCTGACGGGTGTCTTTTTCCTGTCAAAGTTATTCCTCAGTGTTCATTGGTCACATGGCTTCTTTTGGTTGGTTAGGGGATGGCAGGAAAATTCTTTAACTTATCACTTTTTTATTTTTTTGGCAAAAGGAAAATTTTGTCTCATAGCTCCACTCAAATCTAATTGGTTCTTTTGGTGCTTACGTGGCTTCTTCTAATTGGATGGGGCACGGTGGGTTGGTTTTCTCAACTTGATATTTTTGGCTACTTTGGAAAAAGTTTGAACCTACCCCGCGGCCCCGTCAGGCTTTGATTAAAGCAAATTTTTAAGTGGCAGGGAAAAAGTCTTGCCTTGACCCCGAAGAGGACACATGGCAAAGCTAATGGTGGAGATGTGGGTCTTCAGAGGTAAGTTGGATGTTTTTCCATTTTCAAAAATGGATTAAAATTCTAAAATAGAAGTGTGCCCCCGCCAAATCATTCTGGAAGCCTTAAGGTTCTTGGAGTTACGCCGAGAGGACACGTGGAGCTTTCAACATCTTTGCCAGGACTTAGACAAAATTTTATGTAGCTGGTATAGTTTGGTGGAACAGGGACATGTGGTAATCCCACACTCATCCAAGGTCTCAACTTTTGGGGAACATCTCAAGATGTGCCATTGTGACACGTAGCAATCGAAAAAGTCAAAAGGAATGGGAAACGAACCAACAAAGGCAACTTGGATTTTTTTCCTCTTGTCATCAAAAGGGTTAAAATCTCAAAATGGTTTCATAAGCTTTGTGACAAGAAGAAGGTTAGGGTTGGATTTAAAAAATTCAAGAGGTGGACCATCGAGAGAAAATTTGACTTTTACCTCTTGTCATCAAAAGGATTAAAACATCAAAATGGCCCGCAAGCCCGATGGAGAAAAGTCAAAACTTGCTCTAGTCAATGGCGGAGGTGTGGACCTTCGGAGGAAAATTGGAAAATTTTCCTTTTGTGGAAAAAGGAGTTAAAAGTGAAAAAGGAAGCATGGTTCCTATGGGACCCACATTGGGACACATGTCAAGCCCATTTTTCAAGGGTGGGGCTACGGGGAAAACTTGGAAAATTTTTCCTTTTCCAAAAAAGAGGAGAAATAATAGAATTTTTCCACAGTTCCTTTGGGACCCACCTTAGGACATGTGTTAGGCCCATTTCTCATGGGCCGATATGTGGGGAAAAATGTGAAAATTTTACATTTTTCAAAAAAAAAAATTTCAAAGGAAAAATGGAACCCACGGTCCCAGTCTAAATTGGATCTCCCACGTTGATGGTCAAAATCCAAAATAGAAATCAATGGTAATTGTGCATCTGTATCTGATTTTTATGCCATTTTCACTCCATAGCTCCCGGAAAAGTGAGTCTTATGTATTTTTGACATTTGTTGCATGTCAAATAGGGAAGGGGAGTTAATTTGATAACTGAGTTTGGTGATGAATATCCGGGGACTTCTTTTTCCATTAAGATGATATCTCGACCTCTGGGCTCAATTCTAGTCTTCCTTTCCAAGCACGCAAAGAACTAGATTTCACATATTACAAAGTGGCGGAGGTGGTTATCGTGTAGAGGGAAAAGTGATCTACTAGAAGGAGTTGAATGCAGGAGATATTCAGAGAGATCCACTCCTCGAGAACTCGACAAATTTTTACAGATTTGATTCTAGGAATCATAATTGAGATCATGGCGAGCACTAGTACACTCAATGTCTCTGGTTTTTGGGGGAAAAGGCCTTGTTGTAAAATGTTATAAATAGGCATGATTTTTCCAGTTAGGAAGAAGGAGGTTGAAATGTTGGGGTCTTAGGAGTCGAATTGATTTTCTAAGAGAAAAACTTGATAGAATCTGTCTTTCTAAAAGACTATTTCAGACACCTATATATCTCTTTTGTGTTAAACTTTATCGTGTCAAGGTGGTTGTTAGTGTACAACCATTGACAAGTTCTAAGATTGTTCTAGAAAATTTCCCCTACTGATAATTTTAATCAAATTTGAGTTATTCTGTGTTGACTCTGAGCAATTAGTGTCTGCTTTGTTTTAGAATGTCTGCAAATAGTTCTATTTGTTCCTATTATAATCTTATACTAGAATTTTTGTGAAATCAGGGAAGGATCGCGTCCTTATGGTAGTTTAAGGTGTTTGTAATTTCATTTCAAGAAGAGCCTTCATCTTGGGTGAGATAAAAAAATTGAAAATCAATTCACCATCAATTGTTAATAAAGATTGTCTGTAAGTAATCGGGTGTACCTTAGGTGTGTTTAATCGGGAACTATAGCGTTTAATTGAGTTTTCCAATTTGAGCCTTCGTCTGGAGTCTCAAATATTATGTGAAAATGAGATGATTAGGGCATCCATTGAAGAACACCTTCTCGTTGGGGTGTGGAGCCTATTTTTTTGGTCTTCTTGAATCAATGTTGAAGTGTTGGTGCTCGAATGGTTAATTTTGGCGACTTCAAAAGCTTTCTGCGATCGCCTAGTATGACATTGTTGTGACGTTGATGTTAACATGTTGTTAACTTGATGTTAACATCGGGACTATTTTTCCAACCGTGGGAAGTTGAAAGATTGTGACTTTCAATCTTATAGGTCGTTTATGGCTTATTAGAAAGATTGTAATCCTATAAATAGATGTGTTAGGGTATCTTAAGGATATCTTGAGTGTTCATGGGGTGTTGAGTCTTAGAGATCAAGAGGTGATCAAGAGTGATCAAGGTTAAGAAACTGGGTGTCAATTGTGGTTTAGATGTGGTTTAACATCTTTGGAATTCTTGTGAGTTTATAACTCGAGAGAAGACTGTGAGAGTTGTTTTACTCTTGTTGATAATAAAATCGAGCAAGTTCTTAGTGGACGTAGCCCACATTGGGTGAACCATGTTAAATTTTTCTTGTCTTCTTTTGTGCATTATTCATTTATGCGCAGCTTATATTTCTGCAAGTATAATTCTATATAGTTTCCTAGTGTTGTGGTTTGAGGAATTGTTTCCACATATTTGTTCTCTAATTCCTAACAATTGGTATCGAGCTTTGGTGGTTTTTTTTCTGAAGTTGTAAATCACAGGAAAAGTTTAGCTTGAGTGGGAGCTATAGTAGATGAGGGCAGATTGAGGGTTAAGAAGTTCAATGGGTAGAAATTTGGTTTTTGGAAGATGCAAATGGAGGATTACTTATGTCAGAAGGACCTCCATGTTCCTTTGGCTGGAAAAGCAAAGAAACCTACAACCATGTCGATGAGGATTGGGAGTTGCTGATAGAAAGGTGTTTGGGGTAATTCGTTTATTCCTTGCATCTTCAATTGCTTTCAACATATCATAGGAGAAGACCACGTAAGGTCTCATGAGTGCGCTGGGGAAGTTATATGAAAAACCCTCTGACTCTAATGATATATTTTTGATGAAAAATTTATTTAATATGAAGATGTCTAAGAATGGTTCTATTACTGATCATTTGAATGAATTTAATACGTTTGTGAATATGTTAAACTTGGTAAAAATTGACTTTGATGATGAGGTCAGGGCTTTGTTTATTTTGTTCTCCTTGCTAGATAGCTAGGACAACTCGGTTATGGATATAAGTAATTCAGTCTCTAATAACTCAAAGCTGAAGTTTGAGGATGTAATAGGTATGAGCCTAAGCAAGGAAATGTGAAGGAAGAACATCGGAGATTATTCTACTTCTGGAAATTCTTTGACTGTGGAGAGCAGAGGGAGACAATAGAATAGAGGGAAAGGTAACCGTTGGAAGTCAAATGATCATGGAAGGTCAAAGTCCAAGAGTAAGTTAGAATGTTGGCACTGTGGGAAGGTTAGTCATGATAAGAAAGATTGTTGGGCTCTTCAAGATAAGAAGAACAAGGAGGAAAATAAAGAGGTAAATGTCGCAGCAGGTGATGTTTGTCAAGATGCCTTAATTATTTCTTTATATAATATTGTTGAATCTTGGGTGTTAGATTTAGGGGCTTCTTTCCATGCCACCCCACCACAGACATTAATTTACTAATTTTTTTCAAGGTGATTTTGGATATGTATGTCTTGGTAATGATGAACCATGCAACATAGTAGGGAAAGGTTGTGTTTGGGTGAAAATGTAGAATGGGAACACATGGCTACTTAAGGATGTTAGGCATGTGCCTAAGTTGAGGAGGAACTTGATATCAGCAGGACATCTAGGAAGTGATGGTTGTACGGTTAATTTTATAGCAGATTCTTGGAAGGTTACCAAGGGAGCTCTTGTGGTTGCAAGAGGTAAGAAAACTGGTACTTTGTATTTAACCAGTGGTGTTGATTATTGCAATTTAGTTACTGCAGATGGAGATATAACTTTGTGGCACCATAGACTTGATCATATGAGTCATAAGGGCTTACAGATTATAAAGGACAGGATACCCGTTAAAGGAGTTAGATTTGGACTTATGAGGACCGTGTGTTTATGGGAAACACAAGCGGGTGAGATTCCTCAAGGTTGGACCTACCAGAAGGAAGGTAAGTTGAGTTAGTGCATACGGATGTATGGGGGCCAGCTAAGTTAAACTCTATTGGTGGTTCATGTTATTATGTCACTTTCATTGATGATGCAACTAGAAAATTTTGGGTATATTGCATTAGAAAGAAATCTGATGTGTTTGAAACTTTCAAAAGATGGAAAGCCTTGGTTGAGAATGAAACAGGTCTCAAGCTGAAATGTCTTAGGTCGGATAATGGAGGGGAATATTGCAACAATGAATTTATTGATTACTATTTGGTAAATGGGATCTGCAGGAAAAGAACGGTTCCAAATACTCCACAGAAAATGGAGTGTCAGAGAGAATGAACAGGAAAATCATGGAGCATGCTAGGTGCATGAGGTTACATGTGGGGCTGCCACTCATGTTTTGGGTGGAAGCGGTAAGCACAACTATTTATCTGATTAACAGAGGACCCTCTATGGCCTTGGATGGAGGTATACCTGAGGAGGCTTGGTCAGTAAGAAAATTGATTACTCATTTCTTAGAGTATTTGGATGTGAGGTATTTGTTCACATTGATAAAGATGATAGGACCAAGTTAGAGGCTAAGTCTTGAGAAATAAAACTTTGTTTTATATGGTGAAGATGATTTTGTTTTCGTGTTTGGAGTCTTAAAGTCAAGAAAATATTTCGGTCTAGAGATATTGTCTTTAATGAAAAAAACATGTATAAAGATCAGTTGCGGGAACATAAAGAGGAATCAAAGAAATAATACATAGTGTTAGAGGACATTGCAGACAACAAGGTGTCCAAGGGGCCGGTTTAGGTTCATCATGTTCCAAAGACAACTGACTTTAGGTACCTACTCATCTAGAACCCCAAAATCTTGAGGTGAGAAGGTCTTCTACTGGTAAGAAGGGAACTGAACAATTTACTCCATCTTTGAATTATTTATTGCTCGCTGATAGTGGAGAGATAGAGTGCTTTAAGGAAGCAAAGTGTAGGTGGATGCCAAGAAAAAGTGGGAATAGGCCATGGATGAAGAGCATAGATCTCTTATGGAAAACCGGACTTGGGATCTAGTGGAGCTACCCGAGGGCAAGAGAGAATTACAGAACAAGTGGGTGTATAGAATCAAAGAGGAAGATGGAGGTAGGAGATGATATAAGGCCTAGTTTGTGGTCAAAGGATTTACACAAAAGAAAGGTATAGACTTTGATGAAATTTTTTCTTGGGTTATTAAAATGACTTCTATTAGGACTGTTCTTGGTTTAGTTGTAGTAGAAGACTTGCACTTAGAACAATTGGATGTGAAGATTGCATTCCTTCATGGTGAGTTGGAGGAGGAATTGTACATGCAGCAACCATAGGGTTATGAGGTCAAAGGGAAGGAGAGGTTAGTGTGTAAATTAAAGAAGAGCTTTTATGGCCTAAAATAAGCTCAACGGTAGTGGTACATGAATTTTGACAATTTTATGCAGGAGCAGGGTTACTCCAAGTGTCACTTAGGCCATTACATGTACATCAAGAAGTTTCTTGATGGTATTTATATTATTTTGTGCCTATATGTAAATGATATGCTTGTTGCAGGGAAGAACATGTAGGAAATAAAGGTACTCAAGAAGTAGCTAGGTGACTCCTTTGCTATGAAGGATTTGGGGGTAGAAAAACAAATCCTTGGTATGAGAATAACTCGAATAGGAAGGAGAGGAAGCTGGTATTATCTTAACAAGAGTACATAAGGAAGGTCTTGGAGAGGTTTAATATACAGGATGCTAAACCGGTTGGTACTCCTTTGGCAGGCCACTTTAAATTATCAAAGGAGAAGAGTCCCAAGGCTAGGAGGATAGAATCTAGATGTCTAGGGTACCGTACTCATCAATAGTTGGTAGCTTGATGTATGCTATGGTATGCACTAGGCCTAACATTGCCCATGTAGTGGGAGTAGTGAGTAGGTTTATGAGTGATCTAGGTAGAGAGCACTGGCAGAAAGTGAATCCTTCGGTACTTGAGAGGGACCATGGGAGTAGCATTTTGTTTTGGTGGATTAGACACTACATTACGTGGATATGTAGATTCGGACATGGCGAAGATTCGATAAGTGGGAGGAGCACAACAGTTATGTATTTATAGTTGGTGATACAACGGTGAGTTGGATTTCATGGTTACAAAAGGTTGTGGCTTTATCAAACATAGAAGCTGAGTATGTTGCTACCATAGAGGCAAGCAAGGAGATGATCTACTTACGTAGTTGCTTGATGAGTTCGGGCATAAGAAAGAATCGGGAGACTACATAGTGATAGTCGAGTGTTATTCATATGGTGAAGAACTCTGCTTTCCACTTTGTGGGACGAAGCACATTCAACGGGATATCATTTCATCAGGACAACTTTGGAAGAAGATAAGTTGAAGATAGAAAAGATTCATATGAGTCGAATCTTGTAGATATGATGACCAAGGTGGTCATGGGGGAGAATTTGAATTTGTGTTCAACTTTGATTAGGCTTCATGGTTGATAATGAAGGGTTAAGAAATTTTCTTAGTGGAAACAATCTCCAAGTGGGAGATTGTTGGGGTGTGGAGCCTGTTATTTTTGGTCTTCTCAAATCATGTTGAAGTGTTGGAGCTTGAGCAGCTTAACTTTGGAGACTTCTGGATCTTTCTAGAAGTTGTCTCTTTGACATAGCTTGCAACATTACTGTTGTAACATGTTGTTAATTAATTGGTTGTCAATGTCGGGATTATATTTCTAGCTATGGGAAGTTGAAAGATCATGACATTCAATCTTCTAGGGTCAGATTTATGGCTTATTAGAAGGATTGTAATCCTATAAATATATGTGTTATGGTATCTTAAAGATATCTTGAGTCTTAGAGATCAAGAGGTGATCAAGTGTGATCAAGGTTAAGCAATTGGGTGTCAATTGTGGTTTAGATGTGGTTTAGCATCTTTGGAATTCTGTTGTGATTTCTTAACTGAGAGAAGACTTTGAGAGTTGTTTTACTCTTCTTGATGATAAAAGCTTAGCAATTTCTTGGTGGATGTAGCCCACATTGGGTGAACCATGTTAAATCTTGTCTTGTCTTCTTTTGTGCATTATTCATTTATGTTGTTATATTTCTGCAAGCATAATTCTGCTATATAGTTTCCTACTACTATGGTTTGAGGAATTGTTTCCACATATTTGTTCTCTAATTCCTAACACCTTCTGGTTGAAGGAACATCATGACTATTTTGAAGCTTTTTGTTGCAAAGTTTCTCTTTACTTGTAAAGTCCTCCAAATATCTCGTATAATCAACTTTATCCCGTGTCACCTCCAACCAAAAATTCACTTAAAAACAACTAATTATACCCATACTACCCCTATTTGTCATGTGTGTATACAAATACATAATTTTTATTACCAAAACATGCAGAAATAATAAGGTTTTCATTGTCTTTAGTGGCCTAAACCTTTCTTAGAAAATATCTCCATTATCTAGAGTGACAACTCGTGAGAGTTAGGTTTTGTTGCATTGATCATATTTTCTTCAAGGTCTTCTTAATAACTTCACAAGGAATGATATCTCCATCTCCTCCATAAAAAATAGGCTACAAAAAGGGTCCTCTCACCCTAGTTGAAAGGCACAACCATAAAGTAGTGAGGATAGGTCAAATCCTCTTGAGGGTGCTACCCATTTCTCCACATCTGAGTGACAAATAGCAAACTACATTTCATCCCTAGCTACAAAATGACACACTACATGCTCTTCTTGTCTCTAAGCTTCCTGCCAAACCTATGATGCTGCTTAGTTTCTGAGGGAGAATCAATTTGGGTACCAACAATAGGAAATATCAAGTCATACCTCAAGCTGAAATAGATCTTAAATGTGATCAAATATTTATAAAATTTTTGGAAAATTTGCTTCAAACTTGATGATGGAATAAAATTTAAAATTACAGCTCAAGTACCAAAAATGATGCAATCAAGTTTTGAAACCACATGATCTAGAGGTCTTACCAAATACACCACAAAAAACTTATCTCATCCAAAAATAGAAGTAGTCATCATTGAAATTATGTGCTCATGAGGTAGTAAATTATAGTATGTAGAAAATTTGCAAGTTTACAATTGTTTAATCAAAATAGGAGGTAGATTTTTCAACATATCAATAAAAGTGTAGGTTACAGAATGCAAAAATACAAGGTACAATTTCTACAAAGTTTTTACCTTTTAAGTGTATAATTAAATATCACATTGCAACTAAAAAATAAATATATGAAAATCACCTACAAGCTAGTTCAAAAGCATCATTCATTCCTCAACTTTATTAATATTTATAATTGATTGAATGCATTTTACAAGAACTTATTACTTAGAAGAAGCTATAACCATTGCATGCTTGGAAGTTTCATCTACAACTAATTGTGAGTTTTCATATTTTCCAAGTAATATTTAGGATATATGAAACTTTCAGATATGGAAATGATGATTCTATATGATCATAAATGATAACTATCTTCTAGATTAGGAAGGAAAAATTGCCATAAAAACCGATCACTAAAAAAACATGTTTCAGGGACATAGGTTGCAAAAATCATTTTTATATTTACAAGTTAATATTCTCCTACCAAGAAAAGACTTGAACTAAGAAAGTATTTGATTGAAAAGATATGATCATTTTCTTCAAAATACAAGTGACAATAACCGAGTGAACAACTTTCTATTTTATAAAGTGTAACTTTCAATTTTTTATTTTAAATTGTCATTTCAATGTTATGATCATGAAGAAATTCAAAATAATGATCAGGTAGTAAAAATAATGCATAGATAAAGGTGATCCAAATCTATGAATCATTGGCCAAAGAAATCATACACTTACAAGGTAAAGTTAATATTTCAAGCATCTTAACAGAGAGATTTTCATATTTCAAATTGATCAAGAAGGTACAAATTACAATCTTCTCAATCCAATTAAGTACCATTTGCAACATTCATTGGATTTTAATTATAGAATCAACAAACACACAAGGATAAGGAATGAAAGGAACCCTGTTAATGGAAGGTACATCATCAATTTTTAGGAAGAGGTTCTTTTTAAAAATACATTGAAACAACGACATCTCAAAGGATCTTCATTATAGAATAAATTCGGGACATAAAGATCCATAAACCTCATATTAGGTTTAAGATTAATATGCATCTCATGATATGCTAAAAGTTATAGAATTAAAACTTCAAGATTCTAAAATGAGAAAAACTTCATCTAGAGAAAATAGCTTACCCAAGACAATAATTTTAGAAAGAAAGGAATGTAGGCTTGAGAGATGTAACTCACCCTCTAACAAGAAACAAATTGTGAATGACAAGATTTCAACAAGTAAAAATAGATTATATCTATAATAAAGAAGTAAGCCCATAATAAGCCAACAACTAAATACATTTTGACATGAACCAAAATCTTGGTAAAACAAGGTATACTAGTGGCATATACACAAAGGCAAAAACCTAGCTCATAGGATAAAGGATGAGTTGAGGTAAGTAGAAAGAATACCCCAAAATGAATACAAAATATGAACTAGATGTAGAGTATAAGGTCCTAAGTTGGGAAGTTAATGAAAAACAATTCATCAACCACTATCCAGATAATAAATATAACCTAGAATAATGTGGAATGGAACAAATATAATCTAAAATGGAATAATAATATGGTTTTTCAACTTACCCAAAAGAAGAAAAATAAAACACATGGGTTTTTTCTATCAACATGGAAACTTCTCTCGAGAAGAGAAATCATTCCCTTGATGCATCGAGATAAAGAAATAACACTAGCCATCGTAGTGTGAAAATAGAGCTCTAAATGGACAATAATGGTGGCCGCCCGGATCCAAAGCTCAAAACATAAAACCAAATATATCTTAGAAAGAAATACCCATATGCAAAATGCAAAGCGAAAAGATTGAACGAGATAGCCATGGCCAAAAACAATGCAAGTGATCTACAAAAGCTAAAACTCCAAGCATTCGAGCCTCCCTAGAAAGTTATAGAACAAACTCACAAACCAGAAAAATCACAAAAGTAACTCGAAATCTAATAGAAAATACATAACAAAGAAACTTTGAGCCCAGAAGAACTCGACCAAAGAAAGAAAACTAAACTTCAACAATCATAATGAAAAACATTTTGCAATGTTTCCCAAAGATTATCGAAGTTTCAACAAATAGTGTAAATGAAAAATAAAGTGCTTTAGGATTCGAATGCCATAATATTTTCCCATGATCCGAGTTGAGTCAAATTGACTATGGTCAAGTTAAATTCCTTCTCCAAACCCACGTTGATGGGATTTTTTTATGAAATAGACTATATTACTTAATAAAAATATTACAGCTATCCACAAAAAATATGGGTGGTAAAGGGCACACCCCAAGTTCAAACTAAGCTTCTGCGCAACAAACATAGAGCAAGAGGGTGGTGGTGGAGGCCCTTTATCCTCCAAGTTACCACTTGGAAGATCATTTCCATTTGGAAGGGGCGGCCAACCGGAGCCAACTTCTTCTTCTTCTTCTTTGTCATCCTGCAGATTAGGAGATATGGCAAGAGCCAACCGAGGGACTTTTCTAGAATCCCATCCATCCCTTTGCGCAAGAGGCAGGAAGTGATGGTAGGGACCCTAGCCACTATGATGTATGGGCCCATGTGGGGACCCCTAACCACCATGGTTAACAAGGCTCTACCAATGCTCGAATTTACACCTAGGAGAGCGATGGCAGTGGGTACGTTCATTTGACCGGCCTCGGCCATGGAGACCTCTCGAACGAACACTCATAGAAGGGGAGGTGGGGGTTCTCATTCCATAGTGTAAGGAGCATTGGCCCAATGATCCTAAAGGGTCTGGAGGTGCCGCATTTACATCTCTACCTTATGGGCCTAGTCCTAGATCTATAAGAACACAGTTGAGATAACCATGGCATTATCATAATGCGAAAGAAAACAAGAAACTGTGGAATTAGTAAAAATAACATAATTGTGCTCTTTCCATATAAAAAGGATCTCCACACTAAAAGTATGCCACACTTGTGCAAAATCATGGGGAATGGAAATAGAATCCCCAAGCAAAACATGTTGCCAAAGAAATGGAGTTGGTCGAAATGACCGAAAGAAATCGTGGATCTAGTCCCAAATAGCTTGAGCTTTTGGGCAGTACCAGAACAGATGCGTAAGCATCTCAATATGCCCACAAAAAGGGAAAAGCTAAGGAGCAATCCCGTAATGAGCTAATTTGTACCCAATAGGGAGGCCTTGAAAGAGAAGACACCAAGTAATACATGCAAGTTGGGAAGGATGGCCTTCCAAACTGTGTAAACTCTAGCTTCCCGGAGGACCATCTAGAGCCGATAGACCACCTAGATTTTACAAAGCCACCATTGGTAGCATGTGGGGTGAGAAGAGCATACACTTTTCCTATGGAGTTATTTAAGAATGGGGTATCTAGAAACCATTTCCAATCCTTCCACTAAGGCCTGAGAGAGACAATACCCACTTTGTGAAGCATCTCAATAGGAATGGAATCAAGAATTTCTTGATAAGACTCTCTATCTGCTGAAACAAGCTGAAATTTTGCTTTAACTTGAGCCCAAGTGAGAGGCGGTCTATACTATTGTAAAAGATATCATTAAGAGTGTGTAAGCCTCGATGATATAACTTAAGCACATGAACCTAGGGCACTTGGGAAAGCGGCACATCATGAAAATTGATGAGAGGTGACCACAAGATCTTGTGGTCATTAATGGAAATCCCATTATGGAAGCCATCCCCGTCCCAGATTAAAAAGGTTTTGATGAATTCCTAGGATTTCCATATGCTTTTGACAACAAAGGTGCCCACAATCTTGACCGGGGCTTTGAGAATGAGTAGACTATGAAAATCCAGCCCTTGCCAAGTTTTATGCCCTTGAGGGGAACCTTGAAAATACAGTTGCGAATCAAAACTTTCCAAGCTTTGTTGCTAGTGCAGGCCCAAATGATCCACTTGGCAGCTAATGCAGTCCCCGGTGGCCAATGTCGGTCAGCCCAAGCCCACCAGAATCCCTAGGGAGGTAACAATATTCCCAAGAAACTCTATGGAAACCTTTTCCAAGCTCCGAGTTAGCCCAAAGGAAATATCTGAGAAGTTTTTCCAGCTTCTTGTAGGAGGCTTTGGCTAGCACCCAACACAAAGAATAGTAAACATGCATGGCAGCCAAAATCTTGGAGCAAATATGAAATTTTCCTGCCAGCGAAAGGGGTTTAGTAATCCAATACTCCAACTTGCGGGTGACCCTATCAATAACATACTGCCAAAGTTGATTGGGGGCAGCATCAAAAGCAAAGGGGATACCCAGAAATTTAAAAATTTCTCCATGCTAGATGTACTTCTAGTCAAAATAATTAAGCCAACTAGGCTTGGGGAGAAAAGATTTCCTGAAGCACTAGGTCTTACGCCATTGGATACTAGAACCTAAAGCTAAAAAATATGTGTCTAAACATTACATGGCATTTTGATATTAGATTCTTCCTCCAAGAGCATGAGGAAGGAGTCATCCACAAAATGCCCATTGATAAGCTGAAGGGGAGTTAGGGAAGGGAGCTGAATTCCATGCACAAGCCCTTGGTCCCGAGCATGGGCAAGGAGAAACCCAAAACCTTCAGCGGCAAGCACATATAGAGAAGGTGCTAAAGGAAAACCTTGCCTAATAGAGAAGAAAATCCCAAACTGCTCAGAAGTATGACCATTTACAAATAGAGAGGCAGAGGCATTAGTAAAAAGCATTTTGACAGAGGCGATGAAGACCAAACTGAAGCCCAATGCTTCAAGCATTGCCAAAATGAAATTCCATTCAATCCTATCGTAAGATTTTTCAAAGTCAATTTTGACAAACATGGAAGATTGCTTATAGGTTCTATCCCTCTCCATGCCTTCCCAAATAGCCAAGATATTATCCAGAATGTACCTGCTCTATATGAAACCAGTTGCTCAGGACTAACGATAATTGACAAGATGGGGCGAATCTTTGAAGAGCTAGAGCCTTAGCTATGATCTTGTATGAGACATTGAGCAAGGTAATCAGCTGTCAATTGTATATGAGATCTATGTCTCCCATTTTAGGGATGAAATTTATGTGACCCCGATTAATAAGGGCACCGAGGGACCCTGAGTGGAGAGCTTTGAGATAAACTTGCAGCAGATCCCGACCCACCATGTCCCAAAGGGATTTGTAGAACTCACAAGGAAAGCCATCCATGCCAGGGGCTTTGTCATTGGCCATGAGGGAGACAACTTCATATAAATCCTCTAAGGTAAGCATTCTATCACAGACAACCCGGTGCACATGTGAAAGTTTGCATGGAACAACTAAGAGGCATTTAGCGAGTGTGGCTTGTCGCTCAGGAGATTCCTCTTGAGCTTTGAAAACTTGAACATAGTGCCTAATAAAGGCTTGGACCATCTGAGGAGTGTTTGTAATCTAAACACCAACATCAACAATAGCATAAATTTTTGGTTCATGTGTTTGGCTTTGAGCCGCTGGTAAAAATCTTTGGTGTTACGGTCTCCAATTTTAAGCCAGTACAACCAAGCTTTGATCCGGGCCCCTGCTACTGTTTAATCATCACTAATGTGTATTTTCTTCCATAATTTAGCAATTTGGCATTACAGAACCACCTTGAAAGGAGAGTGGAAAGTGCCACCATGGCGCAACTCACTCAACTGCGGAGGTGGTGGAGTAAGCTCGCCACCAAAATTTAGCAAGCTAGACACCATACATCTGGAGAAATTTAGTTAGATGAATTACAACATCCTTCCACTAGCATATCCATCCAACCATACCAAAAGGGTGAGGTGCAAGGTTGTATATTTGGTGAATGTGAGCCAATGTGGAGTCATGATGTAATAAACTAGTATTTAAATAAAACTACATTTTTTTAATCTTCGTTAGGTTAAAATACCATTCAATATGGAATTGGATCAGAATGTGGTCGGAAAGGACAATGGATGGAAAAGCTTCCACTGGCAGAGAATAACAAATGGAAAACTTAAAGAAATGTTGTAAAGAGATCATTGCATGATCCAGCCTTTAAAAAACCTGATCTTATCCATTTCTAAGATTAGAGCAAGTGTACCATGGCAACGTGTTGGTGTGATGCAAAAATTGGGGTCATAAAACCCAAATTTACTGTGCATGTAAATCCAAGCCTCCCTTTCGCCAGCTGGCCACCTCATGGGTAAAAGGCCCAATTTATCATTGGGCTGCTCCACCATATTAAAATCCCCATTAATCAGCCAATGTGCATTTGGAAGGTTGTCATCCACCCACCTCCAAAGCACCGTCCTTTCTGACGTGTCATTAGGTGCATAAACATTGATAATCCCAAAGGAGAGATTTTCAATATTGAATAACACCTAGAGAATACGGTTGTTAGGGTCACATCCATAATTGACATAATGCGGCCACCATTTTAGAGAAATAAATGTGATCATTCCAGCTATTGGTGCTCAAAATAGTCTCGCCCCTTTTGTGCCTATGAAAACTTATTGATTTACCTCTATCTTTTTCTCCTTCCCCGTGTTGAGCTTGGTCAGTCTTTGTTTTTATTTTTAGTCAGTTCCTGGGTCAAAGATCATGTATGGGTCCATGGTTTTCTCCTTGTTCCTTTTTCCTTTGGAAAAGGTCTATAATTTGGGTCCCCCATTCTCTTTTCATCAAATACTCAGGTTCCCCCATGTGTTCTATTCTCCACGGTCAAGATTTGTCTTCCTTATTGTTTCTTCCCTAAGTACTTGAAGAAAATGAATGGATGTATCCTGAAGAACATATTTGAGCCCTGTAACATTTCTAAACTTTCTTTCCTTGAAGAAAATTTCATTCCCAGGCTCAAATGGTCATTTTTCTATATTTTACAGTTTGACGGATGTTTCTCTAGGTCAAATTTACATCCTTATATCTACAAGGGATGTGGCACCTTTTGGTTGGACGCGGCTCAGCTGGGTACCTAGAAAAAATCATGAAAATCCTCAAATCAAGATGTCTCCATGTGGAGGCACAACACTCATTTGAATATTTTCTTTTGGGTTTTGCCTTGAGTAGCGTCGGGTGGACACGTGGAGGCTTCCACTACTTGATCTAGACTTAGACAATTTTTATATAGTTCGAGTAGTTTGGTGGAACAACACATGTGGTGAGCTTGTTCTCATTCAGGGTCTCCACTTTTGGCACCATCTTGACGTTGCACAATGGAGACACGTGGAGGAACCGCGCATGTTCGTGGGACCCGCCCTTGAGTTTTATTTGAAAAAATTTCCAAGATGACACGTGGAGGCCCCCGCTTGCTTTGAATTTAACTTAGACTTTTCAACAACCAAAAGCGGACTTCCTCGAGCACGACATGTGGTGCCTTGCACCGAGCTTCAAGCATTTAGACAAACCTTTCTTGAACAGGACATGTAGTGAGCTCACGCTCATTCAAGGTATCAAATTTTGGGACTATCTCAAGGTGTGCCATGGTGACACATGGAAGTTTCAAAATTCAAAGAGGTGGGGAGGCGGACCATTGAAGGTAACTTGGATTTTTTTCCTCCTTAAGGATTAAAATCTCAAAATGGCCCAAAATCTCAATGAGGGAAAAAGTCAATGTTTTCCCCACCAAAAATAGAGGTGTGGGCTCTCAATGCAGAAATTTGAAAATATTTCCTCTGGAAGAAAAGAGTCAAAAGTAAAAAAGGAAGCATGGCCCCACTCTAATCACATTTGGACATGTGTTAGGCTCGTTTCCCATGGGTAGAGCTATAGGGAATATTTGAAAATTATCCCTTTTCCAAAAAAAGGGTAAAATGGAAGGATTTGACTGCAATTCCGCTCCAATCACATTTGGACAGTGTCAGGATCGTTTCCTGAGGGCGGAGGTGTGGAGAAAAATGGATTTTTTTCCATTTTTCCAAAAAAATTGTAAAAATTCAAGGGAAGCCCTGTTTCTATTCTAAAGTTTGAAACTACCACGTGGACGACCTAAATTCAAAGTAAATATCAACAACACCTGTGAGTGTAAATTTTATTTTCCCCCCATTTCTCTGAAACACATCTAAGTGCGAG
Source organism: Taxus wallichiana var. yunnanensis (assembly GCA_018340775.1). NCBI lineage: Eukaryota > Viridiplantae > Streptophyta > Pinopsida > Cupressales > Taxaceae > Taxus > Taxus wallichiana. Next base: position 988,406,248 of record CM031242.1, read on the forward strand.
TCTCCATGATTTCTTGGTCTTTTCTACATGCCAAGTAGAGAAGGAAGTTAATGTTTATATCTAAAGTTTGGTGAGAAGATCTGGAAGGTGGACTTCACCAATAAAATGGTCTAACTTTCATGCTTGATCAGATTTTCCATTTTTCTTCTCCTGAGCACGCAAGGGACCAAATTTGACAGATTGGGAGTAGAAGTGGTTTGAAAATTTAAGGAAGAGTGATCTACTAGAGTAAGAAGGGAATGCACAAGATATTTTATGAGATCTACTCCTTCGAGTACCTGGAAAAATATCCGGTTTGTGCAAATTTAGTATTTCTCTTTATGAGTTTATGCACATTTCCATATCAGTGGTCTCTAACAATCCATGTTTTTATGACCCTCATTTTCAATATTTCATTCTAACCCGTACCCCCATTTTATTCTAGTTAGGGATACACTAAAAGGGAACCAACCCTTCAAATATGGAATTCACCTCACTCTCAAGATATCCACATCCGGTGAGGTGTTTCCATTATCTATCTGCAAAAGTGAGGAGAGAGAAGGATAAAAGATGTTAATCCTCACAAGGGTTCACTTCTGCTAAATAACAAGTACTCAAGAAAAATGTTTGGAATTTGTCTTGGTGTTAGAAGAGTTTATATTTCACACTCTTAAGAATACCTGGGAAACATAAGCTAATAGAGTGTCCCTTTATGATTTAATTCATTTACGGTTCTCGCCCAATCGTAGAGGATTTCGTGTGTGTTGACTTTGGGATTCTAGACTATATCTATTTTTTCTGGAATGGTACAAATGTGCATGGGCATATGCTTTGAGAAAAAAATTCAATACAAATTTTCCTCATTTGTGTTTGAATGGTAGGAAGATAGATAGAGAAGAAATTTTGTATATCTAGTTACAATAGGGCATGATATTGCTTCAAGTGCTACAACGTGCCATAGTATCATCTTAAGGACTAGAATGGGGATAATTACAACGTAGGAGTTTAACCTTGAGTGATATAATTTGGAACATATCATTACCTCAAGTGCTAAAAAAGGATAAATTGTATCTTTAATTAGTGTGGGTTTTGTAGAAAACTAATTTTTACATGATTTGTTAATTACTAGATTGTTAGTATATTTACGTATTTGTTTATTATTGGTCCTATTTGAGATATTTGAAGTATGTGTTCTTTTTTTTTTTTATTCAAATTTTGACATATTCCTCTCTAATCTTCTATGTTTTCTTATATTTTACTTATTTTGACCAAATACTAACATTATTCCTTTCATCTTGTCTTATAGGTTTCTTGTGAGTCAATCACCATATCTCACCTCGACCTTCTTACGTAATTTTTGCTCATGTAGTACCAAAATTTTGTCTATGTTACCTTGGTGTGTATTACAACCTAATTATATCTTCCTATTTATATTTATTGACTAAATTAAATAATACTATTCTATCATATATCCCGATTCTGCTAAGTCACATCTACTTTCAAGTTTGGAACTTCATGAATCGCTACACATTTTAAAGAATACATCTATAAATTGCCTCCTATCTTATAAGTGATTATATGTATAGCTTTGATAATATTGTGGTTCAAATATAGGTTTGATAAATAATCTCATCCTATAAACTATGAACATGTCCCTTATACATGCAATAGTCAAATTTCAAAATGTACAATTTAGGTTAATGCTCCTAAGTGGTACTTTTTGTAATGCCCACAATTGTCAACATTCTAAAACAACATAAAACCTTAATAACTATCTAGAAAGTTGCAGAATTTTTTTTTGTTTTACGATGCAAGGATGTCAACCACCGTAATGAGTTTAATTAATTCCTACCAAAAAATTTCTATATTACAAAGAATGGATCAGGTCTAGGTTAATATTTAAACAATCTTAATCCATTTCAAAATTCAATTTAATCACCATTCGCTAGATAAGTGTCCATTAATTTATTTTACTAGGTTATATAGTTTCCCTCTTAGGAATTAACATTCAGCTCACATTTAATCAATCCTTATCCTTAGTTACCTTAGTTCTCTTAAATTATTTTCTTTAATGTCCATTGAATCATTTACTAAAACATACTAGGAGAGTTACATAGTTAACTTAACATACAAGGGTATTAAGTGGCCCCATTCACCCATTTTCACATACATTAAATTATTTAAAAAACCATAATACATATTCCCACCTAACAATTGTAGGGTTGATTCCTAACCCTTGGATCAAATCAATTGTGGCCACTAGATCTTAGGGTTCCATACTAACCCTAACTATCCTTATGAAATCTTATTAAACCTTTTTCTTTTCCCTAGCCTCCTCATTTGGTCTCTTTTCTTTTGTTTAATTTGTAGGTTGGAGAAATGGAAGCCATGGGAGCAAGGAAGGAAGAAGCCATGAAGAAATTTACTAGAATCAAGCTTAGCTTAGTTTAGTTTATAAATTTATTTGTGTAATGTCTTCCATTTGAAGATTGTAGAGGTTTCCACTCTAAATTTGGAGTTATTTAGTTATTTCCATTTTGAGTTCTCTATTTGGGAAAAACCCTACCTCCATTTTAATCTATGAGATTGAGTACATTTAAATGTCCATTTAAATATTTACATGCTTTAAACCATGATATTTTTACCCTATAACATGTTGGTAATTTCTTGTTTACATTTTAAGGATTCAAATTTAGGTTTAGTCAAGTTTAAAATTCTATAGTCATGGATTTTAATTTTTCGCTAAATCGATGAAATCGCCACCCAAAGTAGGCCGGTGGTCTTGGGACCACCACCCTACTTGCGTGACAATTCTCAAACCGCCACTTTTCCTAGGAAGTGGTTCAGAGACAACTACTCTACACATGATTGTCATCCTATTCTTTGACAAAAAAACCATCAATTCCATGATTTTCCTAGAAACAAGTTTTACTAGAGTAATTTACAGTTTATCCTTATCTTGAATGCAAGTGTCTATATTCTCTAGTTGAAAGGTTACACCATTTATTCATTCCATGCTTAAAATTACTACATTTAAAGATTTTCCATTTCTATAGTGACAAAATACACAACCGCAAGATCATTTTTATTTTATTCTAACAAGATTTCTTTCAAGTTTAAAAGTGGCAATGAAGCTTAATCTATTTCTAGTATTACTATTTTCCTTTCTACAACCAAATGTAATTTTCAACAAAATAACTCATTACAATTTATTTCATCTTTCCATTAATACTACCACCATTTGTTCAATTGCAAAGAACTCTATTTCACATTCAGATTTGTTACGAAAACATTGTTAATGATTTACAACTTCTATTTTCTTCCTTCATTCTTACAATAATGTAACTTCAAAAAATAATAATGAACTTTTTTTTCTTTGAGCATGTCTCCTTTCTTTTAAATCAAGAAGCCTTATTTTCCACAATACATTACAACTTAATAAAAAATATACAATACAACTTTTCTTTTAAATACAATGCTACTAGTCTTCCACCTTAAGTGGGAATCACAAGGAAATTTTCTACAATGAAGGGATTGTTTTTGAATTCCAAAATACTCCAAGTCCCAATTCTTCAACAAGAGCTCCAAAATTTCTTCACTTTAATCACAACAAAAAAATGGGGGAGAGGCAACACTCTCTACCCAAACAATAATCTAATGAGGAGAAGAATCTATCCTCCTCATTAGCCTCCAAGCCCCAACAAAATGCAATAAAGGATGGATCCAACTCATGAAAACTATCACAAAGCTTCCACATCACAATACCAAATTTCACAACTATTTCAAAACACATTCAACACAAGATACAATTACAAGAAGGAAACTAATAAAATACACAAGGCTTGTGGAGCAAGGATCTATGGGGACACCACTTATGCCTACCAATGGGATTTGTTGCCCACCTTAAAACCATCCAATATACATATCAAATCCCATACACAACTCTTATTCCTCCCTCAAGATCCTCTTATACCTTCCACATTCTCTTATGCCTCCCTACAATCTCTTATGTCTCCCTCATAAGAACCAAGTAAGAAATGCAAGCATATTATTATCAAAGGTGGGACACCCAACCAAAAATCCCTCGTAAAACATGAAATAAACTCTTATGCCTCCCTACATATAAGATCCCCATAGCCTTCTCCTACACCATACTTAGGCATTCTACCCATGAACCCAACAAGCATACAAACCATTCATTTGCACATAAGTAAACACATATAAAAGAAAAAAATTAAAACAAGGGTGTAGTTCCTACCTTTACATGGTATAAATTGGTTAAGGAGTCACACAGAAAGCTCCTTTAATTTTAATCCAACTCTAACAAGCTCCAAAAATTCAAAAAACACTCCAAAACTCCCAAACTCCAAAAACATAGGAGAAAAAAAGAAAATAAGTAACCCTAAAACAAACAATTAAACTTGCATAAATAGAAAAAGGGAAGAGGAGGGTGAGGTGGTCTGTATGTAGAACGACACATCACTTATCCTCACCTCCACCTCATAAGGAAAACATCAACTCTAAGGAACAATAAATTGGTGGTTGAGAGGAATGACAAACCTCTTATTCACAGAATATAAACCCACATCCCCTAAAGAAAACATTTAAAACTCATGTAAGAAAAGTGCAATAAATGTAACTTTTTGTCATACAAAACACATAATGTGGTCTAGTTTTGACCCCCCAATCCATAGGTAGGGTTTTTATATGAAATTGAGAGGTGTGGAACAAGCCTATCTTGTCCCACAAGCCTCCAAAATGGCCCTTAAGACAAAATCCAAAATTCCAAGGTAAGGTAGAGTGTAAAACACTCAAAGTCACAGACACTCAACATAAATAAAATTTTTTCAAAGTACCAACCACTCTAATAAATTGCCCCATTTGTCGCATCCCCATATAACTTAATAACATGATTAAATTAATTAATAAAGGCACATTAATCAACCATGATTAAATAAATTACATCTCAAAATAAATCACATACTCTATAATAAAATAAAATAAAAGGGAAGGAATTGCACACAAAGCCCATCATCATAATTGGAGGTCATCCCCCATGAGGACCTCGTAATAAAATTAAAACAAATATAACACATTACACAAGTTTCTTTGATGAACATCATTATATCCATCAAGTATTCCATTGTGGTTGGTCTCCAATCCCCCTTTTGATTATTGTGATATAATTACTTGTGAAATCACACAATACCTCCTTCAACTGGTGGCCACACCAAATACATAAAAGATAAAATATACGCACATAAATCAAAACCATCCTCATATAGCTAAATCATCATCTCAAATAAATTTTTTGTCATTTGTCTAAAATTTCAATAACATCTCAATTCTATCTTTTATCAACCTCAACAAGATCACAAGATTGGTTCAAAAGCTAAATCCTAGTCAACACGATGATAATTTTGAATGTCTATCATATATATGATAGCAACACATAATGATCATCAATATAGAATGTCTCTCTATGTATCTAATAATCCACACAATCATACTATGAATCAAAATCCATCAATAATAAGAATATATCTATCATCTAACATCATGCTAAACCAAAATGATATAATAACATCCATGTCTATAGTCAACAGTAATCAAAATAAAAATATAATAAGTGTCGAAGAGGATTGGGCACTACATCCCCCTCCCCTTAGAATCAACTTCCTCTTGGAATTCACTGAAATAGGTGTGGAAACTAAACTCATAGCAACGTAGCATCCTTCCATGTAAAAATAGTCTCATCATACCTATCCCACTGGACTCACACCTGATCAATCTCTCGGCCTTGAAGGCATAGGGTCCTTCACTCTAAAATACACATGAGCTCCTCCATCATCTACCCCTACTCCTGTACTGAATGTGGTCCAATCCAATACATGAGATGGATCTGGGATATATTTCCTAAGAATAAATACATGAAACACATCATGCATGTGAGACAAGCTAGGTGGCAAGGCTAGATGATAAGCTAAGGGACCGATCCGCTTGAGGATTTTGAATGGAAACATAAATCTAGGAGACAACTTAGATCATTTTCTATAATAGATAGGACTATTATGAGGTCTGACACGAAGGAAAACTTTTGTTCCCATGTCATAACTATAATCAAACCTCCTCTAATCTGCATACTTATTCTTCCTTTCAGGGTGCCTTCTATAATTTCTATCGGACCAAAACAACCTACTATTCCATGTCTTATAACAAATCTGATCTAGGATATAATCTATCCTCTAATATGTCCTAATTTAACGGTGTCCTGCACTCCCTACCATAAAGTTCTGAAACGGATCCATACCAATTGAACTCTTAAGAATATTGTTGTAGGAAAACTCCACCAAATATAAGTATTCCTCCCACCTATACTGATGATCCATGACGTACATCCGAAGCATGTCCTCTAAAATCTGATTCACCCACTCCATCTTTCCATCTGTCTCTAGATAATAGGCTGTGCTGAAGTTGATACTCGTCTCAAGGGCCTATTGCATGGTAGTCCAAAAGTGTGATGTGTATAAGGGATTATGATGACAAATGATCTTCTCGAGAATCTTGTGCACTCTAACAATCTCATCCAGGTACACTCTCATTACTTAACTAGTTGTATGCAGTGGTCTTCACCGGAGAAAAATGAGCCACTTTCGTCAATCTATCCACCATGACCATGATGGCATCGTGGTGATATCTCAATGTTGGTAGCCCTACTATGAAATCCATGGAAATGGTGTCCCATTTTCACTCGGGATAACATGTGGGTAAATAAGGCTAGTTGGATGCTCATGATTGGCCTTCACCCTCTAACACTCTAAAAAACATGACAAAAACTTAGATACATCTCTCTATATGCCTCTCTAATGGTAAATTTGTCCCTAAGTGGCATACATCTTATTCACACCTTGATGGGTTGAAAAGGTGCACGATAAGGCTTTGCCAAGATATCTTATCTCAAACCTCCATCCCTAGGTACATAGATCCGGCCTCTATGCCTGAGTAGTCCATCTAACTATAGTGGAAAACCATAAAACTTCCCATCAAGGGGTGTCTCGAGACGTAATCTTTGATCTATCTCGCAAGATAGAAACTATCATGACTAAGATGTCGCAAAATCCCGCTCTACAAATCTTTACCCACTTGAATTAGTCATAGCCAAATGTCTTCATCTACTCAGAGCATTAGTAACAATATTATCTTTCCCTTTTATGTGTTATATATCCATGTCGTACTCACATAGTAACTCTATCCAATACCATTGACAATCAAATTGAGATTGGGTTGCGTGAAGAGGTGACGTAATCTCAAATGGTCTGTCCTAAGAATAAATATCCTACCAAGAAGGAAATGTCTCCATCAAACCAAAGCATGGACAACTGCTGCAAGCTCAAGGTCATGAGTTAGATAATTGAGCTCATGATCTTTGAGTTTACAAGATTCAAAGGAAACCACATGGCCCTCTTGCATCAATACCCCACCTAATGTTTCCAAGGAATCATTCGTACACACAAATAAATCCCTCTAAGGGTCTGATGTAATAATCGGTGCTGATGTAAGGCATGCATTTAGTGTACAAAAGTCCTACTTACACTCGTCGAAAAAAAAACTTCTTCCCTTTCCACTAAAGGGAAGTGATGGGGCATGCAACTGAGAAAAGTTTTGAATAAATATCTTGTAGTAACTTGTCAACCCCATGAAACTGTGCACTTCAGTCACACTAGTTGGCATGGGCCAATCCATAATAGCTCGAATCTTGGAAGGATTGATGACAATACCTTCCCTAGAAATTATGTGACCCAAGTATTGTACCTCTGACTGAAAGAATGCACACTTCTCTAGGTTCCCGTAGAGTGATGCTCGGAAGACATTACGAACTTGTCGAAGCTTCTCCTCATGGTCCCCATGCATATGTGAGTAAATAAATATTTCATCAAGAAAAATGACAACAAAGTGATCAAAAATGTCTGGAATACCCCATTCATCAAACTCATGAATACTATGGGGGCATTCTTCAAACGAAAAGGCACTACTGTGAACTTGTAGTTGCCATATATCATACAGAAGGTTGTATTATGAATATCTACATCTATGATCCTCAGCTAATGGTATCTATACTTAAGATCTATCTTATAAAATATTGTTCCCCCTTCATCTAATCAAAAAAATCATCAATACGTGGAAGGGGGTAATGATTCTTAATCGTTACTTTTTTCAACCGGCCATAATCAATAGAAAATCATAGAGATCCATCCTTTTTCTTTAGAAAAATCACTAGTGCACCCCAAGGGGATACATTAGGATGGATTAGGAATTTCTCTAGAAGGCCCTCTAGCTATAACTTGAGCTCACAGAGCTCAAGGGTAGTCATCCTATAAGGTGCTCGTGAGATATGCTCGGGTGGGGGAGGTAACCTGCAGCTCCCTTGGAAAGACATCTAAAAACTCCTTCAAGATATGATGATCATTAAGTGATGGCCCACTAGAATCATCCTCTGATCTGTCACTAACTATGTCAGCATACAACTAAAAACCTCATCATGCACACCATTTAAGATGCATAACAGATATGGTGTGAATAGAAGTGGTTCTCTTGACACCAACTATCCTTGACTCCACTCCCACATCATCTACACATTATATTACCTTACTTTGTAACAATAAAACCTAGCCCTATGTGTAGATAACTAATCCATGAACAAAATAATCTCATAGGACCCCAACGGAAGGATACAAAGATTCTAGACCATGGAAAAGGTTCATAGGTCAACTATGGACTCCTTGACTAATGAGTCCACTATGAGCTTGGTCTTAGAAGCCATCTCCACATCCCAACTATGAATCTATCTAACTTCCACCAGCCTTGCATCACTAGATACTAAGAATGGGGAAATAAAAAATATGAGTAACTTGAACCAAATAAAACAAGAATAGAAATGCTATCAATGCTACCTATTGTCTCAATCATTGTGCTCAACCCGAAGTTCTTGACCACTACATGTATCATGTGAATCCTATCCATATTTTCTAGTGTAGGCTATGAAATAGGTAACTTAACCTTGTTATTAGGGTTATGAGGTCACTCCCTCCAATGATTCCCAAGTACTCCACACCCATAGCAACTACCAGGTCCCCTCCAATGAGAAGTGGATCTTGCAAGTACTCTAGTGGTCTATGCCATGGATCCTGATGATCCCACTATGGATTGTTGTGGTCACTACTTTGAAAGGATCCTTCGACTGAGCTTTAGGTGATGCATGAGTCCCGACTAATCCCATAGGTGGAGGCCCCATATTATTTCCCCTATGAGCATCTAATATCTTTGGAGGCCTAAATGGAGGGCTAATCTATTGTCATTACTATTGAGGTGGTTGTTTTGGTGGTCTAAATGAAGACTATGTAGAACCATGTCTGCCATGAGGAGGAAGAGATGACCCCCTCGATCCGCTATCTTACATCTGTTGGATATGACTCTCCAATATATCTCCGGCCCACCGCATCGTCCCCCTGGTCCCCTCGGTGATGCGAGGCTTCTCAACGACCTCTTCTAGAGTCTTTGGAAAATAAATGCACATTGCCCCTCAAATTTATAAGTTCAGGCCCCTAATGAACCTATGGATCCTCACTTGTTCATCTTGCATGTAGTCTACATACTGAAGTAGGTCTAGGAAGTGACTCTCATACTCTGCCACTATCATGGATGTCTAATATAGGTCATGGAACTCATTTATCCTCTGATGAATGAACCTCTTGGACAAGTATCTAATCCTAAACCACTCCTTGAATATCTCCCAAATAAATGTCTTAGAATCCAAATGGATATTCTGCTCCTCATACCTCCACTAAATCCCGACTCCTCTCTTAGAAGGTGGATGGAAACATGAGCCTTCATGTTGCTGGTACACAGACATAGCTTGAGGCATCCTTTCAAGATGACAAACCATGCCTCTACCTAAAATACCCTAGTGCCCCTAGAAAAATGAGATTTATGGAGTTTCAAAATATCTATGATGTTATCTATCAATGTAGATTATCTACCTCTAGGTCTCTCAACACGATCATCACACCTTTGCTTAGGTCTCCTAGATCCGCATCACGGTGTCTTTTATCTCTATCTCCGTGACCATTTGGTCGTAAATCTCATCTTATTGACTCTACAAGGAGTTATATTCCCTATTATCATCATTATGTCGGGGAAGGTACACGAGCCTCTACTGATGGCTCTTTGTCCTATATGCTAGGTCTCCCACTTAAATATCCCTCACGTATAACGACATTAACATCAAGGAACATTTGGAGTATCGAGGAAATATGGCTACTACTACCTAATTTAGGGGTGGTAAGTTTAGGTACGTAAGAAATAATCCCTCATGTGGTCTCATGCCTCCTACACATACCAAGGCAAGAGTTAGTTCATCATTCTAGGTTTTGTTTTAGTTTTCTAGGTTTTCTTCATTTAAAATATCATGCAAAGTTTTGTGATCTAGGTTTATAGTTGCGCTAAGTTTCCTTGTTATGTCTTATGTTTCCAAGTGTGCTCATGGTCCAAGCGTTGAACCCATGGCTCTGATACCAAGTGTAACGCCCACAATTTGACATTCTAAAACCACATAAAACCTTAATAACTATCTACGAAGTTGCAGATTTTTTTGATTTGTTTTAGGTTGCAGGATGTCAACCCTAGAATAGGTTTGATTAATTCCTAGAAGCAATTTGCTATATTAAAAAGAATGGGTCAGTCTAGGTTAATACTTAAAACTTCTTAATCCATTTCAAAAGTGAATTTAATCACCATTCACTAGATAAGTGTCAATTAATTTCTTTTACTAGGTTAAATAGTTTCCCTCTTAGGAATTAACATTCAACTCACATTTAATCAACCCTTATCCTTAGTTACCTTAGTTATCTTAAATTATTTTCTTTAATGTCCATTGAATCATTTACTAAAACCTACTAGGACAGTTACATAGTTAACTTAACATACATGGGTATAAAGTACCCCCATTCACCCATTTTCACATACATTAAATATTTAAAAACCCATAATACATATTCCCACCTAACAATTATAGGGTTGATTCCTAACCCTTGGATCAAATCAATTATGGCCACTAGATCTTAGGGTTCCATATTAACCCTAACTATCCTTATGAAATCTTATTAAACCTTTTTATTTTCCCTAGCCTCCTCATTTGGTCTCTTTTCTTTTGATTAATTTGCAGGTTAGAGAAATGGAAGCCATGGGAGCAAGGAAGGAAGAAACCATGAAGAAATTTAATAGAATCAATTTTAGCTTAGTTTAGTCTATAAATTTATGTGTAATGTCTTCCATTTGAAGATTGTAGAGGTTTCTGTTATCTAATTTTTCCCCTCACATTTAAATATTTGCATTCTTTAAACAATGATTGTGTTCCCCTATAGCGTGTTGGTAGTTTCCTATTTACATTTTAAGGATTCATATTTTGGTTTAGTCAAGTTTAAAATTCTAGAGTCGCATATTTTAATTTTTCCTCTGATAGTGATGAAACTACCCCCAAAGGTGGTAGACGGTCCTTGGACCACTGCTCTACCTAGGTGATGATTCATAAACTTCTCCCTTTCTTGGGTGGTGGTTCTGAGACCACCACTCTGCATAGGGTGATAACCCTGTTCTTTGAAAACAGAATCATCAATTCCACAATTTTTTCAAAAACAAGTTTGACTAGAGTAATTTATAATTTATCCTTATCTTGAATTTAATTGTCTATAGTATCCAATTGAAAGGTTACACCTTTTATTCATTCCATGCTTAAAATTACTAAACTTAAATATTTTCCATTTCTATAATGACAAAATACAAAACTTCAAGATCATTTTTATTTTCTTCTAACAAGATTTATTTTAAGTTTAAAAGTAAGAATGAAGTTTAATATATTTCTAGTATTACTATTTTCCTTTCTACAACCAAATAATTTTTTTAACAAAATGACTCATTATAATTTGGTACATATTTCCATGACTACTACAACCATTTGTTCAACAACAAACAACTCTTTAGATTTGTTAATAATACATTATTAATGATTTATAGCTTCTATGTTCTTTCTTAATTGTTACAATAATGCAACTTCAACAAATAATAATGAATTTATTTCTCTTTGAGAATAGCTCCTTTCATTTAAAGAAAGAATCCTTATGTTCCACAATACATTACAACTTACTAATAAAATATACCATACAACATTTCTTTCAAATACAATGCTACGATTCTCCACATTGTTTCATCCTCAAAATTCCCCTCTTCAAGTCAAGTTTTGAAAAATTTGAGTCGGTGCCTTAGAGTAGTGGATCGCATCGAGCCTAGTATTATTTGCGCTTTTCCATTCCATGGAGAACAATTTGAAATTCAGGCGTAATGGTGCATTTTTTCCCATAGCCCGGGAATGACGGGCATATCTTCCCCGTCAATTTTTTCCCCAGCATCCATAGGTAGTACGTGGACATATCTAATTGGATGTGGTGTGGCCATGATTCAAGATGAAATGAAAGACTCCATGCATCCAAATGGCACAAATTCAAGGGCAAAGCCCAAGGGAATATCCTCAAATAAGTGCAGGGCTTTCCACATGTCCTAGGCCCGAAATTAAGACAAAAGAATCTCAACATGGCTAAGTATGGAAGGTTTAGCGGATGTCACCAGTGTTCCTCATCAAAGCATAACCTCAAGATTCGAAGAAAAGGGTGGTTTCCCAAACTTGCGCCAACCCTCCATGTGTCCCAAGTCCAAAAAATGGAAAACTCCAGTTGTTTAAATTGACTAAGTACAAGAGGGTCGGTGGAAGCCTCCACTTGTCTCAATGGTGTAATTTCATACATGAAACCAAAGAGACAATATCCAAATGAGAGCCAACTCACCATGTGGTTAGAGTTAAAGGAGAGACAGAGTTGGCCATTGAAATTCTAGGACTAGCGGAAGGAGTCGCGCGTCAGCTCGATGAAATTTCAGGAGGTGAATCCAAAGCACAAACTCAAATGAGCACCATCTCTCCATGTGTCTAGGGTTCAACATAAGATAAATGCAAGCGAGCCCATATCAGCTAAGTATATAAGAACTAATAGATCTCTCCACGTGTCTCTATGACGTAACTTCAAAGGAAGAATCAAGAGTGGGTCCCCAAGTGTGTACAGGCTCTCCATGTGGTAAAATTCAAAGAAAGGGCATAGCCGATCATTAAATCAGCTAAGTATAGAAGGGTTTGCGGATGCCTCCACATGTCAGCTTGGGGAAACTTCAATGGAAAAATCAAGAGGTAGGTTCCAAATGATCGCCAACTCTCCACATTTCCGAGTGGTCGGATATACGGCCCCACCAAACAAAAGGAGTTAGTCAAAAATGTAAAAATATTAAATCAATCAGCAAAAGGACACATGACCATGTTTCAAGCATCAACAGGAGGCGAGTCCTTTTATGTTTTGATGTCATTGAAAATTCAAAGTGGGAAAGTGGGCGGTTGGGGAAATTTGAGAATTTGAGATTTTCTTTAATAAAGGAGCTTAAAGTTAAAAAGTGACCCATAACCCTGCCCATGCCAAGGGAGAAAGTCAAATATTAAGCCCGCATCAAGATTCAAAGCGGGAGGCGGGCCGATGGAGCAATTTGAGTTTTGAGCCCGCATTGAAAAGAGATAAAATTATAAAAGTAAACCGTGACTCTGTCCCCACTCAAGTAAGGCCACGTATCAAGACCATATCAAAAGTCGGTGGGCGGTGAAAATGTTCAAGTTCCATTTCTCCAAAGGGCACAAAATGTAAAAATCATCCTCAAGCCCGCCTCTGTTTAAATATGTACCACATGGATGGCTCACATTCAAAGTTTTCAAGGGAAAATTGAATGATTGTGATTGCAACTAGTTTTACTACCACATATGGAAATGGCCGAGGTGTTAAAGAGAATCAGACGTCAGTTTCTCGAATCAGTTTCATCAATTTTGTAACTGAATGTGACCATTCTTAGAATCCATTTAATGGCTTCTCCACACCAGTGTTAGGGTTCGATCTTGGTACTCTGTAAAGGTAATAGATTCGAGGTAATCAATACATAATTTTTCCCCTTTCTTCCTCCACTTTTCTTATTTCCTTGTCTTAAACCTGGGAATCATTCATATTTTATAATAGGAAAATTTGTGTTCTTTTTATGTGATTTACGGAACTTTACATCTGTGTAATTATATTGGTTGTGAAAGTGAATGATTCTATTTTGCAACTCCCAGTTCAATACATATAAGGTGATAATCTACCATCTATATTTCCTAAAGGTATTGTTATGTTCTTCCTTCCTCATCTCCTTAATTCTTTATTCTTTCATATTGATGATCTTTGGGCATAAAACATTTCAAAGAATCAGAATACACACTTTGAAAGTTGTACATTTGTATATAATCTTTGCTTCTTGCTTTCAATAAGGGAACATCTCCTATTAAAGAGCGATTTGTTGTCCCCTAGCTGTGGTTTGGTAAAACTATCATTTGAAAAACCAAAAAAAAAAAATTGACTCTATTGTGGATTTTATTTCAAATGAACCCCTTTCTAAAATAACAACTTCAAGATCATTTTTGGTCTGAGACTCTATAGTGTACACATGGGAGGAAATATCTCAAGGTTGAGGATTCCCATTTTCAACTTTTGGAGAAACAAAACTTCTCTCTTCCAACAAGAAGGAACAGAGGAACTCGTTCTACAAGCACACCTCCTACTAAAGATAAAAATTCCAAGGACAAAATTCCTCAGGAACATCTTAGTTCTAATCTCTGTGCTTTCATAATTTTTGGTGTTTTATTTCCCCTTGATTCAATTTTTCCAAAGATGGTATCCCCTTTGTCTTGGGGAAAGCAAGTTGGGCCTCTTGCTCCTCCTTAACCATTGCATGAGTTACCTAGGGGTAACATGAATATTTTTCCCAAGTTTCAAGGTGATGGGAAGGTTCATCCAGATGAACACATTGCAGCCTTCATTATTGCATGTGGGATTCTTGGGGTTGAACATGAAGATGTATCTGTCAGATTTTTGTGGAGACATTATAGGAAAATGTTGCTGATTGGTTTTATCATCTTCCTGTTGGGTCTATCACTAATTGGAATACCATGAAAACTTAGTTTGAGTAGCATTTCAAACCTGCTGAAGATGTGCATGATTTATTATCACAAATTTCTCATATCAAGAAGGAACCATTTGAGCCCATGAGGGAGTTTGTGACTAAATTGAACAAGCTAATTAATTAAATTCCACAGAACACTCATCCAATGGAACAAATCCAAAAGTGCTTCATCCTCAATGCCCAGTTGCATAAAGTGAGTTATGCACTAAGGAGAGCTAACTTTTCAACTCTGGATGTTGATCAATGTTTGGCTATCAGTGTTGAGGATGATTTGATCATTTCTTGTAAACTAAAGAGAGAATCCTCCAAATCTAAAGCTTCTTCCTCTTCTTCTTCCCTTGCCAATTCTGATCAATTAGTACAAAAGCTTGCAAATGATCTCATTTCTCTCAAGAAACAATTGGCTCAGCATACTCCTTACTAGGATGTTCCAAGGAATAATTTTCAGCCCAAGAACCATCTACCTTCTTCTCAGACCAGATTGGCTATTGAAGGCCCACCCATCAAGGTTCCGGTCAATGCAACTTGTGATGTTGAATAACCTAATGAAGAACCGAGTGTAATGAACTCTATGAAGAAACAAAAGAAGAGGTTGATGAAGAACTGGAGGAGCTATGTGGGTCTCAAGTTCATTTCCTCACCACTGAAGGTATGGATGATAAAGATGAATATGATGAAAGAGTGGAAGATATGGATAGTGAGTCATATGCTATTATGACTCGGGGAAAACAAATAGAAAAGGGAAAGTGGTGCATCCTCTAAGAAATATAAGTATCTTCCTATAACTATCCCATTGGTTGCAAGAAGAGGAGCTCCTATTCCCACTTCCTCCACACAAAAGGTGAGTAATGATAATTCCCCTTCTTCTACTTATGTTTCCAAAACTCCTTGTCCTTAAAATCCTAAAAATGATAGATCAAGAGTCTCTCAAGTTCCTAGTAATGATGTCCCATCTACCTATGGATCTTTTGATATCATTGATCACCTTAAAAGACTAAAATCCAAATTTCGAGGAAGAGTTTTACCCGGACCCATCCAAAAATTTTAGTAAAATGATAAAAATTTAAATTCCAAATCCAAAGTCTCATCCAATAATTCTAATGGTATATTTCCCACCCACTCTTCCTCATGTCAATCAAGCCTTGTGGCTGCAGTCACTTCCCCTAATGAGAAAATTGAACCATTATATGTGACTCTTCTTGTAGTTGGACATAAACTCAGTAATTGTGTTATAGATTTAAGACCATAAGATAATGTAATTTCTACGAAGGTAGCCCATGCTTTGGGTCTGACCCTAACATGTGCCTTTGGTTCCTATTATTCCATGGAAAGTAGGAAAGTGCCTTTGGTTGGAAGGATTAAAGATGCACAAGTAGCTTTTGCTACTTTTCCAGAGAAGAGGGTCTTAGCCACTATTTTTGTAGCTGATATTCCTCCCTCGTATGGGATGTTGCTGAGTAGAAATTTTTGTAAGGAGGTAGGAAGTGAAATTAAAATGGATTAGTCACATGCTTTGATCTTGGTCAATGGAAAAATGAAGAAGCTACTACCTGAGAAACAAACTGAATACATTGTGCAAAATAATGATGATCCAAAAGCACAGATACTCTATGAGGATGTAGGGCATGGTAACTACATGATCATGTCACAAGATGAGGCAAGGATTCCTAAGGGATTGATTCATGACCCCAATGGCATTTGGACTTTGGAGTTTGATGGAAGCTACTCTTCAGCTGGTTTTGGGGCTATTTTGGTGCCAACCTCTCCGAAGGGAACAATCATCCTTTCTTCTTCAAGATCTATTTTGAAAATACAAATAATATAGATGAATATGAGGCACTCATTCTTGGATTGAACATGGAAAAAGAAATGGGAGTGAATAATATTTGTGCTTGTGGTGATGCAGAGTTGATTGTGAAGTTGGTTAGAGATCTTTTTCAAGTCATGAATTGGAGATTAAAACATTACAGGAATCTTGTCTGGGATTCCATTGAGTTTCTTGATGCTTTCTCCATTGAAGTTGTGCCAAGAGAAAGGAAAACTAGAGCTGATTCTCTAGCTTTGTCTCAAGATCTTTGCTAATTCCTCATCCAAATTTCTCTTAGGAGAAATTTACCATTGAAATGATTCATAGGCCCAGTGTACTAGATAATGTAAATAACTAGCAGGTTTTCAATGATGATCAACATTTTCTCTCTTTCTTGGAGCTTAAGGATAATTTTGACTAGTTGTATTTTGAAGGAAGTGAGACCTTTCCTAGAGAGTGTGTATCCTCTAATGAAGGGGATATCAAGGAAGAGGCGGATCAAGATGGTTGCATCAAATTGAAAGGTAACAAGATCCCTAAAGGTACGGTGAGTTTGGAAGACCTGTTTGATAAGCATGATAGGTACATTAATTCTAAAGCTTCCCAAGGAGCCTGGAGTCACAAATGTGAAAAATTTAATATTAGGAGTCTTGATGAGCCCAAGATGGTGAACATTGGAAAATGCTACACTCAAGAGGAAAATAAGAAGGCGGTAAATTTGGTAAAAAGGTATGCTGATATTATTTCCTATTCTTATGATGATATCAAGGCTTTCCAGCCAAAGGAGATGCAACATTTTATCCCTCTAAAACCTGGGATTAAACCGTTCAAGAAGAAGAAAAGTAAATACAACCCCAAGGTTGTTAGTACTATTTTTCAGGATATCCAGAAGTTGCTAAAGGCAAAGACCATCTTACCTATCCATCATTCAATGTGGATTGCCAACATTGTGCCTCTCAGAAGAAGAATGCTGAGATTCGCATTTGTGTGGATTTCAGGAATTTGAATCAAGCCTCTCTGAAGGACAACTATCCTCTTCCCATGATGGATCAAGTTTTGCAAGCTATCATAGGATCTGAGATGTTGTCTATGCTTTGGATGGATTCTTTGGATATAATCAAGTGGAAGTCAGTACCCTAGATCAACACAAAACTACTTTCACTACTCCTTGGGGCACCTTTTCTTATAAGAGAATGCCTTTTGGTCTTATCAATGCTGGTGCCACCTTTCAGAGGGAAATGGACTTGGATTTTGGTAGTTTGAAGGGAAAGTGTGTGGTTGTGTACCTTGATGATTTGACTATTTTCTCCAAAACAAGGGCAGATCACTTTCAAGCATATTGAAGAAGAGTCCTCCAAAAGTACGAGAGAACATGGAGTCTCTCTCAATCAAAAGGATTTTGTATTTTGTGTCACTAAAGGCAAGTTGTTGGGGAATATTGTATTGAAAGAGGGAATTAAGATAGATCTAGAAAGAGTTTAAGTGATCCAGCAGATTCCTCTTCCCACGAGAAAAAAGGGTGTTCACTCTTTCTTTGCTAAGATAAACTTCCTTAGGAGATTCATTCTCGATTTTTAAGAACTGACTATAAGCATTTCTCACATGATGAAAGGAAAGAAAAATGTTGGTTTGTCTTCCGAGGGTAAGGAATAATTTTAATGTATCAAGAAAACCATTGCAAAGACTCCCATCTTGGCATGTCTTGATTTCAACAAGGATTTTCTCATCTATTGATATGATATAGAGAATACCATGGTTGTTGTGCTAACTCAGAAGAATTCGAGGATCATGAACTTCTAATTTCCTTTATGAGCTATGTTCTAAAATCTCATGAGTTGAATTGTACTATGATGGAGAAACATTCTTTTGCAGTGGTCAAAGCTATCAACCAATTTCATTTTTATATTCTTAATTCTCACTTTGTTGTTTTTGTTCATGATACAACCATCAAGTCTATTCTCACACAACAGGAGTTTGGAACTAAGATAGGAAATTGGGTAGAAAAGGTCCAAGAATATGACCATGATATCAAGCCAACTAAGCTAGTTTGGGGTAAAGCTTGTGTGAACATATTGCTTTGAAGGAGTTGATGCGGTGTTGTCTAAAGAAACAGATTGACGATCTTGTTGTCCTCTTCCTTAGTTCAAAAATGAATGGTATGTGGATATCACACATCTTCTTATTTTTGAGAGTGTCCATCCTACTTGAGTGCCTAGGAAAAGAGGACTATTGATCTAAGGTCTGCACGGCATGTGTTATGGGAGAATTCCTTGTTAAAGTATGGTCTAGTTTGAAGATTCTTGAAGTGTGTAGACAAAGAGCAACAAAAGAAGTTGTTCTCATCTTTTCATGATCAGGCTTGTGGAGCAAATCTTTCTTCTACTTGTCATGGCCCATAAAATCATTTGTGCTCGATACTATTAGCATACATTGTTTAGAGATGTATCCAAATGGGTAGGTAAATGTGAAGCCTGTCAGACTTTTGTTGGTAGACCTAAGTTGGCTACTTTGCCACTAAAGCCAGTAGTGATTGATGAGCCCTTTCAATAGTGGGGATTGGATTTCATTGGAAATCTTAACCCACCTTTTAGTGCTGGCCATACTCACATGCTAAGTGCTAAAGACTACTTCACTAAGTGGGTAGAGGCCATTCCAATCAAAAGCACTACTTCTGAAGTGGTGTGTAATTTCATTAAGGAGAACATATTGATAAGGTTTTGGGTACTAAACAAGATTGTGACTGATAATGCTTCAAATTTTTCTTCTTCAAGATGATGGATTCCTGATACAATTATAGAATTTCCCTTGCTCATTCTTCAAACTACTACCCCCTAGGGATTGGACAAGAAGAATCAACAAATAAGAATATGGTAACCATCGTTTGGAAGCTTGTCAATGACTCTTAGAGGAATTGGCACAAGAAACTCTATGATGCTCTCTAGGTAGATATAATTACACCCAAAAGAATAATTGGAATGTCTCCATTTCAAGTGGTGTATGGTGTTGAAGCTTAGTTACTAGTAATAGTGGAATTACTAGCCTTTCACTTAATGAAGGCTATTGAAGATTCAAGTTTTATCAGTTCCTTGGAAAGATGATCATGTATCTCCAGTGGCTAGATGAAGATAGGTTGCAAGTTTTGGATAAGATATCGGTTCATCAATGAAGGTGAAAGCTTTTTTGACAAGAAAGCTAGACCCAAATATTTTCAAGTAGGAGACATTGTTTTGTTGTGGGACAAAAGACATGAACCTTGAGGAAGCCATGGTAAGTTTGATTCCCTTTGGCTTGGTCCTTTTAAAATTAGGCATTTTGCTGAGAAAATTCATTTCTATTTGAATTATATGGATGGTTATCCTCTCCCACTTCCTTATTGTGGGCGATATCTGAAGTTGTTTAAGTGTTAGGTGATTAGGCGGTCCTTCTGTATATTATGTACAGTGTTTTGGTTTTTGGTCATTCTTTTGTGTTTTGTTTCTATCTTTCCTTTTTGGTTTCTTTCCCTTTCGTGTGTTTAATTTTCTATGTTGGTTTTGCCTTTAAATCTATTTTCTCAATGGATAAGGCACTTTGGTCTAGTTTCCCATAATTTTTATACGGTCCTTGATCTTGCCTCGTTCTTCTCTCAAGTCATCCCCAGAAAGATCCAGTTGTTATCGCCATCAAATTCCCCTCTTTTGAAGTCATGTTTTGAAAATTTTGAGTCGGTCCTTGGAGTAATTTCTCACGTCGAGCCTGGTATTATTTGTAATTTTTCATTCCATGGAGAACAATTTGAAATTAGGGCATAATGGTGGAGTTTTTCCCCTTTTTATTTTTTTCCCACATCAAGAATGATGGGTGTATCTTTCCCGTTAATTCAATTTTTTCCCCAGCATCCACAGGTAGTACATGGACATCTCTGATTAGATGTGGCGTGACCATGTTTCAAGTAGTTGTGGAAGCCTCCATGCATCCAAATGGTGCAACTCCAAGGGTAGGGCCCAAGGGAAAGTCCTCAATAAAGCATAGGATTTCCACGTGTACTAGGCCCAAAATGAAGACAGAACAATCTCAAATTGGCTAAGTATGGAAGGTTCAAAGGACGATGTAACTTTAAGGGTCAAATCCAAGGGTAGTTCCCTAAACTTGCACCACCCCTCCACATGTCCCAGGTCCAAAAAGGGACAAAGCTGATTGTTTAAATTGACTAAGTACAAGAGAGTTGGTGGAAGCCTCCATGTGTTTCAATGGCACAATTTCAAAAATGAAACTAAAGGGCCAATCTCCAAATGAGCACTAGCTCACCATGTGGTAAGAGTCAAAGGAGTTATAGAGTTAGCCGTTGAAATTTAATGACCGGTTGAAGGATCCACGCATTAGCTAGGTGTATTTTAAGGAGGAAAATATAAAGTAGAAACTCAAATGAGCGCTAGCTCTCCACATGTATAGGGTTCAACATAAGTTGAAAGTGGGAGCAGGCTCAAAACAACTAAGTATAAAAGAACCGGCAGATTTATCCGAGTGTCTCTACGGCACAATTTCAAAGGAAGAATCAAGAGCAGGTACCCAACTGTGAGCAAGATCACCATGTGGTCGAGTCAAAGAAAGGGTAGAGCTGATCGTTGAATCAAATAAGTATAAAAGGGTTTGCGGAAGCCTCGACATGTCAACTTGGCACAAATTCAAAGGAAAAATCCAGAGGCATGTTCCAAATGAGTGCCATCTCTCCACGTGTCCAAGGTTAGATATACGGCCCCGCCAAACAAAAGGGACTTAGTCAAAATGCAAAAATATTGAACTGCCCACAAAGGACACATGGCCATGTTTCAAGCGTTAGCAAGGAGGTGGGTCCTTTATGTTTTGATGTCGTTGAAAAGTCAAAGTGGGAAAGCGGGTAGTCGGG
Source organism: Taxus wallichiana var. yunnanensis (assembly GCA_018340775.1). Taxonomy (NCBI): domain Eukaryota; kingdom Viridiplantae; phylum Streptophyta; class Pinopsida; order Cupressales; family Taxaceae; genus Taxus; species Taxus wallichiana. Next base: position 988,428,051 of record CM031242.1, read on the forward strand.
AAATTTGAGAATGTGAGCTTTGTTTTAATAAAGGAGCTTAAAGTTAAAAATTGACCCGAACCCCGCCCATGCCAAGGGAGAAAGTCAAATATTAAGCCCGCATCAAGAGTCAAAGCGAGGAGGTAGGCCGGTGGAGCAATTTGAGTTTTTGAGCCTTTATTTAGTTTTGGGAGGCAGGGAGGCAGGCCGGTTCAATCCATCTCATGAAAACTAAAGCAAGAAGCCTTATTTTCCAAAATACATTACAACTTAATAAAAAAATATATAATACAAATTTTCTTTTAAATATAATGCTACTAGTCTTCCACCTTAAGTTGGAATCACAAGGAAATTTTCTAAAATGAAGGGATTGTTTTTGAATTAAAAAAATACTCCAAGTCCCAATTCTTCAACAAGAGCTCCACAATTTCTTCTCTTTAATCACAACAAAAACGGGGAGAGGCAACACTCTCCACCCAACCAATAATCCAATGAGGAGAAGAATCTATCCTCCTCATTGGCCTCCAAGCCCCAACAAAAATGCAATAAAGGATGGATCCAACATATGAAAACTATCAAAAATCTTCCATATCACAATACCAAATTTCACAACCATTTTAAAACGCATTCAATCACAAGGTACAATTACAAGAAAGAAACTAATAAAATATAAAAGGATTGAAAATGCAAAGCCAATGAAGTATGGATATATGGGGAGACACTTTATGCTTCATAATGGGATTTTGTGCCCACCTTAAAACCCTAAAATATACATCTCAAAACCCTACACAACTCTTATGCCTCCCTCAAGATCCTATTATACCTCCCACATTCTCTTATGCCTCCCTACAATCTCTTATTTCTCCCTCAAAAGAACCAAGTAAGAAATGCAAGCATATTTTTATCAAAGGTGGGGCACCCAACCCAAACTCCCTCCCAAAACATGAAGTAAAATCTTATGCCTCCCTACATATAAGATCCCCATTGCCTTCTCCTACACCATATATAGGCATACTATCCATAAACCAAACAAGCACATAAACCATTCATTTACACATAAGTATACACATATAAAAGAAAACAATTAAAACAAGGGTGTAGTTCCTACCTTTCCATGGTAGATATTGATCAAAGAGTCAAACACCAAGATCCTTTAAGTTCAATATAACTCCAACAAGCTCCTGAAAATCAACAAGCACTCAAAAACTCCCCAACTCCAAAAATACAAGAGAAAAACAAAATGAAGTAACCGCATGAACAAACAACTAAACTTTCATAAATAAAAAAAAGGGGAGAGGAAAGTGAGGTGGCTCCATGTAGGATGCCACATCACTTATCCTCAACTCCACCTTACAAGTCAAACCTCAACCCCAAGGCACAATAAGTTGGTGGTTGATAGGAATGATGAGCCTCTTACACACAAAATTTAAAACGATGTAAGAAAAGTCCAATAAATGTCTCTTTTGTCTTACAAAACACATAATAAGGTATATTTTTGACCCCGAATCCAAAGGTATGGTTGGTATATGAAATTAATAGGTGTTTGACAAGATTATCTTGTCCCACAAGCCTCCAAAAATGGCCCTTAAGACCAAATCCAAAATTCCAAGGTAAGGTAGAGTGTACAACACTCAAAGTCACATACACTCAACTTAAATCACAAAAATTCAAAGAACCAACTACTCTAATAACTGAACCCTTTTGTCACATCCTCATATAACTTAATAACATGATTAAATTACTTAATAAAGGTACATTAATCAACCGTAATTAAATAAATTACATCACAAAATAAATCACATACTCTACAATAAAATAAAATAAAAGTGAAATAATTACACACAAAGACCGTCATCACAATTGAGGTCATCCCCCAAGGGGACCCCATAATAATATTAAAACAAACATAACACTTTACACAATTTGTCATGGTGACCTTCGTTGTATCCATCTAGTATTCCATTGCGGTTGGTCTCCAATCCCCTTTTTTATTATTGTGATATAATTACTCGTGAAATCACACATTACCTCCTTCGGCCTCATGGAAGCAAAATAAAATCAAAGATAAAATATACGCACATTAATCAATAACCATCCTCATATAGCTAAATCATCATCTCAACTAAACAATGTTATCATTTTTCTAAAATTTTGACAACATCTCAATTCTATCTTTTATCAATATCAACAAGATCATGAGATTAGTTCAAAAGCTAAATCCTAGTCAACACGATGAGAATTATGAATGTCAGTAATATATATGCTAACAAAACATCATCATCATCAATATAAAATGTCTCTCTATGTATCTAAGAATCCACACAATCATACTATGAATCACAATCCATCAATAATTAGAATATCTCTATCATCTAACATCATGCTAAACCAAAATGATAGAAATAACATCCATGTCTATAGTCAACAATAATAAAAATAAAAATATAATAAGTTTCAAAGAGGAGTGCGCACTACACTTTGGTATAATTGAGTGAAAAATCATTTGAATGTTCACTTATTTAAATGTATCAAACCAGACTCTTTAGGGACATCTGGGGATCTCTTATATATGGAACACATTAAGGACCTAAGAAAGCATTGAAACATGTTTTCCTTAGAGCATAATTAAGAAAAATAACTCAAAATTTTAATATAGATATCTATGTTTTCCCTAGATTGACACAAGTGTACATTTCTAATTGTGAGGCTTGGATCAAAGGTTTCATCTTATTCTACATTCTTTACTACTCTTGATCTCATAATAATATTAAGAAAAATGTGTGTGGCTTGATTCCTCTTCATAGTGTTGGTATGCGGTACAATTTTTTTCACATTCGTGGGGGTGTGGTGAGGCCAATCCAACTCAAATTGTGACTGATCACCTTTTAGGCCTAGAAGAGAAGAGGAGCAATATCTAGTTAAAACATTATTATCACATTCATATAGACATACATTTCAAATATTATAAACCAATTTAACTATATCCCAATACAATAAATCATATCAAATCATCATGGAACATAATTTCCCTTCTTCTAATGAACATTTCCTATGATTACACTTTGGATGCTAGATTTCATAGATAGCTTGGCAAAAATTTCCCAAATTTTGTACCTAGTTCCAACACATTGTTACACATTATGATTTTATCAACCAAATAACATCTCTCCAACCCTAGTCACTAATTGTGTTTTTACTTGGCATATCTCTTGCACGATCTTATTACAAAATCTAATACTATTAGTATTGCATTTCTATTTTTCTAAATTCTCTCTACACAAGTAATATTTAATTACCAATATAAACTTAACTTTCATATTATTATTTGGTGAACACACTTATCTATTAACACATGTAACCTATAATTTCATTCCTTTTCCTTAGGGAGCCAAATTTGATTTTTTTTTAATCTTAGTCTTTATTTTTATAATCTTACAAACTTATAAAAACCCTTCAACCTTGATTTGCATACTTTAATTTTCTTTTCTTATGCCATCTTACTAGGTCATGTCTCTCACCCTAACATTTCAATGTGCTCGATTGTGTGGCATCCACATTAATTTATTTATCTTCTATTGGCATCGAAATTACACCGCTTTTTACCATGTAAACCTTTCGAAAGTTATGGTAGAGTTGTACCCCATACATTAAACTAATGAAAAAGACCCATATACTCAAATATGGGAAGGTGGGAACAAGTTATAACATGTGGGGTTCATAAAAAAATCCAACACATGTAACAATTGGACACAATAAAGGAAGCATCATGTTGTTAAAAGATCAACATGGTAAAGTGGTTGATAGATAACTCCATATAGCTATAATTTGAAGTGTACAAATGATAAGATAAATTTAGTGGCATGTGCAACATCAATGCAATGGAAGTTTACAAATAGATTAGAGTCCCTGAAATGTTAAGACTTTAAATAAAAACACGAGAAAAATATATGGTGTTATGTGGCGGGCATGCTGCCCATTTAATATAAGTTAAACAATTGTTAATTTTTCTAAGGGATAATAGAAGTAATCTTGTTGAAACTAAGGATGGGCAAGATCCCATTAGTATAATAACATTCTTAATGGATGAATGTAATATACACTAGAGGGAGAGAAATAACAAAGGAGAGATAGAGACTAAGATATTAGGAGAATGAGAAAATATGTATGCATAAGTAATACTTTAGAGCTTTCTTTGATGAATAAATAATATATATTTTGGAGTCATCATGTCATTGTTACGCAAGAGTAATTAATTGTTAATGTTGGATTACTTGGTCTCATTATATAATGTTATTATTTATGATACTTTATATATCTCCTAAGTATGCAGATCTTGGAATTAGAACACTTAATGTAGATGTCAAACGTAGTAGCGATCGTTATTCTCTCATGCCTTAGGTTAGTATGCTAAGGACGTGTCTTAGTCTAATAGGTTTTGATTTCCTTCATTACCTAGCTCTAAATAATTCCACCAAAATTCATTGAATGTATTCAAAACTCTTTTGCACAACTTATTTATGGGTTGTGCCCTTACAATAACCTTCTAGAGGGTATTCACCAGTTGGAAAATGGAAAAACATAACCCTTTCTAGGCCTTTGGGAATAGTGTTTTGGTTTGAATCTTAGGAACTTCTTCAATCACCTTAGGTATACATCTATACACATGACACACACTTGAAAATATTTTTATTACACTCCTCCTAACAAGAATAAGGATTCCATAGTGTGAAGGTTGGATAGAGGAAGCGTTTATAATTACTATAGGAAGAATTTTTAAGTGGGGGAATTGTTTTCATGGCCAAAATTTTCAATTTTGCATGCTATATATTTAGCATGACGACTTAAATCCATTAGGGTACTTCCCTCTATAGGTATAATGTCTCACTATAAGTATAGGAGTCTCCATCTTCATCTTATAGGAAAGAAAAATCACCCTTCCTAAGCATCGGAGAAAGTGTGAAACTTGAGTGAAGCATTGTCAAAGTATGATTTTCAAGTCTAATTTCTCTATGATAGATTTCATATGCTAGGATAACGACATGTAGTTTGAGACCTCTTTAGAGTATTTGTGACATTGTTAGGGCATAGGGGTGCCCACAACCCAAGTAATTTTTTTTGTATGAACTCCTTATGTAGTTAAAATTGTTTGAGGGTTTGACCAAATTTTATAGATCCATTTTGAAGGTGAGAGAAGAAGACTGACATATAATGACACACATTTCCATTTACGAGAAGAATTTGGGATGTTATAGACCTAGATTCCAAGAAGGTTGAATACCATACAAAAGGGTCAAGACTGTATAAATGCTTTTAAATAAATTTTAAAGGTTTGAAACGATTCAATTTTAGATTCCAATTTCATAAACAAATCACCTCTAGCTACTAATCTTCTTATTCCATTATTTAAATGATTCAAACTCTTATGAATCCACATATTATCAACTAAGTGCAATATATCTCTTATGTTTTGATAGCTCCTAGATCAATAGTCACTTTAAAAGTGTTATCTGATTTATAGAATTAATGACCGAAGTTAATTAATTTAAAATATCCATATGTAATATTATTCATCATTTTTAAATGTACATGTTAACTAGAAACATTCTAAAACTTAAAAAGTTTGAGATATTCAAAATAAAAAGTGAAATCACTTATGATCTCACAATATACGAGCATCTTCACTTGTTACTTGATGAACTAAATATAAGAATATAAAAATACTAGTTTATAATGTATTGGTAGTTCAAAACCATCGTGACAATTGGGTATTCACAACCCTAACAAGTATGTTAACTTCCATAGGGCATGATGTTTACATAAGAAAGGAAAAAAATTATATTTTTATGAATTTAATAACATCTTTAAGCCTTTTCACCATAACCTATTTGTTTTCAGAATTAAAATGTTGCAAATACATCTTGAACCTAGTTAACAAGATCATTTTCCTTAACAATTTTTTTTTGTGATGGAATAGATTACAAGAAAGTGTTTTAAGGCATAGTCTTTGTTATATTGAAAATAATGTCCGATTTTGCTTATTTTACTAACAATATATGATGTATTTCATATCAAATAAGGTTATCTAGTAGATGTGCTTATGAAGCATATAAAAGTTAGAGGCAATAAAAGATGAATAAAAACTCTTCACAATTACTCTAAAGAAATGAACGTCTTGGAAAAATCTATAGATATATTATAGAATCATTTTACCACATGTTAGCCACCAAACATACCTTCCGACAATTTTGGACCAATAATATGTTGAAATACACACATGAATATATCTATATCTATGTGTGTGTGTGTGTGTGTGTGTGTGTGTGTGTGTGTGTGTGTGTGCATGTATATGTATATGTATATGTATATGTGTCTATATATATATATATATATATATATATATATATATATATATATATATATGTGTGTGTGTCTGTATCTATCTATCTCTCTATGTGTATGTAGTATTATAACAAATTCATGTAAGGAAATGTTTCTAAAGATGTCGACGATCGCCACTTTAAACATAAATTTCTCTTCTACATTGTATAGTGTTGTATACTAACATACAAATTATATACATTAACGGATATTTATTAGAGATCTTAGTCAAGTCACAAATATCATGCACACAACATATTTGAGATCGTTAAACAACCACATTGAGACACAAACAAAACTCAACCTATTTCTTTTCCACCTATAACCTATGGTAATCAAACAAAACTTCGTACATGAATTAAGAATTTTTTTCAATTAGACAAATTAGAAATAGTTGTATTTTGCAATGCTACGATAAACAAAGACAATATCAAAAGGTAAGTTGTAACCATTAGAACCATATAAGTCTATATAGTCAAATCCTTGAAATGCCTTCGTATAGCGCTAATACTTTCTTTTGATCACTATTTAAGAATTAAAAACATTACTAACATAGGTGGAGGAGAAACTTAGGTGGTAATCATTATGTTTGCGACAAAATCCAATAATAAATACCTCATATTTATTAAATAAAGATAACCAAATCACCCTTTTATTATGATGTTATTATATCGATATAGTTTGAGGGTTGTGATTCAATAGTAAATTTACAAGAAAATAATATACTACCTCCATGTAGTCATAGACTAGTTATAAAATATCTTCCCCCTATAAATTTGATATTGAAAGCATCTCTGAAAATTTGACCTGGCTAATACACGTTTGATCAAATAAATAACAACCATGATATCAATAACTAACGTATCTTAAATATTTTCCTAGGGACCAATTAAACTATAATCCGTTGCATCCTGTTGACAATGGAAGAGAAACTGTTCGAAAAATAAATTCATTACATGGGGCACGGAATAATAAAATCTACGATATCAATATCTAGCAGATCTTCAAGACTTTTATAAGGTACTATTCAACGTTAACACGTTGCGTGCCTTTGACGATTAACCCACTATTGGGCACGTATGGTTTGTATTAAATAACTATTATGCGGTAAACTTCTGCGGTGGAAAGATATATTTTGTAGTTTTTGAGTTTCAAATGAATGGTCTAAGATTGCTTAGAAAAGTTTGAATCATATATTTTCATAAATTCATATCATATAAATACTAGCAATGGTCAATTGCACATGAAATGTGTGATGTGAATGTCAAAGGGAAGTCTACATTGAGGTTGATTTTGAGGGATCAAAAAGAAAGGAGGATGAAGGTTCTACAAGAGGGGGTTAGAGGGAGGAAAAGGAATTGGGAGAGGATAATGTTGGTGGGGGACCATTTTGTGGAAGGTATCCTTTTTTGGAGGAAGATATATGTCATGTTTATTTTTTGTAATTTGTTTGACAAAGAAGTGGGATATAACGTGTAGGGCATCGTGCATGTTTACTAAGAAATGCAAATTTAAAACAAAGTTGTTTTCTAGGTTTAAAAGTGTGTTAGGTTTAATATTCATGTCTCAAGTTTTCTAGTGTGCCCAAGGGTCCAAGATTTGAACCCACGGCTCTGATACCAAGTGTAACGCCCACTAAAACTACCACTCGAGACCCAAGAACAACCTAGGTTTAGATAGAAAAATTATGGAATAATTTTTCTTTTAAAAGCGTGACCACTACCAGGCTTCAAAATAAATTGCCACAACAAGTATTCAAGTCCATTATAATTTAATAAATATAATTTTCCCATTGTAACAATCATTAAATTCACATTACAAAATTAATGAGGGTGATTAATCCAACATAGTTAAATTTCTATTAGGTGTTAATTTAATAAATGATTAAATTAACACTATAGTTAAATATTCCTTAATTATTTTTAGAGGGTCAAAGGGGCCAGAGGAATTAAATACCTTGGGTATTTAATTCCACTAGGTCTAAATAATAAACAAGGTTCATATTTACATGGGATACAAAAACATTCCCTTTTCCCCTAGCGTGACCCGTATAAGGTCAACCCACGCTTTAGAGTTAAACATTTAAGTTAATAACGGTAATTTCCCACTTACCCACTCTCAAGATCATCTTTGCACTTCAATATGATTTTTCACATATTTAGTGCATTTAAGGTTTCCTAAAAACATTTTGATTAGATAGGAAATTTCTTCCCTTTCCAATGATATAAAGAAGTCCTCCTAACTCCTCATATTTCTTAAGTTATAGGCCCGCAGGCCTAGGGAAGAAAATTTTCCCAAAGGCGGACTTGCGGGCCCAGGGAAGAAAATTTTCCCAAAGGTGGGCCTACGAGCCTAGGAAAGAAAATTTTCTCAAGCCACAAGGGACACATGGCACATTGTTAAGCCCATGCGGGAAGGTGGGTCATCGGAGGTAATTTAGATTTTAACTCTTTTTGTTTGAAAGGGAAAAAAGGTTCAAAACCCCCATGCCTCCGCCGACGCCTAGGATGCCATGTGTCCTACCCAAAATCTCAAATGGGGAAGCAGACCATTAGAGAAAACTTAGAATTATTGGATTTTGAGATAAAATTACGAAGGCTAAAAACAACCCGCACCTCCACCGATGCCAAGCGAAGCCACGTGTCAGTCCAATAGTGACTGCGGGAAGGCGGGCAGTGGGGAAACTTAGGAATTTTTTCCAACTTTTTCCAAAGGTGATAAGGTCTAAAACCATCCATGCCTCCACCGACACCTAAATATGCCATGTGTCAGACCCACAGTGATAGGAATGGAAGTGGACCGGCGGGAGACTTAAGATTTTTCACCCTTTTTGAAAAAGGTAAAGTTTGAAGGTGCGGGCCCACGAACCCGGGAGGCATTTATCTAAAAGTTAATTGGCGGGTTGCGGGGTCATGGAAGAATTTGTGACTTTTTTTTTTTTTTGCAAAAAAATGCCCTAAGTAAATTTCCGGCCCTCGGATCCGAATTACAAAAATTTTCCTCTTTTTTTACTAAGTGAAGTAAAAACTTTAGAAGGACATAACTTTCAACTGGAAGATTGGATTTGGGGAAATGAGGACTTTTTAAAAGGGATCGAACTCCTATTTTCATAGGAAACATAAAAATTTATTTTTAAAAAATTTAATTTGGTGAATTTGACAAAAACATCTTTCCTTCCATTAAAATGTGAATTAAACTTTTTAACTTAACAAAATTAATTCAATCCACCATTATTTCTTCTTCAACATGCCAAACCGACATGGAGGATTGCACTTGGAAAGATTTGGATGGATTTTGCAGGGTTTAATTGATGGATTGAGTTTCAAAATGAGTTTTCCCTTTTTTTTTTGCAAAATGTCTGAGTTTTTGTCTAAGTCTAATTAATTGAAGTCTGATAAATTTTCTTGAGCAATTCAACTATTTGAAAAGCGTTTTGATCTTCCTTAGCTTACATTATTATTTCAATTTGTCTTTCAAGTTGTAGAGTACTCTGTAAATTTTTTTGATAAATATTTGCAGTTTTACAGTGAATCAAAATAGAAATCATACTTAAACTCGAATGGATCTACTTTTCATTATCATCCTCTAAATATTTAAATTCATTCAAATCTAATTTACAAAATTTAACTTTACTTCAATCAATGCGTGAAGACCCAAAATGTAGTTCTACTTTCAAATCATGCATTTCGAATGAAACAGAGAAATGTAATATTTCTTCATACGTATTTATTTTTCAATTTTCAAATAGAGATTTCACAATATATTTCAAACACAGATTTCAAATGAAAACCATACCATTTGTGGTAATTAAAAAAACTTCTATTGGCTGCAATAATTATTTTATAATTTTTTTTTCATTCATCAAATACAACTTACGAAATATACATCTTTCACATTCAAAAGTAGATTCCATTTCAAAAACAAAGCTAATTTCCACCACAAATAATATTACAATTTCATCCACTTGAAGTGGGAAATTTTTAAAGCAAGGAAAACCCCAAGGGGATTTTGAAATTTTCTTCATCCTCAGCTCTAGAACAACATCAAGAAGATCCACCATATATATTTTGATCACAAAAAAAGGAGAGGCAATGCTCTCCACCCAACTAAACATTCCAATGAAGAGAACTTGTCCTCCTCATTGCCCCCGAGCCCCAACCACAAAGAAATAAGAAATGTATTTCAATTCATTACAAAAAAAAGGCTTCCACAACACAAAAACAATCTTCACATATAAAACACAATCTAATTACATATTGTAGTTTGCAACCACAGGAAGAACAACAAACAATACTAAGTCTTCATCATGCACAAGCCAAAGGAGAAAAACCTATGGGGGAAGCTACTTATACCTCCTAATTGAGGAAATGGGTGTCCACATTAAGATAAACCCGCCAATATATATATATATAATTTCAAAACCCCTACATGCCCTTATGCCTCCCCACACTCTTATGGCACCCCATAACGAGTAAAGGAGTGCAAGCTATTTCTGTTATAAGGTGGAACCCAATCCCAAACTCCCTCCCAAATAACACTTATGCCTCCCCAAAAGTCTTATGCCTCCCTTGAAGAGATCCATATAGTCTTCTCGTACACCATACCTAGGCAATATACCCAACCACCCAACAACATACTAAAATATTCAAAGCATTCACATATGCATAAAAAAAAAAAAGAACATTCTAAAGAGCCAAGATCATACCTCTCCATGGTAGAGTTTGCTCCAAAAGTTAAACAACAAGATTTTTCCAATCCAAATAGTCCCAAAGCACCAAAATCCTCAAGCATTCAACAAAAATCTCTAACTCTCTTCAAAATTACCATAGATCCAAACCAAAAGAAGTAACCAAAATGAAATCACCAAAAATGAAGTAACCCCAAAGCAAGCCAAGGAATTCGAATAAATAGAAGAGGGAGAGAGGAGGATGAGGTGGTTCCATATAGAATGCCACATCACAGATCCTCAACTCCACCTTATAAGTCAACTTCAAAATCCAAAGCACATTTATAAAGGTGGTTGAATAAAATGATAGATTACTTACACACACAATCCAAGTCCACACCCCAAGGACCAAAATTAATTTCATGCAAGAAAGTGCAATAAAAACTTACAACTTGCCTTCCCAAAATACATAATGAGGCCTAATTTTGACTCCCCAACTCATCGGTAGGGTTTGTGTATCAATTTAAGAGGTGTGGGACAATTTTACCTTATCCCACAAGCCTCCAAAATCAATGCCTAAGGACAAATCCAAATTTCAAAAGGAAGGTGGAGTATTTCACACTCAAAGTTACTTACACATTACTTACAACACTTAATCCAAGAGCCATCAACTCTAATAAATGCATTCTTTTGACCCAATTTAATTAATTCAACAACATGATTACTCACAAATCTAAACACAATTTAATGAATAATAGAGGGGAAATACATCACTAAAATTAAACAAAGAAAGTAAATAAAATAATACACATAACCCCTTGGTGACATTTAAAGGTGATTCCCCCCATGGGAACCCCTAAAACAAGCACAAACAAACACACATAACAAAAACACGTTGCCATGGTGACCCTTGTTGAATTCACCTATAATGCCAATGTGGTTGGTCTCCAATCTCCCGATGTTTTTTGTGACATGTTTATCTCAGAAAACACAATATAGCTCTAAAATCATCTATATGTAAATCAAGCATCAACAAGGCAAATAGCAATGTCATTTACAATTTCCTCAATAACCATATGATCATAAAATTAGTTCAATTTTCTAGGTTTATTAAATATGACAAAATAACACATGTTCAAAACACACACACACACACACACACACACACATATATAACCATTCCAAGAAGTGTATCAACATCAATATAAAATGTCTCTAATACTCCACATGCATCATATATGAATCAAAATCAACCATAGTCCATGATCTCTAACATCTAACATCATATCGAACTAAAAGCTACAATAATGTACATAAGTATAATCAACAATATCATAATCAATAACAAAAGGTGTCGAAGGGAATTGGGCACTACATAGTAGAGACAAAGTTTAGAGAAATAGGCGATACTATGTTTATGAACATCTTCATCCATATAAAAAAGTTACATATCTATAAGTAAATTGTAGTTCCATTTTAACCTCATTTATTTTGTGGGATCTCAACCGGAGAGCATTGATGTCATTTTTGATTTGGGTGCCATGACACTTTGAATTAGGAGATTGTTTTGGCCAATACTAGCATATGAAAAAAATAGGTCATTAAAGGAAAAACTTAGTCTTTAGCCTTGATGTTCTTTCATATTTAGGGACAATATTGTAGCCACTGGTACCCATAACATAGGTAGTACTCGACTAATGTTCTTCAAAATTATCATCCAAAATAATGTTAGAAGTATTTACATACCTATGAACAATGTGTAGATTATAATCATGATGAAGATATGATAATCCTTCACGCAGCAACATGAGCGATCTTTAGCCGAGTTTCCCGATCTAGATTTATCTTTTTGATGATCTTATACAAAAATCTTGCTACATCATGCATGGTGGGTCGATCGGAGGATTGTTTCTTGTTGTGAGTTAAATAAGGAATCCTCACAATGTGGCAAACATGAAACAATTGGCTAAGCTATGAATGGAACTTCCCACGATAAATTATTATTTTTAGTATGTTCCATGTGATCCATTTTCAATATTATTTGGACATCAACACAAGCTTTCCAAAAATTAGACATGATCATGATATGTTCTTTAACCAGAAAGACACTTTTAGGATCCATTTTTCCAATTCCGTATTAGTTTAATTAAAGTAAAGTTGGAAGACACATATATTTATGCTTGGAAAAAAACATCTCCGACATAGGTAAAAAAATTTCAAATAAATACAGATTGTAACACTTGCAAGAGGCATCCCTATTTTGAAATATTTCACTATTAACTTCACACTTGCCCCGTATTTTGATTCCATATATTGAACATGACTCATGAATGTTGCATTCAAATTGTATAGACAAATTTACCAATTCACACTTAGCTCATCATTTGAATTTAAGTATTAATTAGGAACACATCAGTGAACAAAAATCCACAATACAATTATAAAGAAGTCATGACATGTTGCATTTGAACAAAACCATATTATATTACATTGTGACCCACCTCCACTCATATCAAAAGCGGTATCAAATGTATTCATGTTTAGTGCACATAAAGTCTTCGATGGCTTCATTAGTTCTTAACTAGATGACATTGTTGTGCATGTCTATGTTAGGTATTAGGCGCTGACAGTTCTGCTCTAGTCCTCTTCCTACGGGTATGTTGTAGGTGAGTTTAGTGGATATAGAAACCGTGATGATCGGAAATTTTTGCACATGAAATCCAAAACCAAAGATAGATTATACTTGGAAAATTATGGAATAATTTTTTTGTTAAAAGATAAAAGTAACGTTTAGCTAAACCCTTAGTTAAAAACCGGCCTTGCCAAGGTTAAATAAATAATAATATTAAATAAAATAAACATACAAGTCTATGGTTGGGTTTAAATTTTTAATTTTATTAATCCACCATTAATTTACTACATAGGTTCCTAAGGTCATGCAAAAATTAAATGATTAATATCCAAGTCAAAATAGTTCTTTCATTTATACTAAGAAAATAAATTAATTCTCTATTATCAAAGAAAACTAACCTAGTAAGGGATACTTAATTAACAAGGAAGAGATTTTATAAATTTATAACAAAATACAACAACCTCCAACTTAATTACTTTCAAATCACTCAAGTGGCCCCATTTAAAGGGGGACCGATGTGATCGAATGATCCCCTCACTACCCCTCTACCTAACTTTTGTAGGAGGTAATCTTGGCCCTTGGATGAAAAAAATATGGACCATTGGATGGGGAAATTCAAACTAAACCTAAAAATCCTCAAGGGAGTCTTTTATTCTTCTCTCTTTTGTTCATTTCATTCAGTCCATGTTTTTTATTTGTAGGTTAACGGATGGAGTGTGAGGAGGAAGCCATGGATGAAGGAGGTTGCAAGCTTGGGGATGGACATACACATCCCCAAACCCATATTATTTTTTTTTAGATTTTATATCTCTAATCTACCCTAGTCAAGGGATTTGTATTTTTTTTTTTTAAATTATGAATAATATGCAACAAAAAATGCCCATTTGGGAATTCCACAATTTCCAATAGATCCAATGTTTGTGGCATTTTATTTATCTTCTATCGTGAATGCATATACACAAATAATTGCCTTTCGTGTATATAAAAACATATCTATACATATATATTTATTATTGCCAATTTTCTTATAAAAATGGCATAACCAAAATGGGTAAATACTAGTTATTGTGTGTGTGTGTATACACACACACACACATAATAACCAAAGTATATATATATATATATATATATATATATATATATATATATATATATAAAAGTTAAATCTACACATTTACATGGCCGTGATTTTCGATTTATAGTGACTGAATGGAGAGTAATCGCAACATTTAATTCACATAAACAAAAGTTTGGTGGGGCCTCAGCCCCCACCATAATTTATTATTATTTTTTTGAGTTTGGGGGTTGGGGAGGGCACTCCCCACCCCCAACCCACTACCTCAAAATAATAATAATAAATTATGGTGGGGCTGGTTGGGGAGGGGCCACTCCCCCACCCCTAACCCACTACCCACTATCCAAACCAACATAGCCAAATGACCCAAACAATAAAATGCAGAGTTATCCTAGCCGCATGCGTTAATACACCCCCCCTTTTTCTTTAATTTATATACTATTTTCCTTTTTTTTTTAAAAATCTTATTATATTAAATCCCCTCTTTAATTTTATTAATACTAATAATTATTATTATAATAATGATATTTTATTTAATGGTCAAGGAGTCATAGTATCAACTATACTAAGTTTTTTTTTTTTTTTTTTTTTATTAATAAAGATTTATACATATTAATATCTATTCATATTAATAATAACCCATAAAAGAATGCCAATGGAACAAATAACAACATTGTTTATTCAAAGGAATATTAAAAGTTGCTTTCATTGACCTTGACTAGTTAGCAATCCATTCCCCACCCAAGTAAAAATTCCACAAGGTTTGCAGTATTTGTAACATGGCAATAATCATGCTTTTGAGGAAGTAAAAAAAAACATATATTGAAGAGAATATATTGCCATTTTCTCATTTCCATCTTTTACTTAAATTACAAATGATATAAAGTTATATTTTCTTTTCACATTGGACATTTTAATTTTCTCAATCCACACTTTTAAAAGAATTTACAAGATAAATAATTTTCCATGAGATATAATAACTTTATCACAACTTATAATTTACAAAACATCCACTCAAAGTGGGAGGTATAAAATTTGAATGAATTACAACAAGGTTACCAACAAAGTCAATTTTCAAGTCTTCAAAATGTATGTCCTCTCCACCAAAGGTAGCTCCAACTTTGGCATGCTTCAACTTCACAATGAGATCACAAAACAAGGAAGGGGATTAGGAAACTCTCTCTCCCGCAAACTTAAATCCATTAAGGGAAGAAGCCATTCCCTTAATGGCCCCGAGCCCCAACCAAGGAACCATGAAGGGCATTGAACAACATTGACAACTATCACAAAGAGGCTTCTCAACAAAACACACATACAAGACAAACAACACCACCAAGTTCACAAAAAAATCAAGTATACACATACACATAAAAAAAAAAGGTTTGAGGATCAAACCAAGTAGAGCAAGGGATATGGGATACCACCTCCTTATGCCTCCCAAGTGAAGTGGGAGTCTTTCCCTAAGCCTCCAAGTGCACAAGAATAATCACACAATTCCTTATCTCTCCCTTGCAACAAGCAACAAATCCATGAATCCCTTTTCTCTCCCCATAGGAAATATTCCCATTCACACTCCCACCAATTTTGCATGCCTCACATAAAATCCCTTTTCCCTCCCCAATGGTCCCATAAACCCTTCTCAACACACCCAACTAAGGAAAACTACTAACCAACCCACACAACACCATCAAAAGACAAAAATATACTTTTAACAAGCACAACATTGCTTACAAGAATAAAGTAACATAATAATAAAAGTTTGGAGAGCCTACCTCTCCATAAAGATCCAAGAAGAACCTTCACAATCCTCTTCAAATCCAAGCTAAGCACTCCAAAATATCCCAAATCCAAAAGTGTACAAGAAGAAAAATAAGCAAGTAACCCCCATTCTAAACAAAAGTCACAAATAAATAGAATTGGGAAGTGAGGATGATGAGGTGGCACCATGTAGGATACCACTTCATCATCCCCCATCCTCAAACTCAAGTCAAAACATCAAAACCAAGAAACATCAATACACAAGCAAGGACTATGACAACCCACATGGCTTAAAACTTGCATACCATGCTTTCAAGGGACAACAATAAATTTGGGAAGAAAGAAAATGCTATGATTTTCCTTCTCCTACACTCAAAGATGGAAAAATAATTCAAAATTGAGCTTTCCAACCCATAGGTGAGGTTGTTGGACCAAATTAAGCTAACATGGGACAAGCCTTGCTTGTCCCACAAGTCTCCAAAAGTGCCCCCAAGTCAAAATCCGAATTTTGAACTTGAGGTGGAGTAAAATAATTCCAAATCAACATAAATTCATCTTACACAAGGACTACAAGATCACATCATTACTATAAGTCACATCTCTACTTCGGTTAAACTAAACAAGAGGGATTAAGTCTAATAAACACACAATTACACATGCTAATAAAGTGAAAAATTCTCCAAATTTAAAATACACAAGCATGAATAACACATACAAAAATAATGAAAGGGACACAATCCACCCTATGGCCATATATGTGAAATCAACCCCCATGGGTGACTTCCAAACAAGAGAACAAAAAACTAGAACATTACACAAGTTGTCAATTTTTCCTTATTGGTCAATGCTCGACGTCCTTCCATGTTTGGTCCCCTATCCCCTTCGATGATTCTAATAAAAGTCTTGCACAATATAAAGATATATATATATATATATATATATATATATATATATATATATATATATATATATATATAGATAGATAGATAAACTCCAAATTCATCATTCAACATTTAACAATTCTATTATCCATCAATATTCCAAAATCTAACCCTAACATCCATGAGATTACAAATATATTCCAACATCTCAGAAACATAACATGTTAGTGTAAAATCCATATCGTGAAAATCAACATGCATCTAACTGTCTAACATCACTATCTAGTGCATATTGACAAAACATAAGCATTGTAGTGTGAATAGTCCACATATCGGTATAATGTAACATCTATTGTTCAATGGATTGTAATAAATGTCTAAACATATGTAGAATAGTATCAATATCAAGATAGAAAAGTGTCTAAGAGGAGTGGGAACTACATCCCCTCCCCTTAGACTCAACTTCCTCTTGGAAGTCACTGGAATAGATGAGGAAACTGAGCTCGTAAAATAGTAACATACTCCTAAGTGGCTGGATTCTTATCATACCTATCCCACTAGACCCACATCTGGTAAATCTTAAGGCCTCGAAGGCACGGGATCCTTGTCTCTATGATACACATGGGCTCTACTAACACCTGCCCCTACTTTAGACCTGTAATGCGGTCGAATCCAAAACATGAGAGGGATATGGAATATATCTCCTAAGTACAGATACATGAAAAACATCGTGCACATGAGACAAGCTGGGTGGAAATGCTAGATGGTAGGCCAAGGGAAAGATACACTCTAAGATCTCGAAGGGACCCATAAATCTCAATCTAACTTATAGCCTTTTCCATAATGGATCGGACTCTTATGAGGGTCGACATGAAGAAAAACCTTCGTGCCCACCTCAAAACTATGATCTATCCTCCTCAAATCTTCATACTTCTTCTACCTATCCCGAGCCTCTTGAAGCCTCACGACAAATCAATACTACTTAATGCTCCATATGTTGTACCAAATCCGGCCCAAGAGAAACCTTATCCTCTAACTTATCCCAAATCAAGGGTGTCCTACAGTCTCTACCATATAACGCCTGAAAAGGGTCATGCCAATTGAAATTTGAAAACTATTTTTGTAGGAAAAATCCACCAAATATAGTTACTCCTCCCACCTATACTGCTGGTCCATGACATACATCCACACCATATCTTCAAAAATTTGATTCACTCGATCTATTTGTCCATTTGTCTTTGGATGATAAGTTGTGCTGAAATTGATACTTGTACCAAGAACTCATTGCATGGTAGTACATAAGTGAGAAGTGTACAAGGGATCACAGTCATAAATGATCTTCCGTGGAATCCTATGCAGTATCAAAATCTCATCAAGTTATACCCACACTACTGCACTAGCTATATAGGTGGTCTTCACTAGAGAAAAATGAGCCACTTTCATCAATTTATCCACCGTGACCATGATGACATCATGGTGGTATCTCAACGTTGGTAGCCCTATAATGAAATCCATGGAAATGGTGTCTCATTTCCACTCAGTAATGGAATGCGGGTAAAGAAGTCCAAGAGGGTATTGATGTTTGGGCTTTAACCCCTAACACTCTAAACAACATGACACAAATTGAGCTACATCTCGCTAAAGACCTCTCCAATGATAAAGCTATCTCAAAGTGGCATGCATCTTCTTCACCCCTAGATGGGCTAAATAAGGTGCTCGATGAGCCTCTGTCAAGATATCCCGTCTTAAACCTCCATCTCTAGAACATATATTGGACCTCTCTGCATTGGGTCACCTCTATGTCTAAGAAGGTCATCTACTTTGGAACGAGAATCAAATGTTCCCAACCCCTAACACTCTAAACAACATGACACAAATTGATCTCTGATGACTCTCCAATGATAAAGCTTTCTCTTCTTCGATCCTTGATGATGTAAGGTGCCCGAAGCCTTTGTCAGGATATCCCTGTCTTAAACCTCCATCTCTAGGAACATATATCCTCTGCTCTGTAAGAAGGTCATCTACTTGTAACGAGAATCAAACTTCCCCGAGGGGGCCATAGCCACATGCCTATGTCTACTATGGGCATCTACAACCAACTTATCCTTACCATTCACATGCTCTATTTTCCTTTCATAGTCTACTAAAGTAACCATTCAATGATCTATTTCCCTTTCATAGTCCTAAAGTAACTCAATCCAGTGGTGAGTGTTGAGATTGGGGCACTGTATGAATAGGAGGCAAAGAATCAAGAGATCGAGTCTTGAGTATAAATATCCATCCAAGAAGGAAGTGTCTCCATCAAACCAAGGCATGAACTACAACTACAAGCTCAAGGTCATGAGTTAGATAGTTGTGTTCATAATCCTTGAGTTTGCCAGGACTCAAAAGCTGCAACATGGCACTCTTGCATCAATACACCTCCTAGTCTTACCAAAGAAGCATATGCACAAATGAAGAACTCACCCCGAGGGTCTAGCACAACAAGATTAGGTGTCATCGTAAGGTAATTTTTCAGTATCCTAAAGGCCTACTCACATCTATCAGACCAAAAGAACTTCTTCCCTTTCTGCTGAAGGGAAGTGATGGATGCGCATCCTGAGAGAATGATTAAACAAATCTTTTGTAGTATCCTGCCAACCCCATAAAACTGCATTCCTCGATCATGTTAGTAAGTGCTAGACAATCTATAATGGATCTAATCTATGAAGAATCGAATGTGATATCTTCCCCAGGAATAATGTGACCAAAATATTGCACCTTTGATGAAAGAACACACACTTCTCCAGGTTCCCATAAATTCATTGCTCATGAAGACACTACAGAACCTGAAGAAGGTGCTCCTCATGCTCCTCATGCGCGTGAGAAAAGATCAAGATATCATAAAGGAAAACAAGTATAATATGATGTAAAAAGGTCTATAACACCCCATTCATCAAACTCATGAACACTACAGGGGTGTTTGTAAGACTGAATGGCACAACTGTGAACTCATAGTGGCCATACCTCATGCGAAAAGCTGACTTGTGGATATCTGCCTCTATTATCCTCACCGATAGTACCACGACTTCAAATATATCTTAGAAAATAAATTTTCCCCCTTCATCTGATCAAACAAATCATCAATGCGAGGAAGGGGTAATGATTCTTGATCGTTACTTTGTTCAACTGACGATAGTCCACACACAAACACAAGGATCCATCCTTCTTCTTCACAAATATCACTGGTGCACCCCAAGGGGATACACTAGGATGGATTAGGAATTTCTCAAGAAGGCCCTCAAGATACAACTTGAGCTCATATAGCTCCGTTTGGTCATCCTGTAAGGAGTGCGTGAGATAGGTTCTACTCCTGGAACCAAGTCAATGTGAAAATATATCTCACACGGGGAGGCATCCCTAACAGCTCACTAGGAAACACATCCGAGAACTCTTACAATATGGGGTGATCATCAAGTGAAGGTCCACTAGCCTCATCCTCTAACCTATCACTGACTATAATAGCATAAAGATGACAACCCCTCCATACACACCACTTCACTACATAGCAGAAATAGTGCGGATAGATATGGGTCTCCTGACTCCAACAACCATTGACTCCACACCCAAATCATCTTCACAAGATATAATATTACTATAGAAATCCACTTTGGCTCTGTGTGTAGATAACCAATCCATGCCAAAAATAATACCATAAGATTCCAAGGGAAGGATGTGAAGATCCACAATAGTGGTAAAGGTCCTAAGTCCACTATGCACTCCTTGACTAAGGATTCAATAGGGATCTGGCTCCAAAATTAATATCAACATCCCAACTAAGGCCCCGCCCTAACTACCACCGGCCTACAATGCTCTACGAAGATAGTGAATTGAAAAAATCTGATGAGCTTGATTCAAATAAAGTAGGGATAGAAATACCACTAATGCTACCTATGGTCTCTATCACTATGCCCTGGTGCTCTTCCTGGCAGTTCTCAAACACTACATAAATCATGTGGCTCCTATCCATGTCACCAACAATAGGCTCAAAAATAGGTGCCTTACCCTGATTAGTAGGGTTCGAGGGAACTCTCTCCAATGATTTCTATGCACACCACATCCATAACAAGTGCCTAGTCCTCTCGAATTTGTAAATAGCCCTCTAGGTGGCCCAATAGTATGTTGATAATGACTTGATGATCTGGCCATGGATCTATTTTGGTGATGTGGTTGACGTGATTCTTGACCGTGCTCGACGCGAGGCCTATCTCATGTTGGAATCCCTAGCTAGAGGTCCCATGATACGCCTCTAAGCATAATGGTGTTGTGGAGTTTGAAAGGGTGGTCGAGTTTTCTACTACTTTTTGTGGAGGTGGAGGAGGTCGGAAGGAAGACTCGCTAATATATGCCTACCATAAGGAGGAGGAGTTGATCCTCGATCTACTATCCTACAATTGTTGTATGCCACTCCTCAATCTATCACATTCCTATTACGTCTTCCATATAGTTTCCTCTGTGCAATATAGGCCTTTTCCATGGCCACTGATAAATTTTTTGGGAAATGAATGCGTACTTCCTCCCAATTCCAAGTTCGGACTCGATGAACCTCGTGAACTCAAAACACTGCTCATACTTTGCATATAATATACATACTTGAAGTAGATTCAATAACTACCCCTCATACTCTACTACTGTCAAGGAGGCCTATCACAAGTCATGGAACTCATCAATCCACTGCTGAATTAACCTCCTAGAAATATACCTTCTCCTGAAGTGCTCCTCAAAGAGCTCCCAAGTGTCAGTCTCAAAATCTACATGGAGCTTTTTCTCCTCTGTTCTCCACCATACTCTGGCTCCATCCCTCAAAACGTGTAGAAAACATGAGCTTTCATGTTACTAGAATAAGGGCATAGCTTGAATCATCTCGCTCAAGCTAACCAACCATACCTCAACCTGAAATCCTCCTGTGTCTCTAGAAAAATGAGGCGGTGTAGCTTGAGTATCTCTCTCGATGTACTCCGATGTAAATAAATGCCACCCTCTAGGCCCCTCTACATGATCATCTCTTGGCCTAGGGCTCCTAGACCTATCTTTGTGCATCCCATCTCAATCTTTGAGCTCTCTAGGAGGTGTCTCGCATCTAACTGACTCCACGTGATAGTTGTTTTCCTCTTCTATGCACTCTGACGTGAAGGCACACGTGCCTCAACTGATGGCTCCATGTCCTACCTACTAGGTCGCCCTCCTATCGATCCTCTGTGTATAACAACATTAACCTCCTGTAACGTCTATAATATCTAAGGCAGGATATCATCTCGCTTTGTGATTTGGGGGTGGTAGATCTAGGTCCACGTGTAGGAATGCATCGTCTAGTCCATGCCTCTTGCATAGACCAAGGTGAGAGTTAGTGTATAATTATTTAAGCTTTTGTTTTCAATTTTCTAACATTTATATATTTCAAAACTATTAGTGTGAGTTATCCTATGTGTCCTCCTCTCATGTTGGAGGGTCATCTCACATGGGTTAGGTTTAGGGTTTCATGTGTGTCATGCACTAGGGTTACTCAGCACCCTATATGTACCCCTTTTCTATTCATTTATGAGCATGCCAAGACACTCCACTTGTCTTTCCTCTATGCAAGCTTTGTTTCTATTGAGCAAGTTCTTCCATTACTGATCAATTTTTCCTTGCTATCGCTGGAGCTATCATGATTCCATTGGAGTGCAACTACTTCGTGGTGCCTCGTTTCTGATTTGATTCTCACAAACTCTTTTCATGGTATCAGAGCTGAGATCGGGTAAACGTGCACTCGATTTTTTTGTTGCTATTACTCTTTCTTGGTTTCGTTATTTTACTCTGCATGCAAATCTTTTGATCACTATTTTCTGAAATTATCTTGCTAATATCTCTAACAAGCTTTCTCGAAAAGTTTTTTTGTGTTTTTTTCTTGTGCATGTGCAGGTTTTTCAAAATACCTTGAGAAATCAGGGGTTTTACTATTTTTGTTGAATGTAACCAAATCCAAGATAGAGATTCATTTCATTTTTTTAATTTACTAAAATGAAAGTGAAATTTTTTAAGATCTCTGGTTTTTGCAGGATATTTCTCTATGCATGTTGTTTGTGGTTGCGGGGATCTTTGTGTTCTTTATTTGTTGTTACTATTGTCCCTCTAAACTTTTCAATCAGGACTGTTGTGGATTTTCCTACTTATTGTGGCATGTTCAAACTTCCATACAACCCGTCCTCTTTTCTCATACACGCGCGGCCTGTAATTTTTTACCTACACATGCGTTTTAAATAACTCTGCCATGTTTTTTTTTCTTGAAAGGGCAGTACATTCTTCTCGTGTGGCCTGTGAGCTCATACCCTTGGTGTCCATGCTCTCCCAACACCAAAATGGCCTGAAATCTTCTCCCCACGTGGCCTAGAACAAATTTTCTCTGCATTTTTCTTCTCCCGCGTGGCTTTGCACATTTCTCGGTGGTTCTTTCTCCTCAACGCAACTGTTCATCTCATTTTTGGTGTGAGAATGGTAAAACATGGCTGTAACCTCTCCTTAGCACAGCACTGTTGTTTTTCTCTCGCACTTTTTTTTTTTTGCACGACTGTCCCTCTCCGTCACCTTTGGTAAGATTTGTGACACTTCGTGCACCTCCTTACCTTCCAAGCTCCTTTCCTGCATTTTGAAGACTATCTGAACTCCTTGAGTTCCCAAAACCTTGTATTTGACCCTTATTATTGCTTGCGACTAGTGAGTGCATCCACCACAATCTGCAACAAGGGGTTTCCTTTTATGATGTGAGACATTTTTTTCTCACCACCAGGGTTGGCTTTAACCTCCTTTCTACTTTTTTCCTATGCTTGTTTACGGTGTCCTTATTTTTGCTGTTGCACTCCACAAAACATTGTTGTGGTCTCCTCTCTTGCATGTTATTACGCTAATTACAAGACGAGTTACCAAGTGTTTCAAACTACACGCCTGAGACTCAATTGTAATCAATGCACTAAACTATAAAGTGCGAAAGCGGGGGGTTGTATTGTCCGAGGTGGTTGTGTTTCTTTTCGCATTTCTTTCTCTCTCACTCATTATGGATGCATTTTCAATTCCTTTTCTTACGCTCTTCATATTTTTCAAATGGAGATCGAAAATAATAATGAAACTAAGGGGTAAAGGGTTATTTTGCATCACCATGGGAACTGAGATTGAACCAGATGACAAACCTAAAAAATCTAAGTGGTTAAACCGTAGTGATGAAGCTTTAGGTCTTCTTTGCATGTCTGTTTCTCCTGACTTGCTCTTCCACATTGAGGCATCTGAAACACCTAAATCTATGTGGAAAATGCTAGATGCGATGTTTGGACAACTAGATGACATGAGAGCGCATGAGTTGGAAAACAAACTACTAGGATTAAATCCTAGTGACTTTGAAAACCTACAAGCCTTCTTCTTGAAATTTGTCCACATTAGATTATTGTTAAAAGGATGTCAAGTAGAAAAGAAATATTCTCAACTGATCTTGTCGATTCTCTCTAAGCTAGGTCCCGAATATTTTGTCTTCATGTCAACTTTCTACACTACAAAAGCTGCTTTGGGTGATACTTGGACAATGCCCTCCTTTGACTGTTTTTCATCCCAACTCATTCGAGAACATGACAAACTCATTCAAATGGGGTCTCTCAAGTCCAATTCACATGCCCTTGTAGCAAGTACTAGCAAGGGAAAGAATACTGAAAAATAAGAAATAAAATAAGGATCAACCTAAGAAAGAAACCAAGATCAAACCTAAAAATGACACAAACACTTTGACTTCTGAGCCTAAGGCGCAAAAAGCAAGTATTTGTGTTCCTATTGCAAGAAGTCTGGTCATGACGAGAAACATTGTTTTAAGAAATAGATTGATCACTTATCTCATTTACTTGAGAAGAATAAAATAAGTGTTCCTAAATCCATAAAACAAAGTGCTCTAAAGGCCGAGTCTTCTGCTGCAAAAGGTACTAAAAATGATAAGAAGAAAGGAAAGGCCCTTGTAGCCAAAGTTTCTCCTTCATCGACATGGATTATAGATTCCGGTGCCTCACACCACATGGGTTCTTTGCATGTTGAGTTTTCCAACATCAAACCTTGTGGAATGTCCCAAATCATGATGGGTAATGACACAACAATGTTGATTTCCGGTAGTGGATCGGTAGAGATGGATGGGGGAACATTTAACCAAGTGTTGAGTGTTCCTATTCTCTCTACTAATCTGCTATAATTTTACCAAATTACTCACCTTGGTGAAGGAATGCAAGTGGAATTTGGTCCTAACTCGGTGATTATTCGTGAGCTTAACAATGATACTACAGTGGCTAAGGGAAAGGCAGATCACCATTCACGGTTGTACACCTTCTCCCACTTTACTTTTGATTCTACGCCCATTGCCTTGCTCACTCATGAAAATGAGGTTAGTAAGCTATGGCATGAGCATTTTGGACATCTAAATTATCTCTACCTTGAACAATTGAGTCAAAATGAAATGGTCAACGGGTTGCCTTGCGTCAAGTTTTCTAAAGGTCTTTATGAGGGTTATACCCTTGAAAGCATCCTAAAAATAACTTTGACAAATGAAAATCTGGAGAGTCACTCGTCTTTTGGATATTTTTCACGGGATGTTTTTGGTCCATTTCCTTCTCCTTTGTTTACTAGAGCTCTTTATGTGCTAACCTTCATTGATGACTATTCACGATATACTTGGGTATATTTTCTTAAGCTTAAGTCTGAAGTCTTTGAACATTTTCAGGACTTTAAGGATCTTGTTGAGAAACAGTCGGAATGTCTATCAAGGTTCTTCGAACTAACAATGGAGGTGAATATGTAAATAATAGGTTCATGGATTTCTGTAATTCTGAAGGGATCTCTTTGCAACATATAGTTGCTTATAGCCCTTCGTAGAATGGAGTCATAGAAAGAAAGAACTATACTCTGAAAGAGATGGCCACTTGTATGATTCACTCAAAGTCTCTTCCTCCGTAGTATTGGGCTGAAGTAGTGAATTATGCAAATTACATTCAGAACCGTGTTCCACACAAGGTAGTAAGAGGGATGACACCCTTTGAAGCCTGGTTTGGATGCAAGCCTGATGTTGAGCACTTTCGAGTCTTTGGATCCAAGGCTATGGCTTGGATTCCCAAGAAGAAATGCAAGGATTTGGAACCACAATCCAAACCTTATATCTTTGTAGGGTATCCTGATGGCGTGAAGGGATATCGATTGATGAATCCTACTTCTCATGAGCTATATATCGAGAGAAGTGTTAAGTTCGATGAGTCTTCTTTGACTTCTACTTCTCCACCTATTGAGGTTCTTTAGCTCACTGATTCGGATTCTGACTCATCAGATGATGATACTTTTGAGCATGCTCCTCTTCCAGATCCTCCTAACCATTAGACCTTTAAGTCTTCTAATTCTGATAGTAGTGATGATGAGGACTATGTCCCTTCTCACTTAAGTGAAGAATCTTCCGACTCTGAGCCTGATCCTCCTGGTCCCATTTGGGCTAGGAAAATTTTGTAAAGTGGTGGAGATTTAGTTGGAGATACTTTGGATATGAGACGTACTCGCTCGGACTTCGTTAGACCCCACTCTTTCTTCACCTATGCTTTTGATCCACGCCTTTCCGGGAGGTTTCTGGTATTCCTGAGTGGGATTCTTCCATGGATGAGGATTATTCCTCTCACATGAAGAACGATACTTGGGATCTCACCACTCTTCCGAAAGGAAGAAAAATCATTCAATGTAAGTGGGTGTTCTGAAAAAAGTATGGAGTAGATGGAGACGTCAAAAGTTTAAAGTGTGATTAGTGGCTAAGGGTTTCTCCTAGATAACTGGGGTTGATTATACGAAACCTTTTCTCCAGTTGTGAAGATGACTTCTATTCTACTGACCCTAGCCATTTTTGTAGCGAATAGATGGAAAGTCCATCAAATGGACGTTAAGAGTTCCTTCCTTCATGGTGACCTAGAGGAAGAGATCTATATGGAACAACCTCTGGGTTATGTCCAAGATTCCTCCCTCATTTGTAAGTTAAAGAAGTCTTTTTATGGCCTTAAACAAGCCCCTCAATCTTGGTATGCCAAGATGGACTCCTTACTTACATCAGGGTTCACTAGGTGTCACTCTAATCCAAATGTTTATATTCTATGACAAGATGACTCCATACTCATTCTTGTTCTATATGTTGATGACTTGTTGATCACAGGTAACTCTTCCTCTATTATTGATTCTGTGAAGATTGCCTTAGCCAACAAGTTCTCTATGACTGACTTAGGTTTGCTTCATTACTTCCTTGGGATCCAGATTTCACAATATGACTCATGAATCTTGATTTCACAACCTAAGTATGCTCTTGATTTGCTAGCTTGTTTTCAGATGTCTGATTGTAAGTCTTCTCTTACTCCTTTTCTTTCTTAAGTTGGTTTCATATTTCTCTACTCCCTTGGTTGATGGTACTCTTTACCGATAGTTGGTGGGGAGATTGATCTACTTGACTCACACTCGACCAGTTTATCATATCTTTGTTGGGATCATGTCTGATTCATGCGCAGAGGAGCACATGAGCTGCATTGAAAGCAGCTAAATGGATCCTTCATTATGTTCGTTGCTCTTATGCTAATGGCATTCACTATCATGGAGGGGTTGATATTGACTTGATTGGATTCACATATTTTGATTGGGCTGGTGACTTAGATCATTAGAAATCTACTTATATAGTTTCTCTCTTGGTTTGGGTCCTATTAGTTGGTCTAGCAAGAAGCGAATGCAATTTCGATATCATCTATAGAGGAGCGATTAATGCTGCCATGAAGCTATTTGGCTGCAGGGTATTTTGACAGAGTTTGGCATCCACTTTCGACGGCCTACCATTATCTACTATGATAACATGAGCACAATCTCTATTTGTAGAAATCCCAGTTCAGCATCATCGATTTAATCACATTGAGATCCATATGCCCTTCATACGGTAGCTTATTCACGATGGTATCATCGACATTCAAGATATCTGCGGACATATCCGATCGATTGAAGATTTATTCACCAAGCCCTTCAAAGAGATGAAGTTTCTTCACTTACGGTCTCTTCTTGGGGTGAGGTCTTCTACAGCTGCCCATCTTCTTAGGGATATGTAGTCCTTCTTTTCTTCTTCTTCTTCTTGGAAGATTGTGTTTGTAAATGGGCACCTTATCAGGCATTTAGTTTTTGGGCCCCATTGGCACATATTTCTTAGTTGTTTAGGAGTGTCTTCCTCTTCCGTCTGACTCATCATAGCCACTACCCCAGCTTTGATGAAGGGGGGTGTTAGTGTGAGTTATCCTATGTGTCCTCCTCTCATGTTGGAGGGTCATCTCACATGGGTTAGGTTTAGGGTTAGGTTTAGGGTTTCAAGTGTGTCATGCACTAGGGTTACTTAGCACCCTATATGTACCCCTTTTTCTATTCATTTATGAGCATTCCAAGACACTCCGATGTCTTTCCTCTATACAAGCTTTGTTTTTGTTGAGCAAGTTCTTCCATTACTGATCAATTTTTCCTTGCTATCGCTGGAGCTATCACGATTCCATTCGAGCACAACTACTTTGTGGTGCCTCGTTTCCAATTCGATTCTCACAAACTCTTTTCAAAAACATCACGTATAGTGGTATGTACTAGGTTTAAAGTTGTGCTAGGTTTAATTATTTTTGTTTGTCTTTTCTAGGTGTACACGAGGTCCAAGAGTTGAACCCGCGACTTTGATACCAAATGGGAGGACCATAAATTTTTCACATGAAATCCAAATCCAAACATATATTATGCTCATAAAATTATTGAATAATTTTCTTTGTTAAAAGATAAAAGCAACATTTAGTTAAACACTTAGTTAAAAACCGGCCTTCCCAAGGTTAGATAAATAATAATAATAAATAAATAAAAAAACAAGTCTATGGTTGGGTTTAAATATTTCATTTGATTAATCCACCATTAATTTACTACATAGGTTCCTAAGGTCATGCAAAAATTAGATAATTAAAATCCAAGTCTAAATAGTTCTTTTATTTACACTAAGAAAATAAATTAATTCTCCATTACAAAAGAAAACTAAACTAATAACGGATAGTCTAATTAATAAGAAAGAGAGTTTATAAATTTAAAACAAAATACAACAACCTATAGCTTAATTACTTTCAACTCACTCAAGTGACCCCATTCAAAAGGGGACCCATGTGATCAAATGATCACCTCACCTACCTCTCCCTCCCCCCCACCTAATTTTTGTAGGAGGTAATCTTGGCCCTTGAATGAAAACAATATGGACCATTGGATGATGAAATTCAAACTAAACCTAAAAATCCTTTACTTTAGGAGTCTTTTATTCTTCTCTCTTTTGTTCATTTCATTCATTCTTTGTTTTTGTTTTTCAAGTTAAAGGATGAAGGAAGAGGAGAAAGCCATGGATGAGGGAGGTTGCAAGCTTGGGGATGGATATACACATCCCCAAACTGTTCTTATTTTACTTTTAGATCTTTAATCTACCCTACACAAGGCATTTGTACTTTTTTAATTTGTTAAGAGTAATATGCAACAAAACAAAATGCCCATTTGGGTATTCAACAATTTCCAATAGATCCATTTTTTTGTTGCATTTACTTTATCTTTTAGTGTGAATGCATATACACAAATAAATTCATTTCGTGTATATAAAAACATATCTATACATATATATGTATTATTGCTAATTTTCTTATAAAAATGACATACCCAAAATTGGGTAAATATTGGTTATTGTATTTATAGACACACACACACACATATATATACATATATAAGTGTATATATGTGTATATATATATACATATATACATACATACATACATATATATATATATATACATATATATATACATATATATATATATATACCTATATATATATTAGACACACACACACACACACACACACACACACACACACATATATATATATATATATATATATATATATATATATCTGTGTGTGTGTGTGTATGTGTGTGTAATTTATTAAGTTAAACCTAGAGCTTACATAGCTGCGGTTTTGATCTACAAAGTGACTAGATGCGAGTAATTGGCAACATTTAATTCGAAGAAACAAAGGTTTGGTAGGGCTCAGCCCCAACCGTAATTTATTGTTGTTTTTTTGAGTTTGGGGGTTTGGGGAGGGGTACGTCCGCACCCCAACCCATATTAATATGGGTTGGAGTGGGGGTGGTGCCCCCTCCCCCATCCCACTACCCACTATCCAAACCAACATAGCTAACCATCCCAAACAATAAAATTCCAGTTAGCCTAGCTACTGGGTCAACACACCCCTCCTTTTTATATACTTTTTCCTTTTTTTTTTTTAAATTTTCTTATAATAAATCCCCTTTAATTTTATTAATACCTTTTTTATAATGATGATAAATGTTTCTTATTTTTAATAAATCCTATTCATATTATATATAAAAATGTATAATTCCAATTTCAATATTTTGATCAAAATTAAATTGTTTCCTTTTATAGAACCTACATAATGAACAAAATTAGGTATAAACTTAGTAGAAAAACTATAAAACACAACACTTTTTTAATTAACAATGGATAAAAACATTTCTAAAATTTGATTTATAACCTATCAAAATTTTACCATTAGGAGCATGGAATACAACGCAAGACTAATAGGAATTTCTAACAATCTATAGAAGAATGTTAATGGAGCAACTAACAAGATTGTTTATTCAAATGAATATTAACAAGTACTTTCATTCACCTTTACTAGTTAGCAATCCATTCCCCATCCAAGTAATAATTCCACAAGGTTTGCAATATTTTTAACATGGAAAGAATCATGCTTTGTGAGGAAGTAAACAAAAAAATTATATTAAAGAGAATATATTGCCCTTTTCTCATTTCCAACTTTTTACTTCAATTACACAATGAGATAAAGTGGTAGTTTCTTTCACCATACGAATAAAATTGATAATTTCTTTTCACAAGACTAGTCACATTGGACATTTTAATTTTCTCCATCCACACTTTTAAAATAATTTACAAGATAAATAGTTTTCCAAGAGATACAATAAATTTATCACAACTTATAAGTTACAAAACATCCACTCAAAGTGGGAGGCATAAAATTTTAAAGAGTTACAACAAGGTTACCAACAAATTCAATCTACAACCCTTCAAAACTTATATCCTCTCCGCCAAAGGTAGCTCCAACCTTGGCATACTTCAACTTCACAATGATATCACAAAACAAGGAAGGGGGAGTAGGAAACTCTCTCCTCCCAAAATTAAATACATTAAGGGAAGAATCCATTCCCTTAATGGCCCTCGAGCCCCAACCAACGAACCATGAAGGGCATTGAACAACATTGACAACTATCACAAACATGATTCTCAACAAAACACACATACAAGACAAACAACACCACCAAGTTCACATAACAAACAATTTTACACATACTCATAAAAAAAAATGTTTGAGGATCAAACCAAGTAGAGCAAGGGATATGGGATACCACATCCTTATTCTTCCTAAGTGAAGTGAGAGTTTTTCCCTAAGCTTCCAACTACACAAGAATAATCACATAATTCCTTATATCTCCTTACAACAAGCAACAAATCCATGAATCCCTTTTCTCTCCCCATAGGAAATATTCCCATTCACACTCCCACCAATTTTGCTTGCCTCACATAAAATCCATTTTCCCTCCCCAATGGTCCCATAAACCCTTCTCAACACACCCAACTAAGGCCAACTACTAACCAACCCACACAACACCATCAAAAGACAAAAATATACTTTTAACAAGCACAACATTGCTTACAAAAATAAAGTAACATAATAATAAAAGTGTGGAGAGCCTACCTCTCCATCAAGATCTAAGAAGAACCTTCACAAGCCTCTTCAAATCCAAGCCAAGCACTCCAAAAGCTCCCAAATCCAAAAGTGCACAAGAAGCAAAATAAGCAAGTAACCCCATTCCAACCAAAAGTCACAAATAAATAGAATTGGGAAGTGAGGATGATGAGGTGGCTCCATGTAGGATGCCACTTCATCATCCCCATCCTCACACTCAAGTCAAAACATCAAAACCAAGAAACATCAATGCACAAGCAAGGACTATGACAACCCACATGGCTCAAAACTTGCACACCATGCTTTCAAGGGACAACAATAAATTTGACAAGAAAGAAAGTGCAATGATTTTCCTTCTCCTACACTCAAAGATGGAAAAATAATTCAAAATTGAGCTTTCCAACCCATAGGTGAGGTTGTTGGACCAAATTAAGTGGCATGGGACAAGCCTTGCTTGTATCACAAGTCTAAAAAAGTGTCCCAAGTCAAAATCCGAATTTGTAAGTTGGGGTGGAGTAAAATACTTCCAAATCAACATAAATTCATCTTACACAAAGACTAAAAAATCACATAATTACTGTAAGTCACATCTCTACCTTGGTTAAACTAAACAAGAGGGATTAAGTATAATAAACACACAATTACAAATGCTAATAAAGTGACAAATTCTCCAAATTTAAAATAGACAAGCATGAATAACACATATAAAAATTAATGAAAGGGACACAATCCACCCTATGGCCATATATGTGAAATCACCCCCACGGGTGACTTCCAAACAAGACAACAAAACACTACAACATTAAAAAGTTGTCAATTTTTCCTTATTGGTCAATGCTCAACATCCTTCCATGTTTTTTCCCCTATCCCCTTCGATGCCTCTAATAAAAGTCTTACATAATATATATATATATAAACTCCAAATTCATCATTCAACATTTAACAATTCTATTATCCATCAATATTGAAAAATCTAACCCTAACATCAATGAGGTTACAAATAGATTCCAACATCTCGAAACATAACATGTCAATGTAAAATCCATATCTTCAAAATAAACATGCATCTAATTGTCTAACATCACTATCTAGTGCATCATGATAAAAGATAAACATCATAGTGTGAATAATCCACATATCAGTATAATCTAACATCTATTGTTCAATGTATCATAATAAATGTGTGAACATCTCTGTCTAATAGTATCAATATCAAGATAGAAAAGTCTCAAAGAGGAGTGGGCTCTACATGCCCCTCCCCTTAGACTTAACTTCCTCTTGGAAGTCACTGGAATAGATGAGGAAACTGAGCTCGTAAAATAATAACATACTCCTAAGTGGCTGCGTTCTTATCGTACCTATCCCATTAGACCCACATTTGGTAAATCTTAAGGCCTCTTTTTTGTAGTTTTTATACTTTCGGGATCCTATGTCTCTCCAAAACATGACCAAACACATATAAAATGACCAAACGCATGGGCTCTTTACCTAAAATTTTTATGTCCCTTTAATTATTTATTTACTAGCTTTTAAAATATTTATGGCCGCAAAGTGGGACACACTTATCCCCATTTGGTAAATCTTAAGGCCTAAAGGCAATCCTTCTCTCTATGATACGCATAACCTGCTAAAACGTCCCTCTTGCTAGATCCTTTGTATCCCGATCCCTCGTTTTGTTCATCCTCGTGGGATCACTTACGCTCGAACGTTGCAAAATCCCTTCCCGAAATCTTAGTTTTCCAACTTAGCCATTTTTGTTCTTTTTTTGACCGGGCGCATGTAATCACTATGCAACATCACATGTTCATGCGCCCCCTTTAAACCCTTTGGCACATGCTTTCTTGTGTTAGCAGGTGTTTTTGTGCACCTCTTTATGTTGAGTCTTTCCTGCGTTCGCCAAGGCGCGTGCGCCTCCTGTCAATAGATCATTTGTTGCGCCTCTTTTTGGTGCGCCAAAGGTGCACATATTCCTCTGTCAACACCACTTTTGGTGCGCAAAGGCGCACATATCTTCGTGTTGACAAGCGTTTTGGTGCACCAAAGGGCGCATGTTTTCTCGTGTCGACAGTTCTTTTGGTGCGCCACTTGAAAAGGTTGGTGGCGCATTTATTGCTACCTCGCCTATATATAGGCGCGTCTGCGCTGTCATTGTCACCGAGCAATCACGTGACTATTTTCATTATTTTCTCTGAGCCTGTCAGCGCACCTGCCCCGTCACTTTCGATTGCTTTGTGGACCCCTTTCGTGCATTTCTTCATTATAAAAAGCCGGGTAAGAGGTCCTCCTTCTTTTGTGCTTCATGTTTGTGGTTTTTGGCTGTTTGTGGATATGATTTGGATTAAAAAGAATGAAATCATGAATTTGTTTCCCCCTACTGCTTTTTCCACATTTCCTCCTCCTCTTTCCAGATCTGCTGGTAGAGGAAGCTCTGTCCTAAGATGATAGCTTGAAACCCCTTTGTTTAAGCCATTTCAATCACCCAAATGAAACTTGCAAAGAGAGCTTAACCATATGTAAACCCCTCTGAGAGAAAAACTGAATCAAATTTTTAAAGGAAACTATATTTTCCTTTGGTGCATTGGCATACCATGCAACATCAAGGACAGTTGCACCCTT
Organism: Taxus wallichiana var. yunnanensis; assembly: GCA_018340775.1. Classification (NCBI taxonomy): domain Eukaryota; kingdom Viridiplantae; phylum Streptophyta; class Pinopsida; order Cupressales; family Taxaceae; genus Taxus; species Taxus wallichiana. The sequence goes on from CM031242.1 coordinate 988,462,913, forward strand.
GGCGCATCTCGCCCCTATTACACAAAGATAGGCCACGCCAATGGCGCGCATTTCTACTGCTACATCATAAAAAGATGCGCCCTCATGGCGCACTTCCCTCACTTGCTGCAAGCACTTTCCATGCGCCCTCTTGGCGCATCAGACTTGAGTGCAACATCATAAATTCCTGCGCCCTTTGGCACACCCAACATCCATGTAGCAGCCTTTTCTATGCGCCAAGTGCAAAGCTATAAAAGGCGCAGGCGCGTCCCTCATCGCAACAACATCATGTTATGCAGACCTTCCATGCGCCGCACCAAGTTCCCCTTTGGTGCATGAACATATGATGTTACACGCATTATTCTTGCACCCTTTGGCGCACCCTGTACCCGTGTAACATGAAAATAATCTGCACCCTTTACAAAATGCATACCCATGGCGCAGGCGCACTTGTCCTTACAAAGAACAAAAAATGCACTCTGCAAGTGTCTATGCGCCATGCACCCTTTGGCGCTGATTTAACCCTTGCAACACCCTTTTCCTATGCGCCTTGTCTATTTAGCTCTGCAATCTGCAATATCCATGCGCCATGCGCCCCGAGGCCTTTAAATTGCTAACTCTTTCTTCTGTCAGCATTTCAATGGAAAATCAAGTAGCTGACATGGCTTTCTTCGATTGGGTTTCACTTCTTATTCTTGCAGATCAGCAGCTAAGTTCAGAAGAACATATGTCAACATCAAGCAAGAGACCTACCAAATCCAAAGGCAAGGCCAAGCTCACAGAAGAAGAAATGAAGTATAAGTATCAGAGGGTCAGAATGCCCGACTCCCAGGCCGAGTGTGACCTGGACATCAGAGACTCAGAGTTGGGTCATATTGATATGGAGGAATTCTGGGTCAGGACTCAGAAGGTCACAAGAAGTCCATGGATGGACAAGCTGATAGGCAGTGCCCTGCACTTTGCTGGGGGAATCCTAGTCAGCACCATTAACAATGAATTTATGATGGTGGTTTCCCGGTGCTACAATAAAGACACAAGATGTGTCGTAAATGAGAAGGGCAAGGTCATAATTAACCTCACTGCCCACCACTTTGAAATAATACTCGGCATTCCTCATCACTGGCACTTTGTGGCCGTCAGCCGAGAGGATTGTATCAAAGCCTGGGACGACAATGAAGATCAGTGCATGTAACTGATGAACGAAGTCTATCTGAAGAACAAGAAAGTAGTGACCCGTTGGCCACAAATCATTCACCGCAGTGATTTTTCAGAGGAGCTCAGTGACACCATCACGTTCCTGAGTAGGGTCTTTGGGCTTCCTGACGCCCACTATTTCCACAAATGGATGCTTGCGGTATTTAGAAACAATGAACAAAAATATACCCGATCAACGCTTTGAATGGGCAGAAATCATAAGCAGCATGATATCAGAGCAGCTGCAACAATTCCCCACAATGGGGAGGTTCTACATGAATTCCTATGTTGTTTATGTTGCAGCTTCTGAAAGGGACTATCCAGCTCTGATGCAGAGTGGGGTTTGGCCCCAAGTTAGAATCTATGAATACTATCCAGAGCTGAAGCTGGAGAATAGCATCCCTCAATTTACAAAGATCAATGATGCATTTTTCTATTTCATCATCTAGCTTGTTGAGGCCGAATATGACTTACGGTCGCATGACCAAGAGCATCATGGCAGCCACTGAGAAATGGGGGGCCCTGTTCACCCAATTCCCCACATTCACTTATCTGAGAGCGGCTAACTTCTTGGGAGAGCCAACTAGACTGCCAAGATATGCCGGGCCCAAGTTGATTCTACTAGAGCTGTCAAGACAGCTAATCACTTATCATGAAAAGTGCCTAAAAAGAAAGAAGGGTGGAACTCCTTTCCCCCTCACAGTGGGTAGATATACATGTCTTACTCACCACAAGGCAAAGGACATGTTTGCAGAGCTGGAGCTACTAAATCTGAAACATGACTTCCCGGCAAGGCCTACCTTCGACCCGAGAAATTGTCTGCCAAGGGCTAAGCTCGATCTGATCCACGTCCCTCAGATCGAGGATATCTACATTGACCTATATCATGAGGTGGAGCTCAGGAGGAAAGACCATTCTCATTTGGCCTTGGCAGAAATCATCCAATATGGGGTAGCCATCATCCCCAAAGGCTACCAAACTACCGAAGAGGAAGTGGATCAAGTATATCTTGACACAGGTGGGGATGATTGGCCTTTTGCGGCAATTGATAGGACTAAAGCACCTCAGACAATTGAGGAGAGGGTCAAAGAAACTCTGCAGAGAACAGAGCATTGGTGCCGAATGAACGGACTCATCTACCTTGGGGTTGATTTCACAACCTCTCCATTGGGTAACGCACCTTCTCGATCTAAATAGCAGCCTAAAGGCAAGGGTAAAGGTAAGGAGGGTGAGTCCAGCACTACTCAAGAGGAAGCTCCTGCAAGTCCTCCTTCCGCTGCACCTGAACAAGTTGTAACTCTGGCTTCTCCAGAGAAAGAAGCGAAGAAGATGTTCTAATAGGCCCGTCCACTTAGGATGTCGCCACTGCTGCAACAACCGAGGTCCCTTCTGTCCCTTCTTCTTCTCCTCCTTCCCCTCCTCGAGTGACTCAAGCGACCATTCCTTTGGTCGTGTCCTCTCCCCCTTCTTCTACCATTCCTCCCGCTTCTTCGTCCATCTTCTCTTCTCTCGCGGACCTGTCCCCCTCCATTTCTTCTCTCATCTCTGAGCTCCCTTCCCTTCCTATGTCTTCCTCTCCTGCAGTATCTCTTCCTCCCGTGAGCACTTCTTCAGCCTCCCTCTCGATGCCGCCTCCAAGTGTCTCCACATTTTTCCCTTCTACTACTGCGCAGCTTCCCCTTCTCTCTTTCTCGGCCCTTCTCCCATAAGTCCACTGGATCTCCCAAAGACTTAAGTCGGTAGAAAAGAAAAGTTCCCATCACTCGATGGACTTTTCCACAATCCCGTCCAAGGGGCAAGGAAGCGTAATCCCGTCACACGCTTCTCTCGAGTGCTTTGGGAGAGAGGGTAATGGAGATCACATACCCCAATCCCCTCAAGGATAAAAAGGATCTGTCTCCGACAGATTATACAGTGACCCAAGTCACAATGGGGACGTCTTCTGAAAGCCTTCAGGGAGAGGCCCTATCTGCAGTTGACGCCCTCTGTAAGAAGCTTCAAGAAACAAAAGAAGAGAAAAGGCTATTGAAAGAACAAAAAAACATCTACTCTAAGTCTTACGTAAGATGGGCAAGTGCACCTCCCACAACTGCCGCCGAGACTCCTGAGCCTCTGAGCTAGGATAAAATTAATGAATATGCAAAAATCGGTGAGCAGGGCATGGCAGTTTCAGCTTGGAGGAGCCAAATCCTCAAGGACAGTGAACGAGTAATCGCCAAGTTCTCTGATTTGTATCTGAACATCAACAAGGTGAATAAAGAGCTCCAAGCGCTAGCAGGACCCATATAAGAAGAACTGACCATGCTAGGGCAGCAGCATGAGACCTTTCAACAAATGTTCGACTGTTCAGTCAAAGATCTGGTCAAGTTTGGCATCTTCGGTCATCCCAGGGCCCTCAATAAAGTCATTTCAACCCTGGACTACCGGGTGGATCAACTGGAATTTGTCCTTGAAAAGATCGATAAGGTAAAGGAAGAAGCCCTGGACGCGATGCACCAAATGGAACAAATCATTCTCAACATGTCACCAGGGTTGCTTACTCCTTCCTTCACCTTAAGAAAAGTTGATGAAACCATCCAGATCTTCAAGGAGATCGTTTCACAAGGGCTGGGGCCAGAGGTCACTTTTGACGTGGAGTCCATCAATAACCTGCTGGCCTGTCGGGACTTCATCGGGTTCCTCATAGAAGTAGAGAAAGAATATTCCAAACTCCCAGAGAAGCTCATGACGAGCCGAGAGACTTGTGAGGCGATCAGTGAGCGACACAAGGATCCTTCCCAGGATCAACTAGGGCCCATGATCAGCAAGTTCATGGAATACCGCGCTCAATTCCACATCTCATCACCTGAGCAGCAGCAAAAGCAGGCTACCCCCTTTCGGCCGCAGGATGATGACGATGAATAGCTTCTCTTTCTTCTTCTTCTCTCTCTTCTTCGACTTTCTTTTTGTAAATATCCGAGTATGTTGACACAAATGATGACATCATCCATGTTGCACCATGGGATGATGTCATCCATCAAGTTGTCAAAAGTCAACATGACTTTGAGATATTTTGTATATCCTTGTAGATATTTTGTAAATATCTTTGTAAATAGGTGGTTGGCTCCTTTTTGCCTTCTTTTCTCTCCTTCTTCTATAAATACCCCAATACTTGTTGTATTGGGCATGAGTGAATATCTTTCAGATGAAAAATAGAAGTGAGGAGAAAAGACTTTGAGCTTTTTGTAACAGAAAGAATTATTAATACAATATTTAGTCTTTGTGCTGAATACGTGTGTTATTTGCATTGGATCTTTCTTACGTTAGATCTGTGTGCTTGTTCTGTTGGATCTACTTCTGTTTTATTGTCATTTATTCATCAGTATTGCTTTGCTCGTTTATGCAAGTAGGTTTGGCTCTGTTTACTACCAATCCCAAAACATAAACCCTCTGACCTTTCTGCTTTGGAATTCATTTCTTTTCTTTCTTCGGATCTGATCTTTCTCCATCCTCTCTTTCATTCCTTTCTTTTCGCAGTCGAAACATCCTACTGGGATGAGATCCCAAACCCCCGAAGGCAGAATATTGTGAGACTTGCACAGATTCCTACTGGTAGAATAGCAATAAACCGTTTTGCTTTGTTGACTCAAAGAGGGGCTATGCCCTACACACTGTTGGCTTGTTTATCCATAGATCTACCCAAGCGATGCATTTTCTAACAACAAAGTCGAATCGAAAACATGAGAGGGATATGGAATATATGTCCTAAGTACAGATACATGAAAAACATCATGCACATGAGACGAGTGGTGGATATGCTAGATGGTAATCCAAGGATCGATACACTCTAAGATCTCAAAGGGACCCATAACTCTCGGATCTAAGTTAGAGCCTTTTCCATAATGAATCGAACTCTTATGACACTTGACACAAAAAAACACCTTCGTGCCCACCTCAAAACTATGATCTATCCTCCTCAATTCTTCATACTTCTTCTACCTATCCTGAGCCTCATGAAGCCTCTGAAGAATCAATACTACTTAATGCTCCATATGTTATACCAAATCCGACCCAAGAGAAACCTTGTCCTCTAACTTATCCCAACTCAAGGGTGTCCTGCACTCTCTACCATACAATGCCTGAAAAGGGTCATGCCAATTGAAATCTAAAAATTATTTTTGTATGAAAAAACCACCAAATATAGTTACTCCTCTAACCAATAATGCTGGTCCATGACATACATCCACACCATATCTTCAAAAATTTGATTCACTCGATCTATTTATCCATCTGTCTCTAGATGATAAGTTGTGCTAAAGTTGATACTTGTACCAAGAACCCGCTTGCATGGTAGTATATAAGTGAGAAGTTTACAAGGATCACGTCGTAAATGATCTTCTATGGAATCCCATGCGGTATGAAAATCTCATCAAGTTATGCCCACACTACTGCACTAGCTATATAGGTGGTCTTCACTAGAGAAAAATGAGCCACTTTCGTCAATTTATCCACCGTGACCATGATGAAATCATGGTGGTATCTCAAGTTGGTAGAAATACAATGAAATCCATGTAAATGGTGTCCCATTTCCACTCAGTAATGGAATGTAGGTAAAGAAGTCCAAGAGGGTATTGATGTTTGGCCTTTAACCTCGACACTCTAAACAAAGATGACACAAACTAAGCTACATCTTGACGAAGACATATCCATTGATAAAGCTTTCTCAAAGTGGCATGCATATTATTCACCCTGGATGGGCTAAATAGAGTGCCCGATGAGCCCTTGTCAAGATATCATGTCTTAAACCTACATCTCTAGGAACATATATTGGACCTCTCTATCTAAGAAGGTCATCTACCTATAATGAGAATCCATCAAACTTCCCCTCAAGGGGTCTCTGAGACTCAGTCTCTGATCTTGATGTAAGGTAGAAACTTTCGTGAGGAAGATGCTGCAATATCCTGCTCCACAAATCTATACTCACTGAGGTAGCCATAGCCACATGCCTCTATCTACTATGGGAATCTACAACCAACTTACCCTTACCATTCACATGCTCTATTTCCATTTCATAGTGCTAAAGCAACTCCATCCAACATACCAAGCAGCGTTGAGATTGGGGTGCATTAATAAGAGGCAAAGAATCAAGAGATCAGTCTTGAGTATAAATATCCGTCCAAGAAGGAAGTGTATCCATCAAACCAAGGCATGAACTACAGCTCCAAGCTGAAGGTCATGAGTCGATATTTGTGTTCATAATCCTTGAGTTTGTGATACTCAAAAGCTACAACATGGCCCTCTTGCATCAACACACCTCCTAGTCCTACCAAAGAAGCATATGTGCAAATGAAGAACTCACCTGAGGGTCCTGCAGCACAACAAGATTAGGTGTCGTTGTAAGGCATTTTTTAGAATCCTAAATTCCTACTCACATATATCGTAACAAAAGAACTTCTTCCCTTTCTGCTGAAGGGAAGTGATGGGTCACACAACCTAAGAGAAGCATTAAACAAATCTTTTGTAGTATCTTGCCAACCCCATGAAACCGCATACCTCGGTCATGTTAGTATAAGTGCTAGACAATCTATAATGGATCTAATCTATGAAGGATCGAATGTGATATCTTCCCCAGAATGATGTGACCAAAATACTGCACCTTTGATTGAAAGAACACACACTTCTCTAGGTTCCCATAAAGTCATTGCTCATGAAGACACTATAGAACATGACGAAGGTGCTCCTCATGCTCCTCATGCACATGAGAAAAGATCAAGATTTCATCAAGGAAAACAAGTACAATATAATATAAAAAGGTCCTGAACACCCCATTAATCAAACTCATGAACACTATAGGGGTGTTTGTAGGACCGAATGGCACAACTATGCACTCATAGTGGCCATACCTCATGCAAAAAGCTAACTTGTGGATATTTACCTCTACTATTCTAAATTGATAGTACCATGACTTCAGATATATCTTATAAAATACGCTTTCCCCCTTCATTTGATCAAACAAATCATCAATTCAAGGAAGGGGGTAATGATTCTTGATCGTTACTTTCTTCAGCTGACGATATTCCTCACACAAACACAAGGATCCATCGATATTCTTCACAAATATCACCGGTTCACCTTAAGGGGATACACTATAATGGATTATGACTTTCTCAAGAAGGCCCTCAATATACAACTTGAGCTCATATAGCTCCAGCTTTGGTCATCCCGTAGGGAGTGCACAAGATAGGTTCTGCTCCTGGAAAAAAGTCAATGTGAAAATATATCTCACATGGGGGAGGTATCCCTGATAGCTCACTAGGAAGCACATCTAAGAACTCTTGCAATATGGGGTGATCATTGAGTGAAGGTCCACTAGCCTCATCCTCTAACCTATCACTGACTATAATAGCATAAATATGACAACCCCTCCATACACACCACTTCAGCTACATAGCAGAAATAGTGCGGATAGATATTGGTCTCCTAACTCCAACAACCATTGACTCCACACCCAAATCATCTTCACAAGATATAATATTACTATAGAAATCCACTTTGGCTATGTGTGTAGATAACCAATCCATGCCCAAAATAATATCATAAGATCCCAAGGGAAGGATGTGAAGATCCAAAGTAGTGGTAAAGGGTCCTAGGTCCACTACGCACTCCTTGACTAAGGATTCAATAGGGATATTGGCTCCAAAATCAATCTCAACGTCCCTACTAAGGCCCTACCTAACTGTCATCATCCTACAATGCTCTACTGAAGATAGTGAAATGAAATAATACAATGAGCCTGATTCAAATAAGTTAGGGATAGAAATACCACTAATGCTACCTATGGTCTCTATCACTATGCTCTGGTGCTCTTCCTGGTGGTTCTCAAACACTACATAAATCATGTGGCTCCTAACCATGTCACCAACAATAGGCTCACAAACAGGTGCCTTACCCTGATTAGCATGGTTCTGAGGGAACTCTCTCCAATGATGTCTATGAACACCGCATTTGTAACAAGTGTCTAGTCCTCTCCACTTTGCAAATAGCCCCGTAGGTGGCCCAATATTATGTTGATAAGGACTTGATGATCCAGCCATGGATTTATTTTAGTGATGTGGTTGATGTGATTCTCGCCAAATGTGCTCGAGGTGGGGCCTATGTCTTGTTGGACCCCCTAGCTAGAGGTCCCATGCTACGCCCTCTCTAAGCATCATGGTGTTATGGAGGTCGAAAGGGTGGTCAAGTTTTCTGCTACTTCACTGAGGAGGTGGAGGAGGCCGGAAGGAAGACTACACTAATGTGTGTCCACCACGAGGAGGAGGAGTTGATCCCCTCAATCTACTATCCTGCAATTGTTGTATGCGACTCCTCACACTGTCACGCCTCCTATTACGTCTTCCCGTAGTTTCCTCCTGCAATATAGGCCTTTTCTATCACCTCGATTATTTTTTTGGGAAATGAAAGCGTACTTCCCCTCCCAATTCCAAGTTCAAACCCCGATGAATGTGTGAACTCGAACCTACTCATACTACATATAATGTACATACTAAAGTAGATACAATAACTACCCTCATACTCTTGCTCTCATCACAGTCATGGAACTCATTAATCCACAACTGAATGAACCTCCTAGAAATATACCTTCCCCCAAAGTGCTCCTCAAATATCTCCCAAGTGACAATCTTAGAATCTACATGGAGCTTCTACTCCTCTGTTCTCCACCATAATCTAGCTCCGTCTCTCAAAATGTGGATGAAAACATGATCTTTCGTGTTGCTAGAATAAGTGCATAGCTTGAATCATCTACTCAAGCTAACCAACCATGCCTTGGCCTGAAATCCTCCTGTGTCTCTAGTAAAATGAGGCGGGTGTAGCTTTAGTATCTCTCTCATGTACTCTGCTGTAAATAAATTCCACCCTCTAGGCCTCTCTACATGATCATCTCTTGGCCTAGGGCTCCTAGACCTGTCTCTGTGCATCACATCTCAATCTCTCGAGCTCTCAGAGGTGTCTTGCATCTAACCGACTCCATGTGAGAGTTATTTGCCCTCTCCTATGCACTCGATGTGAAGGCACATGTCCCTCAACCGATGGCTCCCTGTCCTACCTACTAGGTCACCCTCCTATTGATCCTCCGTGTATACTAGCATTAACCTCCTATAACGTCTACAATATCTAAGGCAGGATAGCATCTACTTCGTGATCTAGGGGTTATAGATTTAGGTCCATGTGTAGGAACCCCTCGTCTGGTCTGTGCCTCCTGCATAGACCAAGGTGAGAGTTAGTTTATAATTATTTAAGCTTTTTTTTCAGTTTTCTAACATTTATATGTTTCAAAACATCATGTATAGTGGTGTGTACTAGGTTTAAAGTTGTGCTAGGTTTAATTATTTTTGTTCATGTTTTCTAGGTGTACCCAGGTCTAAGAGTTGAACCCATGACTCGATACCAAATGGGAGGACCAAACAATTTTGCACATGAAATCCAAATCCAAACATATATTATATTGTGAAAATTATGGAATAATTTTCTTTGTTAAAGGATAAAAGCAATGTTTAGCTAAATACTTAGTTAAAAACCGGCCTTCCCAAGGTTAAATAAATAATAATAATAAATAAAAGAAACAAACAAGTCTATGGTTGGGTTTAAATATTTCATTTGATTAATCCACCATTAATTTACTACATAGGTTCCTAAGGTCATGCAAAAATTAAATAATTAAAGTCCAAGTCAAAATAGTTCTTTCATTTATACTAAGAAAATAAATTAATTCTCCATTGCAAAAGAAAACTAAACTAATAAGGGATAGTCTAACTAATAAGAAAGAGAGTTTATAAAATTAAAACAAAATACAACAACCTATAGCTTAATTACTTTCAACTCACTCAAGTGGCCCCATTCAAAGGGGGCCCATGTGATAAAATGATCACCTCACCTACCCCCCACCTAATTTTTGTAGGAGGTAATCTTGGCCCTTGAATGAAAACAATATGGACCATTGGATGAGGAAATTCAAACTAAACCTAAAAATCCTTAAGGGAGTCTTTTATTCTTCTCTCTTTTGTTCATTTCATTCATTCTTTGTTTTGTTTTGCAGGTTAAAGGATGAAGGAAGAGGAGGAAGCCATGGATGAAGGAGGTTGCAAGCTTGGGGATGGATATACACATCCCCAAACCCATATTATTTTACTTTAATATTTTAGATCTCTATTCTACCCTACTCAAGGGATTTGTATTTTTTAATTTGTTAAGAGTAATATGCAACAAAATAGAATGCCCATTTGGGTATTCCACAATGTCCAATAGATCCATTTTTTTGTTGCATTTACTTTATCTTTTAGTGTGAATGCATATAAATAAATAAATTCATTTCGTGTATATACAAACATATCTATGCATAAATATGTATTATTACTAATTTTCTTATAAAATGACATACCCAAAAAATGGGTAAATATTGATTATTGTATTTATAGACACACACACACAAATACATATACATATACATATACATACATATATATATATATATATATATATATATATATATATATATATATATATATATATATATATATATATATATATATATATATAGATATATATAGATATCTATATATGTATATGTGTGTGTGTATATATATATATATATATATATATATATATATATATATATATATGTATATATATATATATATATATATACATATATATATATATACATATACATATATATATGTATGTATGTATGTATGTGCGTATGTATATATTTATATATGTATATGTATGTATACATATACATATATACATATATACATACACACACACATACATACATACATACATACATACATATATATATATATATATATATATATATATATATATATATATATATATATATAGACACACACACACACACACACAAGATACATACATACGTGTGTGTGTGTGTAATTTATTGAAGTTAAACCTATAGCTTACATGGCTGCGGTTTTTGATTTATAGTGACTAGATGCAGAGTAATTGGCAACGCTTAATTCGAAACAAAGGTTGTGTAGGGCTCGGCCCCACCGTAATTGATTATTGTTTTTTTGAGTTTGGGGGTTTGGGGAGGGGTATCGCCCACACCCCAACCCATATTAATATGGGTTGGAGTGGGGTGGTGCCCCTCCCCATCTTACTACCCACTATCCAAACCAACATAGCTAACTGTCCCAAACAATAAAATGCCGCTAGCCTAGCCGCATGGGTCAATACACCCCCTTTTTCTTTAATTTATATACTATTTTTTTTTTTTTTAAACGTTTCTTATTTTATTAAATCCCTCTTTAATTTTATTAATACTAATAATTATTATTATAATAATGATATTATATTTAATGGTCAAGGAGTCATAGTATTAACTATATTAAGCTTTTGTTTTTTGATTTATTAATAGACATTTATGCATATTAATATCTATTCATATTAATAACAAAATTATATAAAAATGTATAATTCCAATTTCAATATTTTGAACTAGTTAAAATAATATTAATATATTAATATTATTTGGACAACCAAGATAAATTAAATTCTTTCCTTTTATAGAACCCGCATAAAGAACAAAATTGGGTATAAACTTTGTAGGAAAACTATAAAACACAACACTTTTTTAATTAACAATGGATACAAACATTTCTAAAATTTGATTTATTTAACCTATCAAAATTTTACCATTAGGAGCATGGAATACAAAGCAAGAGCAATAGGGATTTCTAACAACCCATAGAAGAATGCTAATGGAGCAACTAACAAGATTGTTTATTCAAAGGAATATTAACAACTACTTTCATTCACCTTGACTAGTTAGCAATCCATTCCCCATCCAAGTAAAAATTCCACAAGGTTTGCAATATTTTTAACATGGAAAGAATCATGCTTTGTGAGGAAGTAAACAAAAAAAATTATATTAAAGAGAATATATTACCCTTTTCTCATTTCCATATTTTACTTCAATTACAATTAGTAAAGTTCTTTCACCATGAGATAAAATTGTAATTTCTTTTCACAAGACTAATCACATTTGACATTTTAATTTTCTCAATCCACACTTTTAAAATAATTTTCCGATAAATAATTTTCCAAGAGATACAATTACTTTATCACAACTTATAATTTACAAAACATCTAGTCAAAGTGGGAGGTATAAAATTTGAAATAATTTCAACAAGGTTACCAATAAAGTCAATCTTAAAGCCTTAAAAACGTATTTCCTCTCCACAAAAGGTAGCTCAAACCTTGCATGCTTCAACTTCAATATGAGATCACAAAACAAGGAAGGGGGAGTAGGAAACGCTCTTCTCCCGACATTAAATCCATCAAGGGAAGAATCCATTACCTTAATGGCCCCCAAGCCCCAACCAAGGAACCATGAAAGGAATTGAACAACATTGAAAACTATCACAAAGAGGTTTCTTAACAAAACACACATACAAGACAAGGAAAACCATCAAGTTCACATAACCAACAATTTTACACATACACATAAAAACCAATGGTTTGAGGATCAAACAAAGTAGAGAAAGGGATGTGTGATACAAGCTCCTTATGCCTCCCAAGTGAAACGGGAGTATTTCCATAAGCACCAAAGTGCACAGAATAATCACATAACTCCTTATCTCTCCCTTACAACAAGCAACAAATCCATTATTCCCTTTTCTCTCCCCATAGGAAATATTCCCATTCACACTCCCTAAAATTTTTCATGCCTCACATAAACTCCCTTTTTCCTCCCCAATGGTCCCATAAATCCTTCTCAACACACCCAACTAATTCCAACTACTAACCAACCCACACAACACCATTAAAAGATAAAAATATACTTTTAACAAGCAAAACATTCCTAACAACAATAAAATAACATAATAATAAAAGAGTGGAGAGCCTACCTCTCCATCAACATCCAAGAAGAACCTTCACAAGCCTCTTCAAATCCAAGCTAAGTACTCCAAAATCTCCCAAATCCAAAAATGCACAAGAAGAAAAATAAGCAAGTAACCCCATTCCAACCAAAAGTCACAAATAAATAGAATTAGGAAGTGAGGATGATGAGGTGGTGCCATGTAGGATGCCACTTCATCATCCCCCATCCTCACACTCAAGTCAAAACATAAAAACGAAGAAACATCAATGCACAAGCAAGGACTATGACAACCCACATGGCTCAAAGCTTACATACTATACTTTCAAGGGACAACAATAAACTTGGGAAGAAAGAAAGTGCAATGATTTTCCTTCTCCTACACTCAAAGATTGAAAAATAATTCAAAATTGAGCTTCCCAACCCATTGGTAAGGCTGTTAGGCCAAATTAAGAGGCATGGGACAAGCCTTGCTTGTCCCACAGTTTTCAAAAGTGCCCCCATTCAAAATCCGAATTTAGAACTTGGGGTCAATTAAAATACTCCCAAATCAACATAAATTCATCTTACACAAGGACTACAAGATCACATCATTACTATAAGTCACATCTCTACTTTGGTTAAACTAAACAAGAGGGATTAAGTCTAATAAACACACAATTACACATGCTAATAAAGTGAAAAATTCTCCAAATTTAAAATACACAAAACATAAATAAGCACATACAAAAATTAATGAAAGGGACACAATCCACCCCATGGCCACATATGTGAAATCACTCCCCCATGGGTGACTTCCAAACAACACAACAAAACACTACAACATTACACAAGTTATCAATTTGGCCTTGTTGCTCAATGCTCGACATCCTTCTCGTGGTTTGTCCCCTATCCCCTTCAATGCTTGTGATAAAAGTATTGCACACAAAAATACCTCTTTGGCCTTTTTGCCGTATTAACAACATTGAAAAAATTATATATGTATAAACTCCAAATTAATCATTCAACAATTAACAATTCTATTATCCATCAAGATACCCAAATATAATCCTAACATCCATGAGGTTACAAATATATTCCAATATCTCTTAAACATAACATGTTAGTGTAAAATCCATATCCTGAAAATGAACATGCATCTAATTGTCTAACATCACTATCTAGTGCATCATGATAAAACATAAACATCATAGTGTCAATAATCCGTATCAGTATAATATAGCATCTACTATTCAATGTATCATAATAAATGTTTTAACATCAGTCCAATAGTATCAATATCAAGATAGAATAGTGTCAAAGAGGAGTGGGCACTATAGAAACTATTTTGAACGTGCAATTTTCTACTTACAAACCTAACTTATTATTTCATTCTTTTTTATCGATGTGTTGGAAATGGGTGCTATCATGGCTGAACTATTTACTCTTTTTCCTATTTTTCCTCAATCTAGGTAGAATCATATGGAATGTTATTTCTTATAGTTTTTAGTTTCATGGGAGGATATTTTTGCTTTATCCCATTTTCTAGGCAATGAAATTTACTTGCCTGAATGTGGTAGATCTTATGGGTTCTTGGTTATTAATGTTATGAACTAGACAAGATATAAAAAATCTACAATACAATTGGCTATCTGAGTCATCAGTCATGGTCTAAAGGCTTAAGGCTTGCTAATTCTATTAAGTTCTAATTTCACAAAGTTAGGATGGAACTTTAAGCTTTTTTCCACTTATGTTTTCCCATTTTGGTTTCAAACTGGTTAGGTGATAATTTTTGTTTTTGATTTTCCATGAATATATGATATTTGGAATATTTGTTTCCAAGTTTTATGTTTTATCTTTACATAATTGTACAAGAGGTAAATTCTTAGGTTTTTGAATTTTGATGACTGTATATTTCAACTCATGTTTTTGTCCTGATACCAACTGCAAGCCATGAAGCCATTGATCTCATGATTGTAAGTTGTTTCTTTCTAGGTCTATGGAAAGGCATATTTCATTATAAAATTAAAATGTATTTAGTTTTGAGACAAATTTATTCGATTTTACATTTACTTTGTGTATGACATCTAAATAATAGGTAAACTGCAACTAAAGCACTCAAGCATCCATTGTTTAGTGATGGAGTAATTCTTTTTTTTTGTGGTAAGGGAGATTATAGATGTACTAGAGTCATGTATGTCCTTCTATTTTTAATGTAATGATCCCTACTTATTGTTCACTATAAATTTTTTTATTAGATTCGGTACAAAAAATGGATTGAGGAACCCTAAAACCATACAAAATTAAATGCATCATGATAGAAACTAAGGAGAGAAAGAATAAAATATTGAGGAGTGACACAAACGACCTTTACCAAGAAAGACAAGGAAAAACTAGAAACAAATGGAAGAATATTATAAAGTTAGGTAAAATATGTTTAAGTCAAACCGAAGAAAGAAATAACACCTTTAATAGCTCCACCGTAGCCTTCGAAGAGTGATTTCAAAGAAATCAATCGATGATGACAATTTATGTTTTTTTATGTTGGATTGTATTCCACCCACAATCATCGAGACCTAACCCCACCTAAACACTAAGCTTCATAGAATCGGAGACGTATTTATGGAAAGAGTGCCACTAATCACCACCAAGGAGCACCTCAAGTTTACTATCCATTGAAAAATTCACGCACCGACTTGAGGGTAGAATAATACTAACCAACTCCATTCAATGCCTTGTCACCCTCGAAAACAAAATTTGAAATCTCATTTGAATTATCCCGCCCAAACATCCTACCACTTCCCCACTTGCCAAATGGTCCATACACACCAAAAATTACCCTACCCCCTCGACATTAGCATGCTCCAGATCCTATTCCACCATCGCCACGTTCGTGGCTCCCACCACATGTTTAACAACTCCATTCCAAGATTTGTTAATCACGAAACATCATCCTCCAATTCGGCCTCGCAGATTGGTTGTGTTGATCGAGAGAGCTCATCCGTCGAAGAGAATGAGTTAGATTTATTCATAGTACTACCTAACACATCATCCCCCTAGGGAAATTAACATCTTGAGCTGGTTTTACTAAGACACAACATTCCTTCGCATCAACTCGGATTTCCCGCTAAGACAAAAAAAAGTTTGCAAGTTTAAAAAAAAAAACCTATTGACATTTTCTAGCATAGGAGTTTAGAAATATGCATTTAGGAAAAGAGAACCCCATAGGTATATTTATGTATACTGCAAAATCCATCCTATATCGATCCTTGGTTGTCGAATCAACTACAATCAAGCATGCCCATCATCCTCGCCATCGCTAGAAAGATTTATTGTTCCCATAACTCCATAGAAATCCCTATGAGGTAGATCCAAACATGGAGGGTATGAAGGAAAACATCTTGAGGTATACCGAGCACCGGCCAATGGAAACTAAATTTTTTTTTTTCCACAAAACCAAGCCCCTCTTGTGGTACTCACTTTGAAAATTCATCTCGTTCTAGAGAAAAAAGATAAATCCCTCTCCTAAAAGCACACAAACTTCAACTTTGTAGCTCCATTTTCTTCTAAACCACTCCATCACATAGTCTATATTCGGTCGTAATCCTACAAAACTTCCTGCGCAAGTTCATGTCTATATCTCTCCTTGGCTCTTTCAAAGAATGAACTTCAAGATGTTTAAGCATGGTTCTACATTCTTCCACACAAGAATAAGCTTGGGAGGTTCCCTGTTTTCCTCCCCAAACAAATTTACCTCCCAAGTGCTATCTCCTTGCATTGCGAATCACCGTGGTTCCTTTTTTTACTACAATTACGACTATTGTACTAAATGAAAAAATGAAAAATAGGAACAATGTGCTAAAAGTAATGTTATACAACCTCGTTATCAACACCTAATTAGCAATAGTAAAGGTAGATTTAAAAATTGTTTTTTCTTAAGGATTTATTTGGGCTGATGTTTAGGATCTAATTTTTTTATCATTTGGTGATTTTATTTTAAGTAGTTCGTTTTAGAAATTAATAACATTAAATATTTAAATTATTAGGCCATATCAAGTTTATGCAATATCTCTGATAATATATTCTTTTGTTTGTTGAAATGTAGACCTCACGCACATGGGTGGAAATTTCTACGGTGTTTTTGGTATCCACATTTATCCATCAAATAGGTTATCTCGGGAATTTCTATGTCGCTTCTAGTATACATGTTTATCCATCAAATAGGTTGGTTGCAAGACATTTATCAGACATATAATCTATTCAGCTCTTTTTTAATACAATTACTATTTAATTTATGTATGCATCGATAAAGAACATAAAAGCAAAAACTAGTAACAAAGTATAGTCAAATTTTGCAATAGGAATAAAAAATTATACTTGACTTATATTAGATTATTATGTATTTGAAAATTTCCTTTCCTTAAAAAGTAAGATCTTAAAACTAAATATGTTTGATCTATGTGAATTCTTTCTTATATTAAAATGGGAAGAGAGGTTCCAAGGCATCCCTCTAGTAATTTTATGAGAACTAATATAAAGTGAGGTGCATGGTAAAAGCAATCAAAGGTGTTGAGAGCTAATAAATCTACACAACATATCATAGGCTTTGCTAATGAGCTCAATCATTATGATAATTATACAAATTTTAGTTATTTTAAATCCTCCGATTTTGGAATTAGGTGGGAGGTCCGAGAGAACTATAAACTCTAGTGGTGCTAGCTTGAATTATTCTGATTTATCATCAACTCACCATTTTTATTCATCAAGATGACGTTCTAATCTTTCTTCCATCACTCTTCATCTTCTAATAAGCTTATGAAAAAAACCATAAAATAGTATCATATATTTTTGCTAAAGAATATGGATCTGTAATGACCACCCTTTTGACGCATAAAATCAAGACAAAAATCAATACTTAATTAGGAAAAATACATAATTTTTGTTTTAAAAGGGTTACAACAAGATACAATCAACTAGGTTTAATTATTTCTTGTTTAATAAATTTCACACATTTGTAAAGTTGTTGAATATTAAATTAATAATTAACATTATTAATTTACACTAAGACCACTTCGGGATAAATTCCTTTCTAGGGTTTCCATTAATTCACCTTAATTAAAATATCAACTAGGCCAATATTTCCTAAGTTAGTTTAATTCTTACTTCTCACAACAATTAACAATATTCCCCCACCAGGTTATCTATCTAAACATTTTAAATTCCAATTAATTAACCTTTAAATTCATTAGCTAAGTTACCCCTTTCACAATTATTATTTAATGAACCCTTACAATTCCAATGACATTTATTTACTTAACATTCTAAGGCTAAATTTTCCACTTACCCTAACCATTAATTGGCCTCATTCATTAGATAACTATACTATTGACAATTTTTGCACTTGTGCAGAAATGGGCAACTCGAAACTTGGTTACGATGGATAGCATTGGTGAAGTATACCTAAGCTAGGGGAGATGTTTTATATTATGTCATTACTACTAATTTATTTAAAAGATTACATGAAATCTACAGCTATCTGTGCTGTTACAAAACATAATAGATCACATAATCTACAATTTCATGTTACCTTTAGCAAAAGAACACATGGTCCCCTGAAGGACAGTGTGTTGTCTTGATGAAGACACCAAATTGTAGAATAGGTGAAGTATCGAGTTTTGGGACAAGAAACATAAGTGTAGATTGTAGAAATCGAGTTCATTACTAGATGTTACAATTTTTCTAAGTTCTTTCCTTCACGATTAAAACATTCGATTATATTACTCGATGTTTTTAGTTCATCGTACAATCCATACAGAAATATGAAATGCCGAAAGAAATATACAATTCATTTACAAAATTCAATGTATTATTAATAAGGAAATTTCAAATGTTCCCACACAAGCTGTGGGATGTAACTGGAAACTAAAGTACAACTACTTAAATAAGAGGTACACATGCATGAAAGAGAAAGTAAAGGACTATGAGTGAACCCATCATTTCCTTGCGGTTTTATTTCTTTGATTAAACCATCTCCATTTCTATCTTTTGTTCCTTATTCATCTCCATTATAGAATCCATTATACTAGAAAAGAAGAAAATTTAACTATCAGTTACAAGCTCAGGATCAATTTATATTCGTACACTATCCCTATTTGTGCATATGAATTTTTAATAACAGGAGATGTATTCTACTTGAATATCAAACTATATATATGCCTTATTCACTCAAAAAGAAAAGGAGAAAAAAAAAAGAAAACTATGGACATAAGAGAGGCCAAAAAGCCTAAGTATTTTCTAACTATTTTCTTAAGTATATAGGTATAAGTTGCATAACCAAGAAGAATGTAACTCAAAGTTTCAAGAATCGCTCTAAAATGGAAGAGGTTACAGATAGAAGAGAGAATGGAGAATAGAGCACATGTTTTAATTTGCAACTAAAGAAGAAGAATCGAGATAAGCTAAAGTTAACTAGAAAAAAGGATTACAACTAAAATGGAAGGAAGAAAGAATTCTAGAAAAAAATTGCTGGGGATCTGCCATGTAAAATCAACATTTCAAATTTTCAGCAATGCCAGAAATACTACTATCAAGGAAATAATGTATCTAAGTAAGAGAAAAACGTTACATTATTTCAAAAAGCATCTAAATCAAGGCTTATGCCTGAAAACAAAGTGTTACAATTAAATAAAGAATTTTTTACAATTTCCAGAAAGCCTTATAGCCACTTACAAGGGTCCAAAAATACAAATGCAGCTACAGGTTACAAGAATGTTTTCCAAATAGAATCCATTTTGACAAGTCAGATTCAAGCACAGTTGTATCATTTGAAGCCCTTAAATTTAAAAAACATGAAGTTATAGAACTACAAGAAGCTAGCATGCAAACTAGAACTCCTGGTCATGAGAAAATAGTGGAAATGAAATATGTAAAGCCCGATTTAGCTTAGGAGGATGAACCCGTAAATGAGAAATTATAGAAATGGAAAATCACAGATCCACATTTCTTCACTTTAGAATATCAAAAGTTATTTTAGCATTGAAAATAAGTAGAGCTTACATATCTCTTCTACAAGTTTCAAACTCATCTAAGACAAGGCCCAAACATGGTAATTTTCACATAACCACCAAATAATGCACAAACTCGAAGAATGAGTATAAATCGATATTATCGTAAGCGAGTTCCCGCAGAGTTCACTCTATAAATGATATTTTTCAAAAATTTCTATTGATGAATTTTGAAAGCAAAAGAGGCCAATCATTTACAATACAACCATATAGTAAAGCTCAAAGTCCAAATCCGAATACCCATATTTTAAAATATGCAGATCTACAGTTCTAAAATACCATATACAACTCAGAATAGCATTTAGAAAAGGAAGAACATGAATTTTAGGAGTATGAATTCAAAACCACAAAGTTTACAACAAGCCAAGTGCCAAATTCATGCGTTTTCAGAGGAAAATATGAGTACCTAGTTGAAACTTACTAGTTCTAAGTAAAAATTTCATTAAATCCTCGAGGTAAGGTCACAAAATAAATAGACCCAGAAAGCTTTAGCTCAAAACAAATTTCAACTCGAAAAAACCAAGGCCGAGCCATGAAGGTCACAAGAAATGCAATGAAAAAATGAGTATCGGGCTTTCGAGGTCGAAATGTCAAAAACTAAGTAACAACAAAAACATAGAGGTCGGGAAAACTTACCTTCCCTCATCAAACGGTGACGGACATACCAAGATATGGTGGCCGATTCAAAAGGAAAACCCACAGAGACAAAAACCATACTCGGTGCTCGAGCCTTTTGACCACAATATCTCACAAAACACTCAGATCTCAAAGTAATTAACCATGGCAGCCACTTCAAAAGAAAACTCAAGTCTAATGGATTTCGCCACAAAGATCAAATAGAACTCAACTAAGCTTTGGGATTAGCAACAATGGCAGCCATTAAAGAAACCATGGTTTTAAAAAATATACAGAGGCATGAATGGTTCAAGACCAAAGAATGAATTGGAAACAACTTCAATAATTAAATCAATGGTGTCAAAAAAAATTTCCTAGGGCTTTTCCCGCATAAAAAAACCAAATTAAGTGATCATTATGGGTCGAAGCCACCCTTTAGCATGCAAACTCGAGAGACAAGTCAACAAGACTCAACCACGGTTGAAGCATCGACAATCAGAAAGCATCAAGAATGAAAATCAAAGGCTGAGGATCATGCCCAGAGCTCAAAAAAATTGACTACAACAATCCCATTGACCACATTCAATGCAAAGTTAGAAACCCTAACTATGAGTCCAAAGATCGACGCCCTAAGATCTCAAAGTACACAGATCAATGGTTTAAAATCATCACCAAATTTCCAAAAAGACTCAACCTAAGTTAGGTTTCCACCGACAAAACGCATGGAGGGGTGAGTCACCGTGGAGAAGGCATCATCCGACATCATCAAATCAAAAAAATTATTGCATTCAAAACTAAAAGGATCAACTATAGTCCAAACTTTAAATAATTCCAAAAGATGACTAAATTATGCCACAATGATCACCGAAAAGGTGAATTTCTAAACTATATACTATTCAAACATGCAAAACCGACAAGTATTACATGGTCATGTATAATCAAAAGGTGGAAAACTATATAGTGTAGCCTATGTCAAAAAATCAAGGGTGGCCAAACCATGGTGAAGTGCAAAGGTGGTCCCCACTATATAAGGAGCTAGAGTTGAGTTATAGAGGGTCACTCATGTGACCATTAGAAGACAAAGAAATGTCAACATCAAGCTTGAGGTGGTCCCCATCAAGATAGATGTTTGGATGAACCTTTTTTGAAAAGTATTGAAAAATAATGTAATTAATTTTTCTCGACCACAAGAGTTATTTTTGCATGCTTCATAAGAGGTCGAATAGAAGGAGACAAAGTTGCATGCTCATGGAAAGAGACTTTCCTAACAAGCAATCTTATTTTTAGAAAATTATTCACCCAACCTTATTAAAATAGAATAGTCAACTTTAGTTGAATGAGATGTAATCAAAGGCTATTAATGCCTCTTGTACTAGTTTGTATTATGTTATCCCTTTATTTATTAGTAAATAAAGGATAAAAATAAGATGCATGGGTGAGTACAGATTAGTCTACTTTTAGGAAGGGTGGGAAAATTTTATTTTGCTATATATTGTGTGCCTTTGCAAAGCAAAAAGGACTTTTTGGATATAGGAGTCTGAAGAAATTTTTGCCAGTTTTACCTTCTAAGTATGAAGTATTTTCTACCTTCCCAATTATTTGCAATCCCGTGTATGTTTCTATTAGTCTTGTGAATTGAAATTCCCGATTAATCATTTTACCCTTTTGCAAAATTCAATAATCTCTGCATGATATTAATGTGCATGTTTAGCTTAGCAGTATTATTGTGATAATATCCCTCAATACCTCAAAGTGTTTTTCCCTTAACATTCTCGTTAAGAACTGTTTTGTTCATGCATCAAGAATCCTTTCACATATCAATTGTGCGTAGACTCAGTCAAATCCATCATACAAATTTGGTGTATCACCTTAGTTTTAATTACTTTACAGTCATTTTTTACCCTTAAACCCCAGAATAATTTTAGGATACCTCAACAAGGAACTAGCCTTGATATCAAAGACTCACCTCAAAATAGGTATACCCATAGACCTGAGGTGTTTCCATTGTATCTACGAAAGAGAGAGATCAAGTTTTGCAAGCTTATAAAACCTATAGCCA
Organism: Taxus wallichiana var. yunnanensis; assembly: GCA_018340775.1. Taxonomy (NCBI): domain Eukaryota; kingdom Viridiplantae; phylum Streptophyta; class Pinopsida; order Cupressales; family Taxaceae; genus Taxus; species Taxus wallichiana. The sequence continues at coordinate 988,485,684 of CM031242.1, forward strand.
TCTCTCTACAGGGTGCACTTTCAAAAGATAAAATTGTTTGGCATGCCCAATGGGACACGAATTATATCTTTGTGCAAGTTATGACAGATTCATAGTAGATTTACAATAGTTACAAAGTCACTTTCGGGAGCAAAATGCAACAATTTATTCTAAATATTTTAAGATCTTTTAGTGACTTCATTAAGATGATATCAAAAATTATCGCAGCATAATTCATGCCCAAATTGACTATAAGACCATCAAGAAGTGGAATTTCTCCCGATTTTTTATCTTTACCTTTGAATTCTACTAGAAGGAGAAGAGTTGGTAATACTCTACCTTATAATAGACCTAGTTTTACAACCCTCCTCCTTATATTCCTTCACCACATATAAATTTCTCTATTAACATCCTGTGTTTTGAAATGGCTATTCAACCTCCAAGGAATTTTATGACCTTTACTAATGGCAGCCCATTAGTAATCCCGATTACCGTGACATCCCCAATGCTGGCATGAAAAATTTTCCATCATTCACAAGTGAAAATCGGGTTACACTCGCCTGAACATATCAAAGATGTTGCAGCCATATGTGCAGTCCATAATATCACTCATGAATATATAGCTTTAAGAATTTTAGCTACATCTTTTAAAGGGTAAGCCTTGTAATGGTATAGAAACCTAGAAATTGGAAGCATAAGAACTTGGTATGAATAAGGTGAAAAATTATGAAACAATTCCAGGATAATTCAAATCATTTTTTCGTCATCAACAGCTTGTCTCTGCTATTAAAAGAGCCCCTCATGAGTACATGTCTAGTTTTAATATCCATTTTGCTAGGACTTGGGAAAGAATCTCAACAAGTCTTAAGCCTCAAACTAACCATGCTTTCCTTTATTACCTTAGAGCTTTGAATAGTGATATTTCCACTATGATTCAATCTATGGGAGGTAATACTCTTTTGGATGCTTATGATATTGCTATAAAAGCTAAAAACAACCATATTCAAGATGGAAAATTAGCACCATTGCCTTCAATGGCATTTTTGGCAAATTTAGCACCTATTCCTCAGACATTACAATCATAGAACCTACTATCAGTAGCCCCATCGATGATGTATTTAAAGATTTGTAGACTATGGGGAATAAATTAACCTCACTTAAAAACATAATCACATTACCTAGTAGACCCTATCAGGCTCCTTATCATCAAAATCAATAGAATCAACAAAACAGGCAGCCTTATCAACATAATCAAAATTCTGGGCAGCCTTACCAAAAAGACAGTTTGACCAAAAGGCTCCTAGTTCATCTAATGCTTTAGTCCCAATTAATATGGCTACAAGAGTGGTGTCAACCTTGTAATCAACCTCATTCAGCTGCAAGTTTCCCAAATGCTTTTCTTAATCTAAATCTTGTTACACAACCTCAATCTAAAACATTGTTCATGCCTCAAATGGAGGGTGAGCAGCAAGAAACTCATGTTTAGAAAGCACCTGAATAGAATTTAGTCTGCTTTTTAATGAGGAAAATTTCATTACCGTCACTATCGGGCACAAGGAAAAGGTGTTGAAAGTCAAAAACAAAAAAATAGGCCTATCCTTCGACTGTCACTGATAAAACATCATCTATAGTTCCAAAGTCAGCCAACAATCTTGTTGTTCCTCAAAAAATAACAAGTGTTCCAGTTGATAAAGGCCATCAAAAATAGCTACAGTTTGACCCAAGAAGACTGTTTATACCTCGTATATCCAAGGCAATCAAGCGAATCTATTTTTGCTAAGGTTTACTCAAAGACAGATGAATGAATCTGCCTATAGAATAGTTGTTTATTTTAATATTGTTGATGTAATGAAAAACATAACGTTAACATCTCAATGTGGGACGCTCTATGTATTCTTGGATAGCAAGATTTACTTTCTCATGAACTAGCTAAGCTCCAAATTGATTCAAATGCAATAGAAAAGGAAGTTCGTAAGGTAGACATGGTCCTTAAAACATTTTAACATGACCAAATTAAAGAAGTTAAGTGGATGGTCGAGAAATTTCTGACTTCTCATGACATCAAGAAACTACCACCATTTTTATTTATCATAGATTATTGGAGAACATCTAGTTCACAATTGCATGGTGGACAAGTGTGTGCAAGTAGCACACTTATGTTAAAAGAAATTACAGAAAGTTGGGTCCGTAGTATGAGCCTACGTAAAGGAGTGTCTTACAACATGATGAAACTGCAACCAATATAGTTGGTGTAATAAAAATTTAGAGGTGACGTTACATGCTTGCCCAAATGTTTCTATTCTGCAAGATGTTACTGTTGTGGATTTTCCTACATATTTTACTTTATGCTTATCTAGAGACTTCACAACAAAAATAGGAGGTTATCTCTCTTCAGATTGGTCCTTATTTTTCACTACTCATTACGACACCAAAGTTACTATCAATTCAAAGCCATTTCCCAGTGATTTCACATTGATCCTCACTCTCCAAATGCAAAGTGGCTAATTATTCACTTTAGATCACTCTAACTTTGATGAGGTAGCTCGGTTTCAACATTATATGGTGTTTCTAACATGTTTATGGATGAAAAGATAGTGGAAGAACATGCTCATGATCCTTTTAAGGAATTTGAAGAACACCTTTTTGGTGTGTATTGTATGCATGAATAAAATACACCACTTCCCTTGCATGTCCAAAATAGAATATTGGTCGATGATAAACGATGTAGGAGCAGGAGTAGGAATTTCAAAATCTCGGCGAGCGGGAATGGGTGCAGGACATAGGTGATCCACGGATCAAGGAGCAGCATGTAGGGACCCAAGGATTGGGACAGCAGGAGGTAAGCTTTCTATAGGAACTTCATGGGTTGATAAGATTTTAGGCCGAAAAAGGATGTGGGTCATCATCCTCTGAACGAAAAGATTATGGCTAGTGAAAAAGATGGTATGATAAGCCTTGATATCCCTGATGGGTTAGCGGATCGGGCTAGATCTAGGATGGAATATGCTCTGTTGGAAAATTTTACGGATCAAGACCAAATGTGGAATGGTTTCGTGATTGGGCTAAAAGAAAGTGGAAACCGAAGGGAGCATTAGATATTGCATCCTATGTGAATGGGTTTTTCATTATAAACCTTTCAAACTAGGAGGAATACAAAAATATATTTGTTGGTGGTCCTTTGTTTATGGGTAGATCGAGTCTACTTATTCAAAAATGGACTCCAGGTTTCGACCCATTTAAGGAAAAACCAGATGAGTTTCCTGTCTGGGTGAAACTTCTGGGACTACCTATGGAATTTTGGGAAGATGAGATTCTAAGAGCAATAGAAAATGCTTTGGGTTACTGATGGTGTTTGATCCTGTAATCAGGGAAAGAAAAGACTAATGTATGCTCATTTCTATGTGACCATCCAAGTGGGTAATCTTTTAAGAAAATAAATTCTTCTTAAATATAAATGTTATCACCGAATCACAACACCCTATATTTATACAAGCACATATGATTGAGCTCACGGTGTCATTGGATAACATGGGTACTATCTCCAAGTTGTGGGACTTGCTACTTGAGATAGACCTCCGTGAGAAAGCTGGTTCTTGCTTCTAAACTACCTGCCACAATCTACTCTAATGCAGGGGAGACTAACTATTCTAATCTAAATTTCCAAGAGACCAGGGAGAGAGAATGCATAGAATGAAATCCTACACTAAAGCAGGATACACCAGAAAAGGAGGGTGTGAGAGTAGTCTCCAAATGTGTGAAATACAGAATCAAAGTGCACACTAGAAGAGGTGATGATAGTTCTCCATAATCTAGCAAAACGCATTCACAACAATATTTAAAACATACACAATGATAATGGATCCTCGCATGAACATAATAAAAGAAAAAATATTCTTGCAAAGAAGAGGTCAAGGGGCAAGAAGAATGCAAGAAAACACAACAGGGGAAGATACATCCACAAACTTATATTTTATTGCTTCATAATATGCACACTTTCAATCTATTACAAGATAAAGGGCCTGTATCACCATGCAAGGAGTCCACAACAAGGGCAACTACACATTGGCTTCACAAAGCAATTTTGACATAGCTTTGCTACAAAACTACCTCTCCTTACAATGAGCCCAACACTCCAATTTATAGAAAAAATGAGAAGAGAGAGAGAAGGGAAAATGGAAATCCCAAAATATGTCCTTCAACCACTTGTAAGAGGCATTAAATGGAGTAAAATGATTGTATATTACTTGAAAAAGGCTCCCCATACTGTCCTGTGTGCCGCAAAGAGAGAAAGAATGATGACCATGCCTCTTAATTGCACTCCTAACCACCAAAATAAAACACCGTTATAAACCCGGCCACATTTTCTTAAAAATATCGATGAATCTCTCATCAAATCTAGAATTTCTTGATTTCTATGCATTGGCCTCAGAGCCATGATTCCAATGGTACCAATTTTGTGAGATTTCATTGAAAAATGCAAAAGTTATGGCCTTCTCGAGCGCGGGCAGCTATTTTGGGTCCTGGCAGGGGGTTTCTCTGTCATTTGACAGAATGAGCATTAAATGACTGGAGCCGAATATGTTTTTTAATTAAATATATCTACCCTTTTGTGAAAATAAGAGCTCGAGTCAAAAGTTATGGCCGTTTGGAGTTTCACGGTCAAATGTTGACTTTTCTTCTTTGCCTTCGCCGCTTCACCGCGGCCCCACGTGTCCCCGCACGTACCTTTGTCCCAACTGTCTCAGACGAAAATCTCCTGCTTCAGCCGATTCTGGCTTCCTTGTTCCTGTTTGCGGCCTTTTCACCTTTTCACGTCCCATGCGTCCCTCGCGTACTTTTGTCCCAACTGTCCCCGAACTTCCTGGGACAAATATCTCCGAACCGCCCGAAATGGACTATCTATCGGCGAATCGGCCGGTTCGTGTCCCCTACGTACCTTTGTCCCGGATGTCCCAAACTACGTGAAAACAAAACTTGACGATTTTTTCCACTTTCGGCCGCTTCGGATTTTCGTGTCCCGCGCGTCCCAACCGTCCTCATGACCGCCTGGGACAAAAATGTCTGACTTAGCCGATTTTCTTTTTTTTTCAGCCCCAAGCTTGGTACGACGAACCTCAGTATGACCCGAACTGGTACGACCTAAACCCTTCAGACCCGAAATGCTTTTAAACAGTCCTGCAACCTTATTTTTTGCATTTTTTCCATTTTTTCTAACTCGTTGGGATTTCTTCTTGGATGGGAGAGTTAGAAAAAGGCCGAGGGACCCCAAAAACCATGATTTTTTGCCTTGAATCAATCTACTTGCTCGGGACTGAATAATCTGATGCATGTTATCAAAATCACCTTGAGGGGTGAATTTTGGATAACACTAAATTTGGTGAGTGGAATCAAAAGGTTGAGTATGAAGCCTCTCCTTTGTTTTTCCGAAATGCAAAGAGGATGGGACATGAATAGAGGAAGTGTAATGAGGGTAAGAAAGGTAAGTAGATATATGAAAAAAGGAAAAGGAACAACCTATGTTGGAGGGGGAAATGAGTTCTTTACAATAACAATTTGTGTCTTTAAATAAATTTCAGCTGTTGGAAGATGTGGAAAAGGAACAGGAAGGTGAACATAAGAATGTTTCACACGATGGAAAATAAAATGTGTTGGAAAGTGGGGATCAGAAGGAGGAAGGTGAAAAAATTCAAAATCAAAAGGAGGATTCAAATGAGGACGTTTTGGGTTTGGAGGATCGAGAGGTTGAGGGGGATAGAGGGAACCTCAATGTCCAATAAAATTGTCCTTTAGTAATCAAGAATCAAAGGAGGAGAACTTGATGTCTCAGATGGAGGAAGTTCCTTGTTCCTTAAATTTGGAAAAATCAAGGGTAGAAAGGGAGGAGAAGAGGGTCTTTACAAGAAGTACTCAAAAACAAGACAAAGGTAAAGTAGATTGTGGAAAGGCTCCAACAAAAAAAGGGAAATATCTCAAATAAGGATAGAAGGGAGAAAGTTGTAGCTAAGGAAATAGATTCAGGTAGACAACGCTCCATTGAGGAGAGTATTACTCCAAATAAATTGAAATGAAGGTTATTTCTTGGAATATAAGGGGGATTAATAACCCAAACAAATAGAATATTTTGTCTTCCTTTAGAAAGAAGAATAAGCCTGATATTCTTTTAATCCAAGAAACAAAGATGTCAATTGGAAAAATGAAGGAGGTGAAGAATAGAGTTTGGTTTAGTTCTATGATTCAAAGTGTATCATCGATGGGAGCTTCAGGAGGTTTGGTCACCTTTTGGAATCTAGATGATAGAGAAGGTAAGTTGTTGTTTTGTTCCCAGAATCATGTTGCTATTTTATTTAAAGAGAAACTAGATGGTTCTGAGTGGATATGCTCTAATATTTATGCCCCAAATTCGGTGATTGGAAGAAGGAAGCTTTGGGATGATATAATTTTGTTTCATAGCCAGTATCAAGATTTAAATTGGTTAATTAGAGGGGATTTTAATACTCCTCTTTGTATGGAAGACAAAAAAGGTGGGTCTGGGCTTATAGTGATAGTATGGAGGATTTTGCTGACTTTATAACTTCCTGTAAGTTGGTGGATATTGAATTAAGAGGAAAACTCTTTACTTGGTCAATAGGAGATTGGGGGATGACCTGATTCAAATTAAGTTGGATAGGTTCTTCATAAATCTATCTTGGTTTCAAAATTTGATGGGATCTGTGGTGGCTCTTCCTTGTATTGATCGGATCATAGCCCTATTTGTCTTCATACAGGTTTAAACAAAGAGGTAGGTGGAAGGCCATTCAGGTTTTTCAAGATGTGGCTTCAAAGATCCTCGGTTTTGAGAAAGAGTTAGGTTGAGTTGGAAAATACATTAGAGGAAATTTGATGTTTAAAATGGTAGCAAAATTAAAATTTTAAAAACTAGGATGAAGGTGTGGAAGAAATTGACTTTTGTAACATATTTTCTCATAAATCTATGATTAGTGAAGCTCAAGAAGGTGGAGGAGGAGGTTGAGGTTTCTAGTTTTACGTTAGAATTGAAAGATAAGGAGAAATCTCTTTTGACCGAGTATCATAATCTGGAAGTGAAAGAGGAGGCCTACTGGAAACAAAATTCTAGGGTGAAATGGTTAAAGGAGGGGGTCAGAAATACTAAGTTTTTTCATTTCACTACTTCTTTACATAAGAACAAAAACTTTATTGGGGAAATTGAGGATGAGAGAGGAGTTATGTTAAGTAACTGTGGTGATGTCTCATAGGAATTTGTTAGATTCTTCTCTCATCTTCTTGCAGCTGATAAGGATCTTGAAATGGGTAAGGAAAGTGACATTGCAAATATTTTTCAATCTGCTTTTCTCTCAGAAAATGCGAATGATAAAGATTCATTCTCATTGATGAAAGTATGTAATCGCTGTTTTTTTATCTTAATGGGATAAATCCTCGAGCCCGATGGTTTTCTGCATTGTTTTTCCAATCCTTTTGGAAAATTATTCACAAGGATGTGGAAGAGGTTGTACATGCTTTCTTTGAAATCAAAAAATTGCTATAGGAAGTTAATACTACTTTCATTTCCCTTGTGCCTAAGGTGCAAGGGGGAAAAAGTTTCTAATTATTGTCCTATAAGTTTGTGTAATACGGTGTAAAAGATAATAACTAATATTATTTCCTTAATATTAAAAGGGTTGCTAGAACATTTTATTTCTGATAATCAGGAGCTTTTGTGGAAGGAAGAAAGATTCTAGATAGTGTGATAACTATCCATGAGGCGGTTCATTCGGTTGAAGTTTCAAAAAGGGCAGCTATGATGCTTAAAATTGATATGAACAAAGCCTATGATAGAATTTCATGGAGATTCCTAAAAATTATTTTGGGGAAACTGGGTTTTCACAGACATTTTATAAATCTCATTATGGAATGCATTTCTACTCCTAAATATTCTATTTTAGTCAATGGCAAGGCAGAGGGTTTCTTCTCTATGGGGAGGGGTCTTAGGCAGGGAGATCCTCTTTCTCCTTTTTTGTATATCATTGTTGTTGAGACTTTGAGTAGACTTTGTGTTGATTATAAACAGAAAAATAAATTGCATGGTTTAATCATTTCTAATGGTATAGATCCTATAATTTTACAACAATTTGTGGATGATACCTTTCTCTTGGGAAAGGCTACTCAGTTGGAGGCATTGGGTTTCAAAGAAGTGGTGCAAGATTTTGAGCAGGTTACGGGTCAGCTTATAAACTTCAGGAAAAGCTCTATTCTGTTTTTCAATGTTGATATGGAAGTCCAAACTAGAATTGCAAATATATTGGCTTGTACTATTCAGGAGTTTCGTGTTCTTATCTTGGAATGCCTTTGTTTAGGGGGAGGATGTAGTTGGAAAGTTGGAATCGTCTTATCTTGAGGTTCCAAAAGAAGTTGGCAACATGGAAAGGAACTTTGCTTTCTCAAACAGGTAAGCTTCAGCTATTGCAGAGTTGTCTCCAAAGTATGGTGGTTTATCTCATGTCTATGTTTATAATGTCAGTAAAGGTTTCACAAATTATTACAAATATTCAACGTAGGTTCTTGTGGTTTGGTACATAATAAAATGATATACTTCCTCTGGTGGCTTGGGATAGAGTCACACTCCCCAAAGGAGCAGGGGGTCGGGGTTGAAAGATATTCATAGTATGAATTTAGCTCTTATGGCAAAAATTGGGTGGAGATTGGAGCATGAACAAGGGCTATGGATAAGAATCCTTAAGGCAAAGTACTTAATGGCTAATCACGTGGCTTTTATCTCTAATTATGTATTACCTAAAGGATCCTTTTTTTGAATGGTTTGGGTAAATGTAGGGATATTTTACTTAAAGGTTATAGATGGCAAGTTGGTAATGGCTCTAAGATTAAATTTTAGGAAGACTGATGGTTAATGGAGGCACCATCCTTTAATGGAGTTGGTGAATCATTTCCAGCTATCGGTGGGAACTTGGGTTAGAGATTACTAGGAGGTTTCTAATTAGGGTTGGTCTTGGAAACTTTTGGTTATGGACGCGATGAATTCCATTCAGCAGAAAGCATAAGAACATTAAATCAAAACTTAAGAGGTCTCATATATATCGGTGGGAAAGAGGGAGGATGAAAAGGTTTGGTTTTTGATAAAGAATGGCAACTATTCAGCTTAAATTATGGTATGGTATATCTAGGATTGGTTCCCCCTCTCAAAGACTATGGAAAAATCTCTGGGACAAGGACTTTATCCCTAAAGTAAATTTGTTCTTATGGCATATCATTCAGAACAAGATCTTAACTATTGAAAACTTGCAAAAAAGAGGTATAATGATTCCAAACTGGTGTGTTCTATGTAAAAAGAATAATGAGTAGGTTCAACATCTTTTTATACACTGCCCTTTCTCACAAAAACTTCGCTTTATATTTTTAAAAAAATTCAAATAATGTGGCTATATCCTGAGACTTTTGTTGTTTGGTATGAACAATGGACTAGTACATTTGTTTCTTTGAATCTGGCTAAGGTTTGGAGTTTTCTTTTGCCTCATTTTATATGGGGAATTTGGTTGAACGGAATGTTAGAATCTTTAAGGAAAATAAAATAAAATCTGAGAGGGTGGGAAGTGGGATTCGGGATATTTGAGAAACAATTTGTCTATTGTAAAAATTAAGGAGAAATGGGTTCTACCTTACCATGAGTAGGAAATTATTCACTCCCTTAGAATGAGAGTGAATAATTCTTCTATGGTAAAAACTATGGAGAGAAGAAATGCAAAATGGTCTAATCCTCATGAATGGTGTATGAAGCTTAACTTTGATGGAGCTATGAAGGGGAGTTTGGGGTTAGCTGTGGTAGGTGGAATTATCAGAAATGATGCTTTGGTAAAATGGAGGTTGCTTATGCGAAGGCTATAGGTAACAAATCTAACAATTATGTTGAAGCCTATGCAATGTTAATTGGGTTAAAATGGGTGAATTCCTTATATATCAAGAAGCTCTATGTGGAAGGAGATTCTCAATATATAATTAATGTGATGAATGGTAAGGTAATACATCACATTAATATAAATCCCATTATTAAAGATGCAAAAACTATAATCTCAAATTTTTAAATTATTTTGTTTATCCGAGAGACTTTTGCTTGATCTGGTATGAACAATGGACTAGTCCATTTGTTTCTTTAAATCGCTAAGGTTTGGAGTTTTCTTTTGCCTCATTTTATATGGGGAATTTGGTTGAACGAAATGTTAGAATCTTTAAGGAAAATAAAATAAAATCGAGAGGGTGGGAAGTGGGATTCTCGGGATCTTTGAGAAAAAATTTGTCTATTGTAAAAATTAAGGAGAAATGGGTTCTACCTTACCATGAGTAGGAAATTATTCACTCCCTTAGAATGAGAGTAAATAATTCTTCTATGGTAAAAACTATGGAGAGAAGAAATGCAAAATGGTCTACTCCTCATGAAGGGTGTATGAAGCTTAACTTTGATGGAGCTATGAAGGGGAGTTTGGGGTTAGTCAGGTAGGTGGAATTATCAGAAATGATGCTGGTAAAATGGAGGTTGCTTATGCGGAGGCTATAGGTAATAAATCTAACAATTATGTTGAAGCCTATGCAATGTTAATTGGGTTAAAATGGGTGAATTCCTTATATATCAAGAAGCTCTATGTGGAAGGATATTCTCAATATATAATTAATGTGATGAATGGTAAGGCTAGACATCACATTAATATAGATCCCATTATTAAAGATGCAAAAACTATAATCTCAAATTTTGAAATTATTTTGTTTCAGCATGTGTATAGGGAGGCAAATGGATGTGTGGATACTTTAGCAAATGTGGGAATTTTAAGTAATCATAAAAATTGGTGGAGGGAGGAGGAAGGGTTACCGATAAGGATAAAGGACAAACTCAATGAAGAAAGGAGATCTCGAGTGTGAGAATGGGAGTGCCGAGATTGGGGAAATTTTTTCATTACGGGTGTATTTAGTTTTCCTAATCATTTTTGGGGTGTCGTGGGGAGAAGCGCCATTTAAATCGACAGTTTGGGAGGTTTGGAAAAATTTAGTAGTTCATTTTCTACAGACAGAGGAAGATGGGGGGAGCCAGAGTAAGGGTAGAGCCGTCATCGTCTTCTAGCCTAGAAAGGGACACTTTTATCTGGGAGCTGTTCCAAGTGGGTGGTATTTCATCTTTCATTCAAAGGTTGAAGGGTTTTGACAAGGTCATTTCTCGGGAATTTTCCCTCTCCTGGAAGAATGGTTTGGTTGCGATGAGAGGAGTCAATTTTCTGGTCTCGAAAGATTTAATTAGTAAGGTTGCTAATATGGATTGTGATGGTAGTAAGGTTTACAAGGATAGATATCGCCTACAGGAGGAAGTCAAGATATTTTTGGGGGACGATGAAAGAATTTGTTTTATGGAAGATGGCATAGATCGCATTTCTTTGCTAGGTCGGTGGGCAGAGGTTTGTTTTCATCTTATGAAGTATATTACTCTTGATGGAAGATATAGGAAGGTTCACTCTCAGCATTTCACGCTGCTTAACCACTTCAAGGAACCGTAAGATTAGTATTCCCTTTTATCTTTTTAATTCTCTGAGTGGCTCAGTTACAAATTCAAAGAGAAGAAAGATGGCTTGATTTTACATCAAGGTTTAATTTTACTGCTGGTTAGAGCAGGAAAGCCTATTTTGAACACAAAGGGGGTTAGTATGCATATGGAAAGTGACTGGGAAGATCATATTCCTTTGGCTGATCGTGCAAAGCTGTTTAAAATGAAGGAAAGGGCTATGAAGGAGCTGAATGTGGTGTTGGCTTTGTAGGATCTTTCTAGTGAGGTGGATGAAGAAGGGGAGAAGGATATGGTTTTTGTCTTTCTTGTAAGCAAAGTGGAAGCCTTGGAAGAAGTCGTTACCCAAGTGAAAGCTCAGAATAGGAATCTTCTTAGGGTATGCAACAATGTACCAAATGGGGAGATCAGATCTTTGGAGAACAGGCGGAAACCCTTCAAGGTTTAGTGGCAAGGAGTAAACAAGAAATGAAATGTTTTGCAGGTATTGGTGGAGAGGTTGGAGTGGGAACAATCTCTCATACTACCTAGAACTAGAAATATTTAGGCCCTTTTGCGACCTTCTTGCTCACTGGTGGTCTATGTATAGTTTTTTTTCATTGTTTTCCGTTACGGCTTTTTGTTTGGATCAATGGTCTTATTGATCCTGCCCAGGTCTTTTATCTCAGTTTTTTTTATAGATATTTTGACCAGTATCTAGATTTTATTGTAATATCTTTCTTGTAAATGGTCCTTTAGAGCCTTTTCCAAATTATTATCTATAAAAAAAAAAAAAATAGAAGATTCAGAAGAAGGATTTGGAAGCTTCATTTCGTTGGAGCTAAGAACAAGAAAGGATAGGGAGTAGGTTTGATGCTCACTTCCCCAACGAACGAAAGGTATCTCTCAAATTGAGTCTCCGCTTTCATATGTACTTATACTGTACCTAAATATGAAGCATTAATTAATGGCTTACTTTGGGCAAGAAAGAGAGGTATCAACGATGCTACAAAATTTTGGTGACTCTAAGTTGGTTATCAATCAAGTAATAAATTTCAATGTTTGTAAGAATCCATTAATGAAGTCTTACAGACATAGAGTTTCAGACTTAATGGAAGATTTTGATGCTATTAACATTCAATCTATTCCTAGAGCTGAAAACAAGCATGCGCAGCATGACTTGCAACAGTTGGGGCTAGTTTTGAAGTGTTGGAACGGATTGAAAATAACAAAATATAGCCTCATATAAAGCTAATAGTCAAGCTCTCAATACTTGATAATGTTTCAAATTGGAAAGTTTTTGAAAGTGATGATCAAATTTACAGGTTTTTATAGCAAGAATTTGATTTTTCTATAGTTAATCAAGATAAATTATAGCACTTATATGGTGACCAAATTTTTCAGTTGAAGACAGATAAATTTAGTCGAGGTCTGGTCACATTGGAAGTCATCTTTAGCACGATTTATAAGTTAAGAAAATACAAGACTAAGATGTCAACGCATGCCGATAATTATGAAGAGATTTTAATTGATGAAGGAAAAAATTTATTCCTTCGAAAGGTATGTTCCTCAACTGAAAAACAGTCATTTATTAATATTTGTAAAGAATTTAAATATTTTTTTCTTGGAGATACCAAGACCTGAAAGGATTTGATCCCAATTTGGCACAACATACTATCAAATTGCAGCCAAACTCTAAACCATTTAGGCAAAAACAAAGGCTTGTGAATCCTAGAATAGAACCTCTTATGAGAAAAGAGTTATCCAAGTTGATTGAATCAGGGATTATCTTTCCAGTTAAGCATTCAAGTTAGGTAGCAAATCTTGTTCCTATTAGGAAGAAGAATGGAGAAATCAGATTATGTGTGGATTTTAGAGATCTCAACAAAGCTTCTTTAAAATATCATTACCCACTACCAAATATGGATCAGATTTTGAGAATAGTCTCAGGTTCAGATAGACTATCTCTTCTAGATGGTTATAGCGGATATAATCAGATTTTAGTCCGAGAAGAAGATAGATATAAAACAAATTTTACCACCAAGTGGGGTACTTATGCTTACAAAAGGATGCCTTTTGGTATTTCAAATGCTTTGGTACAATGTTTCAACGTGCAATGGACATGGCTTTTCACATCTTATTAAATAAATGCATCCTTGTTTATTTAGATGATGTTACTATATTTTCAAAAGATTATGAAGAATATCTAATGCATTTAAGGCAGACTTTTCAGTTGTGCAGAAATTTGGAATATCCTTGAATCCACTTAAGTCTATCTTTTCAGTACATCAAGGGAAATTACTTGGTCATATTGTTTCCAAGCACGGTTTAGCAATTGATCCTTTCAGATCAAATCCATATCACAACTATCATTAGCCTCATCATAAGAAGGCTTTATAGAGTTTTATGGGAAAAATTAACTTTGTTAGAATATTTGTTCTAGATTTTGTAGCATTGGTTAAACCAATTGATGCTTATTCTAAAGAAAGAGAAAACTTTCTCTTCGACCAGTGAAGGGAGAGAAGGATTTGAATCAATCAAAGAAGCTATCTCTCAAGCTCCTACTCTTTCAAATCCAAATTTTGATAAAAAATTTACAATGTATGAACATGAGGGAGTTGAAACAATCTCAGCTATATTAACTCAAGTCAATGATGAAAATATTGAGCAGCCTATTGCTTTCTTTAGACAGAGCTTGCATGATTATGAAACAAGGTACACATTTCTTGAAAAACAAGAACTTTTAGTAGTCAAAGAACTAAAGAATTTCAAGTATATTCTTTCAAACAATAAAATCCATGTTCTTGTTTCTCATCCAAGTTTGAAATCATTCTTACTAAATAAATAATTGAATGAGAAAAAGAAAACTAGATAACGAAGGTCATGGAGTATGATGTTGATATTCAAGTTCCTAAGACAGTTTGAGGGAAAGGTTTATGTGAACATCTCATTACTGATATGAAAAAATAGCAAGCTACAAAACCAGATGATTCAAAACAACATGCTAAAATTACGTATCAACAATCGGACACCATGGTCAAACCAGAAAAATCAGCAACTTTGAACTTTCTCAAGATTCATGAATCAAGGTGGATGATTGATTTGGTTAACTACTTACAAGATGTCACCTATCTGGAAGGTATGGAAAAAAATAAATGAAGATATTTCAGGTTACAAGTTACTCCCTATCTCTTTGTTGATAGTGTGTTGTTTAAAAGGGATATAAATGGAATCTTGCTGCGATGTGTTGACTATGATAAAATTTAGAAAATACTATCAGAATTCCACGAAGGACCTGTAGGAGGTCACTTCTCAGCATGTACCACAACCTTAAAAATTATGAAATTTGGTTACTATTGGCCTAGCATATTCAAGGACTATTTTAAATGGATTAGAAAATGTAAGAAATGTGATTTCTTTGTTGGAAAAGAACATCTAGCTTTGCTACCTTTACAACCTATTTCAGTTGATCAACCTTTTATACAGTGGGGTCTTTACTTTATTGGCATGATAAACCCGCCTTCATCATAAGGACATAAGTGGATCTTAACTGCTACAGATTATTTTACACGATGGACTGAAGTAATAGCCTTGAAGGATGTTAATGAAGCTTCAATACTATTCTTTTATGAAGGTATAGTCTGTAGATTTGGTGTTCCAACAACTATCATATCAGATAATGTTTTAGCATTCCTTGGTGCAAAGATAACAGATTGGACTGTGAACCATGGAATCTATCTAATTTCTTCATCTAATTACTACCCACAAGGTAATGGCTTAGCTAAAAGTACTAACAAGAATATATTATGGATCATTAGAAGAACACTCAAAGATAATCAAAGATCTTGGCATCTGATGTTGAATTCAACACTTTGCACGATAGAGTGAATCCTAAAAGATCACTTGGTAATTCACCATACAAACTTTTGTAATGAAAAGAAGCAAGAATGCCTATTTTAGTTGAGATACTTACATTAGATTTTCTACATCAAATGGAGCTACTTGAGAATGTACCATTGCAGGTTTGTTATGCAGAGTTAATGGAAATACAAGAGCTAAGAGATTAAGCTCATTCAAATATGGAAAAGTATTAGAAGCGAGATGAGGAATAATTTCGATAAGAAATAAAAATACCGAGTCTTCAATGAAGGAGATATTGTGTTAAAGTGGCATGTTGATCGTGTAAAGCTAGGGAGACACATAAAGATTGATACAATCTAGAGTGGTCCTTACATGATTTCATCTTGCAAAGAATACAATGCTTTTTAGCTTTTAAAGCTAAATGGAGAGGAACTTCCGATTCCTGTGAATGGTATGTTTCTCAAACACTTTGTTATTGAATATCTTACAATGATTATTAGCGTAGGATTCACCCTTCAATAAGTGTAGTTTTTGCACATTGTATTGTTTTTCAATTCAATAAGTGCATTCATGCATGTTATCTGGTATACCATATCTTTTCCCAGTTTTAGTTTTTTTGGAAGGGTTAGACCTTTCGTAAAGGCAGATTTTGGTTACATGTTTAGACTCCATGCCCAATGGACAAGAGCAAGGCAATGGTATATAAGCTAGCAGCAAGATTTCCCGTAGGATTGCCAAAATGTTGAAAATTTCTGCACTTGTGTAGAAATGGGCAACTCGAAATTACGTTACGATGGATAGAATTGGTGACGTATACCTAAGCTAGGGGAGATTTTTCAGATTATGTCATTACTGTTGTTTTATTTAAAATATTACATGAAATTTGTAGATTACAAAACGTAATAGACAACATAGTCTATAATTTCATGATACCTTCAAAGAAAAGAACACATGGGCCTCAAAGGACAACTATGTTTTCTTGATGAAGACAACTGGATTGCGTAATAGGTGAAGAGTCAAGTTTTGGGACAACAAACATAAGTGCAGATTACAGAAATCAGAGTTCATTACTGGATGTTCCAGGTTTTCTAAATTCTTTCCTTCATGATTAAAACATTCAATTATATGACTGAGTTGTTTAGTTCATCATACAATCCATAAAAAAATATGAAATGTAGAAATAAATACATAACTCATTTAAAATATTCAATGTTTTATTCATAAGGAAATTTGAAATGTTCCCACACAAGCCATGGGACGTAATCGGAAAGTAAAGTATAGCACTTTGAAATAAGAGGTACACATGCATACAACAGTAAGTAAAGTAGTATGAGTGAAGCCATCATTTCCTTGGGGTTTCTTTCTTTGATCGAAGCATTTCCATTTCTATCTTTTGTTACTTCTTCCTCTCCATTATAAAAGCCATTGCACCTAAAAATAAGAAAAGTTAACTGTTAGATAAAAGATCGTGGATCAATTCATATTCCTTCATTGTCTTATTTTGTGCATATGAATATTTTAATAATAGGAGATGTATTCTACTTGAAGATAAAACTATATACATGCCTTATTCACTAAGAAAGAAAAGGAGAAAATAAAAGAAAACCATGGACATACAAGAGGCCAAAAAGCCTAAGTATTTTCTAACTGTTTTCTTAAGTGTGCAGGTATAAGTTGTAGCCAGGAAGAATGTAACTCAAAGTTTCAGTAACCATTCTAAAATGGAAGAGGTTACTGTACGTACCAAAAATTATAGGGTACTATACCGTCGGAACAACGTAACACGTGCCCCAATGATGATACAGGTCTCCCCGCAAGGTGTTTGGGATCTGGAAAAGCTCTCCAAGCATGCGTTAACATCCCGCATGCCCCACTTAGCCCTCGCGTGCTTTGTTTTTCTCTTTTCCCCTCTTTTCTTGGCCTTTTTCTCTTGGATGAAACTCGCGCCACCTGCGTGGGCGGTGGTCTCGTGATCGCCACCCCGAGCAGGCGGAGGTCACTGTACCGCCGCCCCGCTCGGGCGGCGGTCCTTTACGTGTTTTCTAGAAAGCTCTTTTGACACGACTCACGTAAATTTCAACGATTCACCAGCTTTTTTCACCGCCATAAGCTTGCATTAATGATTCTGGTTCCCTGGAATAGTGTTTTGCCATTGTTTATAGTTTAAGAGTTCAATTTGGTTTTTACCTTGGGTAAATGCAAATGCTATAAATAGTTGGCTTGTGCTTAAGCAAATGGCCCTTCAAATTTTCCTCTGAATTTCAAATTGCAATAGATTAGTCTTTCATTTTGCTTAGAATTGTTAGTTTCTTTCATTGCATGCTTAGTTAGTGTTGTTTCTTTGTTAGTAAGCCACATATCCATCTTGTGCAGAAGTGCTATTGATATTTTATCCAATCCATTGGAGCAAAATAGCTTGTTTTCAGATAGGAATCCATTAAAGTTACTGAGGTTTTGTTCTTCAAATAGGATAGTTTCGGTTCTTGATGTTTTATGTTGCATGACTCGTAATAAATCCCGCTTAGGAATTACATAGGCCAAGCT
Source organism: Taxus wallichiana var. yunnanensis (assembly GCA_018340775.1). NCBI lineage: Eukaryota > Viridiplantae > Streptophyta > Pinopsida > Cupressales > Taxaceae > Taxus > Taxus wallichiana. The sequence goes on from CM031242.1 coordinate 988,503,598, forward strand.
CATACTCTTGCGCTATATATCTCCTACTCGCATTGTATTGAGTCGTATCCGTATCCTAAGTGCCTTTTCCCAATATCTACTTCTATTGATGATAGCATTACATGCTTTTCTGGATCTACGTAAACATGAAGGAACGAGGAGATCACACTGAGGGGACAAGATCACACACACCATCGAATTCACCACTATTATGTAGAATCCAAGTTCTATCTTTCAAAGTTCTAATTAAAAACATATCAAATAGAGTAGCCAATCACTTTATTTCATCAATTTTACTTTCGATATTGCCAACGAAGCTGTGGGGATTGATAGTTTCTGAGAGACTATGATTCATTTCTCACTTTTGAGGTAGGATCGAGAGTCTTACAAATAAACTAGATTAAGTATTTCATTATTTAGAATAGATTCACATTCTTGCAGACGACAAATAACTATACTCGGTTATCTTGTTTGTTTTAATTTGTTATTTTAGTCATCAATTCTAGATATGTTAAACAGCTTACTCTTTTAAATTTGTTTGAATAGTTCATCGAAAAATACAAAAAGAGAGAAATCAAATATGCTATAGATATACTTAAAGTAGTTAAATTTCACTTTGCTACAGTAAATTTACATTGTTTCTTTTATATGACAATCACGGGACCTAGGGAGCCCAGAGAATACATATTCGAGCCAATCGTACCCCAACCCAATCTCATCATGGCAAAACTGATATAGATCAAAATCTCAGGATCCAAGTCTTCCGAACAATGGTAAACTTGCAACAAATCAGTTCCAACTACACGGGTTAAACATAGAAGACAACCAAGCACACACATTTTGGTCGAATCAACCAAACTACAGATTACCTTAGATTCATATCTACATGACTGTAGAAGGGTTTGAAAGAGAGTGGACATTTGATTGTGATCCTTCGGTTCAACAACCAGACACAGGAGACACTCTCACATATATAGATACCAGCTTAAGAATTTAGGTTGCACGAACGCCTGTAAGATATTCTTAGAAGATCAAATAGTTATTGATTCTAAATATAGAAGCTGAGAAAGCATATGATTACTGGATACTAGGGATTAGGGACTGATTCCATACATGACCATAGAGCTCCGCAACAACCACAAATCTATGGTTGTGACCCACAAATCCCACATCCCAACGAATCCATAGGTGAATCAGACATAGATGCTGGCCTACGTACACTAGTATTTAGATCTACTCCACTTCCACCTATCATCATCGAACAGTTATCCTGGTTAGACATAGCAGCTAACAAAGCTAAGGAGTTCTGGACTAGGCCAGAGAATCACCCATAGAGTCAATTATATTTATCGTCTTCCCTATGACCTTATCTGGAGATATACACGAAACTATCCCAGGACATTTTCCACGTATTCCACAACCTATAGACTGAATCACGCTAGAGCTCGATATTGATTGGAGCCTTCGAGCAGTCATCCTTGCTGATCGATCTATCACACCAGTTCAAGTTAGGAGGGCCTTCTTTGCCTTAGATTCATAATTTCCACTAGTGTGTGTCAAAGACATTAGATTTCCTAACTAGTTTTTCTGTATCCCACACATATTTCATCCCCACCGGCTGTCTCGGCATGACCTCGAGAGGTCGGGTGTGAGGAAGAGTTACTTGTAGATTCCCAAGCTCGCTTGTCACTTTTCCGTCATACAAAATTGGTGAACCTAACGTGAACCTTTCTACTTTCTAGTCTGGAGTCAGATTTCTACTAGTTCTTTCAAATTAAAAATGACTCTTTCATCTTTACTACCTCATTAGCTTTCACCATCACCTTCGCTCCTTCCCATTATTCTGTGGGTATTCATATACCCCCCGAATATGTCAGGATTCGATGCATATGGCAGACCCCTCTTGGGACTTGAGGCATACTACACCCAATGCAGAATAAACAATCATCACCCTCGCTCTCGGTATGGGATGATAACTACTTAACTAACAAGTTGTCAACACAAACTCCGAGGATCGATATACCTCATTCCTCCGAATGTGCAGAGGTGTTGGATCAGTTTTCTCAAACACGCAAATAGAGTCTTCGAGCTCGAACAATATGATGCTCATAGGAGAATCAAGTTCATCTCCTCAAATACTACTTAGACCACAAATTAGTAGACAATCAGACTCATACCTAGGTTTAGATGATGAACATTTGGTACGTTATGCCAGGAATGAACAACGTTCTCAGAGTATGTACCCACCTATAGGAGGTTTACAAACACAACTCGAGGTCTTTTTTCGAGAAAATACCTCTATTCCAAGCTGCATATAGAAAATGCCCTCAGAGAAACTTGGTAGGGAAATGATCAGTTCATAGCAGGATATCACATGCCTATACAACACCATGATATAAAAAAACTCCGCTTGAAGACAAAGTATCATGACTTCACCAAATGAAGTCATTTCAACTCTAGTAGAAAAGGTTAGGGGGTTAGAACTTGCCCAAGCAAGTCAAAATTCTCAATTCATGCAGGCAGGAAGTTCCAATCCTCCACACCATCCTAGCCAAGTAGACCTCCTCACAGGGGTAGGCACGTTAGGCATGACTCCTCAGTATTCACAACAAACCCCAACAAGAGCTGCCATTTCTAACACCGCTCCTCCCGGTCTAGTACAAAGTAATCCATTTTTGGACAATACCCATTCATACTTAAACATGTACTCCAAATCACCACAAGGGGATATGTTCTCCTCTCCCGGTATTTTTACTCAACCACAAGGGTTCCCTTATGCTCCTACCAATGCATATGTAATGCCATATCAACAACCCATTCCACCTCCACTCCCTCAGCAGGCACCATCAATGGTTGAAACCTATGAGATAGGGACTTACTCAAAATATTTGAAAGAGCCCCTAGATTTTACCATACGAAGCATCATGCTTCCAAGACCTCTTCCCGATTTTCCCAAATACAAAGGTGAGGGAGATCCAAATGCCCATATCAAGGCTTACGCAACAGCCATCCGAGAACTACTCCCTTGGGATGGGGTTGTTGCTAAAATATTCCCCAAAACTTTGGAAGGCATCACTCTCGATTGGTATTATAGAATACCTGAGGCTTCCATCCATTCGTTCAAGCAGCTCGTGTCAGAGTTCATCAAAGCCTTTGACATGAACAAACTATTAAGGACAGGAATCAGGGAATTCTTGCACATTAAGCAAGAACACAATGAATCATCACCCATTTCATCCAGAGGTGGCGCACAGTTCTCTATTCTTCGGCAAGTGCTCCAAACATGGATCAGATGGAACTATGTGATCTATTCCTTCATTCTCTCAGCAGAGAGGTAAAGGAAGAGGTCCAGAAGTTCCCACTAAGAACTTATGATGAAGTACTTGAGAGTGCTCTCCGAATAGATCAAGCGGCAATTGATAGTGGTCACAAGACATATGGAGCAAATGGGAGGTTAATCACCTCCAACCAAAACACTACAACTTATCCTACTATCACGAATGTCAATCAAGGACCTAAAATTCTTAACAAAAATTGTGGAGTGACAACGGATGGAGTAACTGATCAGGCTAGAAAGACAAACGTTGTGAATACTCCACCACAAATAAACAATCAACGAAACAACAACTTTACCCCGACAATCAATGCAGTGGATTTTAATCATCCATGGAAACAACAACAACAATGACGGTGAAGTCCTACACGGGATTCAAGCCAAAGCTCAACTGGTTATCAAAATCAGAATCAAAATAAAAAACAACAGACACAAAACTTTAATAGGCAATGTTTGATCAAAGTTTTGGGCCACAATATGCACCAAACCAACAAACTAGGAATTACAATCCTAATTCGTATTGTGGTTTCCACAAAATTCAGGGCCATGACACTAGAATGTGCTGTGACTACAATAAATTCATGCAATGCTTGCCAAAAGAACAAAGAAAACTTTTCGTAGATATGTTCTTGCAGATCCTACGTCACCAAAGACCAAATACTTTTACAAGGGTAGTTTCCCTCAAAATACACCCCTCAAGATCTTTAATGATCCGCTCCCAAATCACAACAATAATAGGCTAAGTCTAACTAGGAAAAACAAGAGCATAATGATAGGAAATAATGATCATGAGGCTTCAACTTCGTGAAATCCATTAGTTGCACCACAACTAGGAAGTTAGCCATGACCTAAGATAGTCGGATTAGTGGAGTTAGATGCCGAATTACCCGTAGTAGCTGTAACAAGGACACGAGAGTATTCCTCTCAGCCATGTCCAAGCCACCTGCCAGGGACAGATAACATCCAACAAATAGCAAAAACCTGTGGGTGCCTATGATTTAATTAATGACCTAACAAAAACCTTCTCGCACATTTCATTTTTGGACTTACTAAAGAACTCTCCTGCCCACAGGGCTGCTCTTTTAGAGGCATTAGGTTTAGGTCATTTAATTAACATCACTCCACCTCCCGAAACACAGGTAAATCATATAGACTTTGATGTTCATCCTCCGGGGCAGGCGGATAGGGATGTCGAATTCATATTCAAAATAAACAAAATGCCAATAGATGCTGAGATTGCACACCGAGGTGATCCAGCCTTACATTTGCAAGTATGGGTTTATAACAACTATGTAAAGCGTGCAATGGTAGACGATGGGGCAGCAGTTAACATAGTCCCTTTTTCTTTCCTTCAAAAGCTAGGGTATGGAGAAACAAATTGTTCCACAACCCGAAATACACTAAGAGGCTATGACAGCCTTAAAGCCACCTCGATTGGAACTATAATATTACCAGTCACCTTAGGACCCAAAACCATCCTGACTGAGTTTTATATTATAGATCGGGAAACTAGCTATAATATGATCCTCGGCCGACCATGGATACACTACATGAAGGCAATCCCTTCTACGCTATTTCAAGAAGTAAGGTTTTTACACATAGGAAAGATATTCATAGCCAAAGGTGATCTAAACCATTCGATGTAAACCTAGCTGACTTAAAGAAAGGAGCAAGCATGCACTCAAAGTTTGAACTCCCAACAAACCAACTTAATAAACCTACTGATGCGAAACTAGAAGAAAAGTTGGTACCTACGACAGATCTTGAAACTATGAGCCTAGCCAAGGCAATCCCACCCCCAAAATGATGCTAACACTATAGAAATAGTATCATTAGGAACTACTGCAAAAATTGTTGAATTATTAGAACAGGATCTACGAATGTTGTTATCATTTGATTACTCGTAGGCATGGGATATTCCTAGGTGTTGGTTCTCTTCCAAAGAGAAGATCTCTGCATGATAGAAGTAGAAGATGTTAACAAAAAAGTGTCCCAGTGCCCATATTCCCACTAAGTATTGGACTCTCCATTTCTATGGAGATAGATGTTGTTACGGAGCTAGGTTAGGTGTAATCCTTACTTCTCCCAAGGAAAAGTCCTACCATTTACCTTTAAGCTAAAATTCAAATGCACAAACAACGGAGCCGAGTATGAAGCCCTCCTCCTTGGCCTCATCTTAGCTAAAAGAATCGGTGTTGATAACATCGTGAGTGTTAGGAGAATCACAATTGGTAGAAAACCAAGTCTCTCGAGATATATGAAACCAAAGCTGAGCACTTACAACTTTACAAAATAATTGTATTAGATTTAAGCAAGGAGTTTGACTTCATATCAATGAAGCAATCCCATGAGAACAAAATCTTCTCACCGATTCTATAAAGAACCTCAAAGATCACGCTTCACTCCAAACAATGAATTCCAAGATACCCGTTTCATGGTGTCCCTTCATACCGAACCATTGGTAAAAAAATTGTTGTCAAATTCTCTGTTAACAAGCAAGGATGAGAACAAATTTACTATCCTAGACCACGTTGGTAGTGATATGGCAACTCTGAATTACTTAAACACCTACGCGAGAATTACATCTCTCCCATCACGTGATAGATGTGTCCTTAATCCCACATTCGTCTTCCTACTTCGGAAATCCCACGATGGAGCTTCCTTCACAAAAATAACCTAGCATATACTCAGTCGAGAATGGAGATGATTTAGAACTACCTCCAGACCACACCGAGTTTGAAGAAGGTAACGCCTCTTTGATCAAAGAAATAATTGATGTTAACATCGGAACAAATGATGAACCAAATATCTTAAAACTAGGATCCTCGTTAACCCCAGAAGAAGTAGAAATACACACTCAATCCTCAAGGAACATCAGAAGGCTTTTGCATTTAGTTATAAAGAAATGACAGGAGTTACACCGCACATTGTGGTACATAACCTCGTCACTAAATCAGATGCAAAGCCGATTAAACAAAAATCAAGACCAATGAAACCTAAGGTAGCTCTCATGGTGAAAGAGGAGGTGATAAAGCTCCTCCAAGTAGGATTCATCAAACCAGTTGATTACTCTCAATGGGTATCTAATATCGTTCCCGTTCTAAAAAAATGGGAAGATACGCATCTGCATAGATTTCCGAGACATTAACAAAGCGTGTCCTAAAGATGACTTCCCATTGCCATCCATTGATGTCATTATTGATGCAACAACTGGATTTGAACTTTTGTCTCTCATGGATGGATTCTCGGGATACAATCAAATCAGAATATCTAAACAAGATCAAGCTAAAACCACATTTATAACTCCTTGGGGAACCTATTGCTATGTTGTTATGCCATTCGGTCTCAAGAACGCTGGCGCTACATACCAGCGGGCTATGACATATATATTTCATGATCTAATTCATCAAATCATGGAATCCTATGTAGACGACTTGTTGGCTAAGGCCAAGAAGCGTTGTGACCATCCGAAGTACTTCGCATCATTCTTTCACATCTGATAGAATACGGAGTCATGCTAAATCCAGAAAAATGCATCTTTGGTGTAACAGGAGGGAAGCTCCTAGGTTACATTATATCATCACACAGGATCGATGTTGACCCAACCAAAATTCGGGCTGTCCTCGAAATGGTCCCACCTTCGGATGAATCTGGAATTAGGTCATTTCTCGAAAGCTTGGTGTAATCCGGAGATTCATCCCGGACTTAAGTTTCACCATTCATCCAATCAACAATCTACTCAAGAAAGATTATAGCATTGATTGGACCAAAGACTGCAATGAAGCTTTCAACGTAGTTAAGCGTTTCTTGTTATCACCACCTACGCTAATGCCACCTAAGCCAGATTGCCCATTAATTTTATACTCGCGAGCTACCAATGTCTCGCTAGCCTGTATGCTTTGGCTCAAGAAGACAATGACAAGAGAGAACGTGTGATTTATTTCATTAGTTGAACATTGCTCGACTATGAAACACGTTATACACAGCCGAACGAGAATGCCTTGCTATAGTCTTTGTAACCAAACGCTTAAGACATTATATGCTAAATCAAGAAACAAGGGTCATGGTAAAAACGGACCATTTACGAACTTTCCTCACGCAAGGGTCCTTGTCTAAGAAGGCTGGATGTTTTATAACCTTAATGGGAGAATTCGAATTAACATTTGTAAATCAGAAGTCCGTTAAGGGACAAATCATCATGGATTGGTTAGCTGATAACCCATTAGATGGAGGCGATCTAGTAGATCTAGACTTTCCAGATGAGTGCGTATACTACATTGAAACCAGACCTCCTATCTCTGAGTGTCCTTGGTACACTGATATCATTAATTATATCATGGACCATACATATCCAAAAAGTGCTACTCTGCAACAAAGAAGGCGGTTACGCATTATCGTAGCAAAATACGTCATTATAGAGCAAGTGCTCTATCGAAAAGCATTCGATGGAATGCTTCTAAGATGTGTCGACACAGAAGAATCCAAGAAGATTCTCCATGAATCTCACAGTGGAATGTGTGGAGGCCACTTTGGTGGCCATGCCACCGCTCATAAAATACATCGAATGGGCTATTTCTGGCCCACTCTAGAACACGACACAATAGAGTTTGTACGTAGATGTCATAAGTGTCAAGAATTCTCCCACGAGATTCACATGCCAGCACAACCTCTACAACCGATTGCTACTCCATGGCCCTTTTCTACATGGGGCCTAGATTTAATAGGGAAATTCTCTCCCTCATCTATAGACGGCCATAATTTTATAATCATGGCCACCGAATATTTTACCAAGTGGGTAGAGGCTATGCCTCTTACTACTATACCGGGTTCTATAATCGCCAAGTTCATTTTGAACCAAATCATTTGCAGGTATGGTATCCCACAAGTCATTATCTCAGATAATGGAACTTCTTTTAAGAATGACGAAGTTCGCGAATTGTGCAATAAATTTAAAATAAGCCATCATACGGCTTCATTATATTACCCTCAAGCCAATGGATAGGCTGAGGTGACAAACAAAACATTAAAAGCCATTCTCCTTAAAACGGTGAAAGAAAACAAACGAGATTGGCACTTGAAGTTATATCCGGCCTTATGGGCCCACCAAACCTCAATAAGAACACCAACAGGAGCGACTCCTTTCTCACTAGTATTTGGGGCAGAAGCAGTTCTCCCACTCGAGGTTGAAATACCCAGTCTCCGCATTTCATTACAAGGGATTCTAGATGAAGATGCTTATAGAGAAGCACGTCTTTCCCAACTAGAAAGTATAGATGAAGCTAGGTTAGATGCTAGACATATATGAAGGTGATCTAGTTCTAAGGCTAGATAATACCGGATCGACAAAAGACTCGGTGAAGGAAGGAATTTCGACCCAAATGGTTGGGCCCATACCAAGTCATGAAGGACTATGGAAATGGTGCATACCTCTTATGTACACTGGAAGGTGAGGAATTTGGTGAAACAGTCAATTCCCTACACCTCAAACGATTCTACGCATAAGCAACTAGCACTATTTATAATTATATCTACATTACATCTTCATATAGATTAGGATCATTTTGTCCTCTTGTTTTGTACGAAAAATGTGATCAAGGAATTTGTTCTCAAAGAAATTCATTACAAACTCATGATGTTGTTGGCATAAACACTCTAATCATACTTCTCCATTTCCATGATATCATCAAACTATTTCAGAATCATTTCATCAAATAAAGCTAGATATGACAAGGTCTTAATGGTAACCATGCCAAGATCTATGGGTTTATTCTCACTTTTCGTTTCTTCTTAGGATAGGTGTCTTGCCTATGGTATGTTCTATAAGCTTCATGGTTTCACATCTATCCCGTATATATATCTCTTTGGAAATAAGAACACACTGACATTTTGCTCAAATAAACAAGCCAAACATAGAATCAAATAGAAAATTTTAAATTTACACATTTCCTTGCCCCACCAACCTTCGGTGATGAGCTTGCGTCTCTTACTAGTGACGTAGGGTTGGGAAAGGATGGAAATGCCCTTACTCGCCTATGCCTTGCCCACGGTGATAAACCCATGCTTCTTACTAGTAGCATGGGGCAAAGTGTAGGGGGTTCTCTTGACAAACAAGCGTAAAAGGGTCATAAAAAACAATTCAAACCTTGAAGCTTTGAGGAAAAAACAAATGAATTAGATGTTCAAAATTCCAAAAGAGTTAAAAGCCTAAAAACCTAGATTTTGTCTACTATGTGGCCATCTACAGATCTAAGTCTAGATAAACCACAAAGCAAGTTGCATCCCAAAAATATGAATTCACTCAGTGGAGTAAGCTTGTAGCATCCTAATTTGGTTCCACCAAAGCTTTTTCTATCTCTCATCACTACCATTTCAACACATTTCACAACTTTTTCCCTTTCTAGCTCTCGGTGATGAGCCCTCACATCTTACTAGTTGTGTGGAGTTAGGAGAGAGGCAAGTCTATCTGCTCATCGTACCAGTTTGTCTTCACCACTTTGCCAAAACAAATACGAAGTGTTCAAGATTGCTTACAGAAACTAAGATTCAACATCACATTGTATCTACATCATCATATATCAGCATCATGAAATACAAAAAGAAAGTAAAACACTTGCATCATTTGTTCTCCATTGCATACATTCTAAAAAATAATACAAACATCAACATCATAATCTACATGAGGAAACTAAAAGGAAACAAAGCCATGAATGCCAAAAGTCTGATCCAAAAAGAATATATATATATCAAAGTTTCTGTACAATGCCATCATGCACCAAGCATGGTCAAAATGCTCAAAGAGCCCGGGATATACAAAAGAATATATCATACAAAATATAGGAGAGCCAAGTGGCTTCTCAATCCCTATGAGACCCCTCTAAAGGTGCACTCCCATGCCTAGGTCTCTAGCTATGCCGGCACTCTGAGTGCACGGAGGGCTCAGGATCCCAAGGGGCAGCCGTAGTCTCGCCACGAGAATGACTCCTCATCAGGCGCTCGGCTGTCCTATACCCCACTAGCTCTGTATGGAGAATCGATACCATCCTGGCCACATGCCGATCGGGAAAAGACATCAGTATGTCTACCAGCTGCTGAGGGCTCCCTAGCATCCACAGACAGCTCTGCACGGGTCCTCTCCATGGGGATCATCAGGGTATCAGTGCATACCCTGTGAATCAAGTCTCGCCACTCATCGGCGGTCTCTGCAAACAAAGGAGAAAACAAATTAGAAACAAAACAAGAGATTAGAAATACAAGATAAAACAAAAGGAGAGATAGCAACTAAAGCAATCCTAAAATTACAAGACAAACGTTATAAGGAGGGGTGGTAACTTACTCGGATCACCGGGCCTCCAGGATGGATCTCTGGGGTCAGCACCTGCCATAGATGCCGACGCTTAATGAAGTGCTGCTCCTGTAACTAGAGCGATGTAGCGCCCCGCAATAGACTCATCCTCCCCACCATGGCCTTGGGAGAGTGGCTCCTCTGAAACCAGAGTCACCCTCTCTGCACTCTGCTCGGCCCTCTCTGCCTGCATGATATCCTGAGTATCATGCCACTCAGGATCAGTCTCCTCCTCTTTCTCTCCCCCTGTAAACTCCTCTGAATCGGAGTCTATGTCAATGGAGTCATCACTGCTATGGGCAGGACCCATGGAAATCTGAAGAAAGGGTGCTTGAGGTGCACTAGCTCTCCCTCTGGCACGTACTACCCTCCTGGCCACAATAGGAACGTCGGGAGTAACAATTGTCCAACCCCGGCCTCTAGGACCCCCTCTGGCCTCTCGAACTGACTTGTATACTGTGCTACTAGGGGAAGCATGCCCATGTAGGGTAGGCCAAACTACTGAGGAACTCGGCCAAAGGGGTGTATCTCCACTCGTCCCACTCTGTCAATAAGCTGCCCTGTGGTGGAGCAGGAGATCAAAGTAAGAGCCTCCTCGCCCCATATACCTGCCATAGTCTGATACGGTGTGGCCTCCATGTCAGCAGTGGTCAGAGAAGCAACCAGCTGATGAGGTGCTCTGAGCACCGACATATCTATCCATCTAGCTGCCCTCACAGCTCTGGGATCTGTCACCTCTACACCTCTACCATAAGGAATGAAGTGCTCATAAACCCAACTCATGACCAGGGTCGGGTGGCTCAAGGACTGCCCCTATAAATGGACTACCCTAGTATAAATCATGGTAGGTAGTCCCAAGTATGTCTGCTCCCCAGGCATATATCCAGCCATGTCCCTCTATCTGTGCAATGATGGGGGACCAGCAATATAACAGTGTGTCTCCTCCCTTGTCCCCGATCAGTCTCGAGGCAAGGATCCCCATAATGGCCTGAGCGAAGCAAGGGGATGGGAAAACTAGGAATGGATCGAACTCTAACCCCCTTCTTCGAACCCATGGAGATGACTGCATCTCCCATATAAGTGGCCCACTGTGCTATCTGGGCCCGCGAACCTGTTGTCTCAAGGGTCAGATGTCTCCCAATGATCGGGACCCCCAGAATGCGATAAACATCCTCCAAAGTGATGGTCCACTCACCGCGGACCCCTGGTAATCGGAAGGTGTTCCGATCAGCATCCCAATAGGAGAATAAGTCACAAAGAATGTGACTAGATGGTGCAACATGTGGAATGCGTGAGATACATAGTATCCCGGCCCTCTGAAGAGTGTCCTCCTCATCCTGAGAAAGTGCATCTAGTACTGCTGGGAGCCAGTCACACTCCCTCTCTCGGCTCCACCGAATATACTCCTCTCTCACCTGCATACACCCAAAAATACACAAAACAAAGCAAGTTATCATCTGAGTGATATTAGAAAAATCATGAAAACACGTAGAAATGCTAAAAATGTAAAAACAATCTCAAACAGATGTACTTTTGGCATTTTGTGCAAAACTGCCACCCTGAGCAGGGAGACGGTTTTGTAACCACCGCCTTAAGGGCGGTGATCATGTAACCGCCACCCTAAACAGGGCAGTGGTCGTGTAACCACCGTCCTGGGCAGGGTGGCGGTCGTGTGCCGAAAACCCACATGGGTTTTATAATTTAAAAAGCCTAAAAACACTAAAAAAGGACCGTTTTGGCTAAAAACAAAGCCTACCCAGTAGGCGCCCCCCCTAGATGGACCTTTTAAACCTAACATTTTCAAAAACTAACCCCCCACGACAAATATTTTAGCATTTTAAAATGAAGGGGGTAAAAAGGATAAATTGAAGAAAACTAACTTGTGATCTCGCAGGTCGATGTTCCGCTCGCGGAGGCATGATCACTATCCCGTCATGAACGTTTTGACTCTACTCGTGCAAGAAACCATCACCGTGGGTTCCAGAGCTCAGAATCAATCAAATCAACTTGCGCAAATGAATAGGAAAATGGGTCCACTTTCATCTATATAAGGCAAACCTGACTTGTTTTAAAATGACTTTTTTGTAGGTTTGGAGCGCCGACGGAGGTAAGTTCTTATCCCCGCACGAATGGTATGTTCTCATTTCCTATTATTTTAGCATTTATTTTCCAAATTATTGTGTCTATCTACACTTGAGTTCTCTTTTCATTTTGCAAGTGGCAGGAATTTTGGACGGCATCATTTCAACACACGGACATATCAGGTATAACTTCTAACTTCCCATTTCGGGACCGCCATACTCGGACCCACCGTTTTGCGCCTCTTCATGGCTAAAATGCTTCTCCGAGGGGGCAATATGTACGTACCCAAAATTGTAGGGTACTACACCGTCAAAACAACGTAACACGTGCCCCAATGATGATACAGGTCCTCCCACAAGGTGTTCGGGATCCGGAAAAGCTCTCCAAGTGTGAGTTAACATCCTACATGCCCCGCTTAGCCCCATTGTGCTTTGTTTTTCTTTTCCCCTCTTTTCTTGGCCTTTTGCTCTTCAAAGGACGAAACCACCATCCTACCTAGGCGGCGGTCTCGTGATCGCCACCCCCGAGCAGGCGGCGGTCTGTAACCGCTGCCCCTGCTCAGGGTGGTTGTCCTTTACACGTTTTCCGAAAGATCCCTTAATATGACTCACGTAAATTTCAACGATTCACAACTTTTTTCACCGCCATAAGCTTGCATTAATGATTCTGGTTCCCTGGAATAGTGTTTTGCCATTGTTTATAGTTTAAGAGTTCAATTTGGTTTTTACCTTGGGTAAATGCAAATGCTATAAATAGTTGGCTTGTGCTCAAGAAAATGGCCCCTCAAATTTTCCTCTAAATTTCTCATTGCAATAGATTAGTCTTTCATTTTTCTTAGAATTCTTAGTTTCATTCATTGCATGCTTAGTTAGTGTTGTTTTTGATGTTAGTAAGCCACATATCCATTTTGTGCAAGTGTTTGTTGATATTTTATCCAATCCATTGGAGCAAAATAGCTTGTTTTTAGTAGGAAGCCATTAAAGTTACTGGTGTTTTGTTCTTCAAATAGGATAGTTTCGTGTTCGGACGTTTTATGTTGCATGACTTGCAATAAATCCCACTAGGAATTACATAGGCCAAGCTCACGTACTCTTGTGTTATCTCTCTCCTACTCACATTGTATTCATCCGTATCCTAAGCTGCCTTTGTCCCAATATCTACTTCAGTTGATGCTAGCATTACAAGCTTTTTTGGATCTACGTGAACATGAAGGAATGAGGATATCACACTGAGGGGACAAGATCACACACACCATCGGATTCACCACCGTTATGAAGAATCCAGGTTCTAGCTTTCAAAGTTCTAATTAAAAACATATCAAATAGAGTATCCAATCTCTTTATTTCAATCAATTTTACGTTCGATATTGCAGGGAAGTCATGGGGATTGATAGTTTCGAGAGACTATGATTCATTCCTCACTTCCCGAGGTAGGATCGAGAGTCTTGCAAATAGAATAGATCAAGTATTTCATTATTTAGAATAGATTCACAATTGCATGCATAAAATAACTATACTCGGTTATCTTGTTTGTTTTAATTTGTTATTTTAGCTGTCAATTCTAGATATGTTAAACAGTTACTCTTTAAATTCGTTCAAATAGTTCATCAGAAAATACAAAAATAGAGAAATCATATATGCTATAGATATACTTAAAGTAGTTAAATTTCACTTTGCTACAGTTAATTTACATTGTTGCTTTTGTATGACAATCACGGGACCTAGGGAGCCCAGAGAATACTAATTCGAGCCAATCGTGCCCCAACCCAATCTCATCACAGTAATAACTGATATAGATCAAAATCTCAGGATCCAAGTCTTCCGAACAATGGTAAACTTGCAACAAATCAGTTTCCAACTACACGGGTTAAACATAGAAGATGACCAAGCACACACATTTTGGTCAAATCAACCAAACTACAGATTACCTTAGATTCATATCTACATGACTATAGAAGGGTTTGAAAGGGAGCAGACATTTGATTGTGATCCTTTGGTTCCATAGCCAGATGCAGGAGACACTCTCACAGATATAGATACCAGCTTAATAATTCAGGTTACACGAACACCTGTAAGATATTCTGAGAAGATCAAATAGTTATTGATTCTGAATATAGAAGCTGAGAAAGCATACAATTACTAGATACTAGGGATTAGGGACTGATTCCATACATGACCATAGCAAGTCCACAACAACCATGAATCTACGGTTGTGACCCACAAATCCCATAGCCCAACGAATCCATAGGTGAATCAGACATAGATGCTAGCCTACGTACACTATTATTTAGATCTACTCCACTTCCACCTATCATCATTGAATGCAGCTTATCATGGTTAGACATAGTAGCTAACAAAGCTAAGGAGTTCTGGACTAGGCCAGAGAATCACCCATAGAGTCAATTATATTTACCGTCTTCCCTATGACCTTATCTGGGAGATATACACGAAACTATCCTAGGACATTTTCCATGTATTCCACAACCTATAGACCGAATCACGCCAGAGCTCGATATTGATTGGAGCCTTCGAGCAGTCATCCTTGCTGATTGATCTATCACACTAGTTCAAGTTAGGAGGGCCTTCTTTGCCTTAGATTTGCAATTTCCACTAGTGCGTGTCGAAGACATTAGATTGCCTAACTAGTTTTTCTGTATCCCACACATATTTCATCCCCACCGGCTATCTCGGCACGACCTCGGGAGGTCGGGTGCGAGGAAGAGTTACTTGTAGATTCCCAAGCTCGCTTGTCACTTTTCCGTCGTACGCGATTACGATACATAAGAGAGAATGGAAAATAGGAGGACATGTTTTAGTTTGCAACTAAAGAAGAAGAATAAAATGTCAAGAAGCTAAATTTAACTAGAAAGAAAGGATTATAGCTGAAATGGAAGGAAGAAAGAATTCTGGAAAAGTTTTACCAAGGCTTCACCATGTAAAATCAACATTTCAAATTTTTCAGCAATGCCAGAAATACTACTATCAAGAAAATAATGTGTTTGAGTAAAAGAAAAAAGTTACATAATTTCAAACAAGCATCTCAAACAAGGCTTATGCCCGAAAATGGTGTTACTGATTAAATAAAGAATTGTTTGCAATTTCGAGAAAGCCACTTACAAGGGTCCAACAATACAAATGCAACTACATGTTATAACAATGTTTTCCAAATAGAATCCATTTTGACAAGTAAGAATCAAGTACAACTATACCATTTGAAGCCCTTAAGTAAAGAAAACATGAAGTTGCGAACTATAAGAGGCTAGCATGCAAACCGTAACTCCTAGCCATGAGCAAAAGAGTTTAAATGAAATATGTAAAGCCCGATTTAGCTTAAGAGGATGAACCTGAAAATGAGAAATTGTAGAAATGAAAATCGAGATCCACATTTCTTCACTTCAGAATATCGAAGTGAATTTAGCATTGAAAATAAGTAGAGCTTACACATCTCTTCCACAAGTTTCAAAATCATCCAATACAAGTCCCAAATAGGGTAATTTTCACATAACTAGCCAAATACCGCAAACTCGAATGGGGATAAATCGAGATATTATAAGAAGCACGCTTCTGTAGAGTTCACTATAAAAGTGATAGTTTTCAAAAACTGCTATTGATGAATTTCAAAAGTCAAAAGAGGCTAATCATATACAATATAACCATACAAAGAAATCTCAAAGTAGAAATCCAAATACCCATATTTTAAAATATGTAGATCTACATTGTAAAATACCATATACAACTCGGAGTAGCATTTAGAAAAGAAAGAACATGAATTTGATGAGTATGAATTTAAAACCACAAAGTTTACAACAAGCCAAGTGCCAAATTCATGCGTTTTCAGAGGAAAATATGAGTACCCAGTTGAAACTTACCGGTTCTAAGTAAAAATTTAGTAAATCCTTGAGGTAAGGTCACAAAATCAATAGACCTTAAAGCTTCAAATTCAGAATAGATTTTAATTTGAAAAAACCAAGGCCCACCACGAAGTTCACAAGATATGCAATGAAAAAATGAGTATCGGTTTGAGGTCGAAATGGCAAAGACTAAGTAATAGCTAAACTTAGAGGTTGGGATAACTTACCTTCCCTCATCAAATGGTGATGCACATACCAAGTGATGGTGGCCACTTCCAAAGGAAAATCCATAGAGACCAAAAATATACTGGGTACTGAGCCTTTCGACCACGAGATATCACAAAACACTCGAGTTCAAAGTGATTAACCATGGTGGCCACTTCAAAAGAAAACTTATATCTCATGGAATTCACCAAAAAGACCAAATAGAACAAATCCGAGCTTCAGGATTAGCAACAATGGAAACCATTAAAGAAAACACAATTTTGAAAATATAAAGAAGCACGAATGGTTCAAGACCAAGGAATGAACTAGAAAGAGCTTAAATGATTAGATCAATGGCATCAAAAAAAAATTCCAGGGCTTCACCCGCATCACAAAAACAAAATGATGTGATCATTATGGGTTGAAGCCACCCTTTAAAATGCAAACTAGAGAGATGAATCAACAAGACTCAACCACGGTTTAAGCATCGATGATTAGAAAGCATCTAGGATGAAGATCAAAGGTCGAGGATCATGATCATAGCTCAAAAAAATTAACTATACTCAATCCCACTGACCACATTCAACGCATACCAAAAAAAATCTAACCGTGAGTCCAAAGATCGATGGCGTAAGATCTCAAAGTACACAGATCGGTGGTTTTAAATCATCACCAAATTTCTAAAAAGACTCAACCTAAGTTAGGTTTCCACCGACAAAATGCATGGAGGGGTGAGTCACCATGGAGAAGGGGCTAGACCACATCATCAAATCAAACAAAATCATTGCATTCGAAATTCAAAGGATCAACTATAGTCCAAACTTTAAATAATTCCAAAATCGACCAAATTATGCCACAATGATCACTGAAAAGATGAATTTCTAAACTATATACTATTCAAACATGCAAAGCCGACAAGTATTACATGGTCATGTATAATCAAAAGGTGGCAGACTATATAGTGTAGCCTATGTCAAATAATCAAGGGTCGCTAAACCATGGTGAATCTGCAAAGGTAGTCTCCACTATAGAAGGAGCTAGAGTTGAGTTGCAGAGTGTCACTCATGTGACCATTAGAAGACAAAGAAATGTCAACATCAAACTTGGAGGTGGTCCCCACTATGATAGATGTTTGGATGAATTATTTTTGCAAAGTATTACAAAATAATGTAATTAATTTTTCTCACTCATAGGAGTTATTTTTGCATGCTTCACAAGAGGTCAAAATAGAGGAGACAAAGTTGCATGCTCATGGAGAGAGACTTTCCTAGAAAGTAATCTTATTTTTAGCAAATTATTCACCCACCCTTATTAAAATAGTCAATTTCAGTTGACTGAGATGTAATCAAAGGCTATTAATGCCTCTTGTACTAGTTTGGATGCATGGGCAAGTAGAGCCTTATTCTATTTTTAGGAAGGGTGGGAAAATTTTATTTTTGCTATATATTGTGTGCCTTTGCAAAGCAAAAAGGAGGAATTTTTGGATATAGGAGTACTAAAGCAATTTTTGCCATTTTTTCCTTATGTGTGAAGTATTTTCTACCTTCCCAATTATTTGCAGTCTTGTGTATATTTATATTAGTCTTGTGAATGCAAATTCCTTGATTAATCATTTTACCTCGTTAAAATTTAGAAATCTCTCGCATGATATTAATGTGCATGTTTAGCTTAGCAGTATTGTTGTGATAATCTCCTCAATACATCAAATTGTTTTTCCCTTAACATTCTGAAGAAGAACTATTTTGTTCGTGCGTCAAGAATCCTTTCACATATCAATTGTGCATAGACTCAGTCAAAGCCCTCATACAAATTTGGTGTATCACCTTAGTTTTAATTACTTTATAGTCATTTTTTACCCTTAAACCCTAGAATAAGTTTAGGATACATCAACAAGGAACCAGCCTTGATACCAGAAGACTCACCTCAAAATAGGTATACCCACAGACCTGAGGTGTTTCCATTGTATCTACGAAAGAGAGAGATCAATTTTTGCAAGCTTAGAAAACCTATAGCCATCTCTCTATAGGGTGCACTTTCGAGAGATAACAAATACCTTAATTAAAATTACCCAACCCCATAAAGTGCCACAACTTGAAATGTGTAGGGTTGATCCTCAACCCTTAGATTAAATGGATATGCACCCTTAGATCTAGGTATTTTCAAATTAACCTTAAACATCCTTATGGGGTCTTCTTATTCTTTCTTTTACCCTAACTCATTCATTTGTTCCATTTTAATTTACAGGTTGGAGGAGTGGAAGCCTTGAAGCAAGAAGTGAAACCATGGAGAAATTTATTTGGATCTAGTTTATTTTACTCATGGGTTTTCTATTACAAGGTTCCCTATTTGTTTATTTGTAGAGATTCCACCATAAATATTTTTTTGCTATTTGGTTATGCTCATTTTCTTGAGTTCATTATTTGGAAAAAAATCCATTCCCATTTTTTTGTCTATGAAAATGTTAATTTGTGAATGTTTTGGCATGTTTGTGGGCTATTGGGTAGATTTCTTAGGAATGTTGTAGGAGAAGACTATGTGGTTTATTGTGTGGGAGGAACAAGTGTGTTTTAGGGAGGTATAAGGGAGGAGGGAGTTGGGATTTGGGTTCCACCTTAAAAATAAACATCTTGCATTTCTTTACTCATTATGGGGTGCCATAAGAGGTTAAGGAGGCATAAGGAAATGTGAGGAATAAGGCGTACTTGGGGAGGCATAAGTAATGTCAAGATTTTGATATACTATATTTTGGTTGTTTGTAATTCAGTGGTGATACCCATTTCCCCTTTTAGGAGGCATAAGAAGCATCCCCCATAGTTTATTTCTCCTTTGGCTTATTGATGAAGCCTTAGTAATGTTTTTCATGCTTTAATGTAGGTGTAAACTACATTCTATTTTGGACTATGTTTTTGTTGTGAAAATGTTGCTTGTGTGTTTGTGGAAGCTTCGTTGTTGCCATCGGTTGGATCACATATTTTATTGCATTGCGGTTGGGGCTCAAGGACCAATGAAGAAGGATGGCTTATCCTCTTCCTTGATGTCTTGGTTGCGTGGAGAGTGTTGCTTTTCCCCTACTCCTGTGGTGACCAAACTAGAAGAATGATAAATAAGCATGTCGTTGTTCTGGAGATGAGAAAGAGATAGTTTGATGACCCTTGTGAAATGAAATCTTATTGTAGCCCTTTCCCATTTTAAAGTGGATGATATGTATATTAATTGTAATAGAAAGATACTTTGTATTGAAAATGATAGTTTAAGTTCAAAATGTAAAAGAGTTATACTCTATATTCTATTTTTGAAAGAATGTGAAAGAGTGATATGTATTCGTATATTGTATTTTAAAATCAAATGGAAAGGAAATTGTCATATTTTCATTTGAATTAATGGAAGTGTTTGCCTTATTCATATGATATTATTTCAATTGGAAATCTATTTTTAGCATCCACTATGAAATCCCTGTTTAGAAAGTGGAAAAGTGAAACACCCGATCAAAAATGTATTATTCTTCCTTGTTTATAATATATGATTTTGGAAATAATAGAAACTGCATTATTGTTTTAATGTTGATTGAAAAGAAAGAAAACTATTTATGACCAGCATGGAATGAATTCAATGTTTTATTTCATGGCAAAAGAGATAGTTAACTTTTTTTTCTCTAAATTTATACACTTCT
The DNA here is from genome assembly GCA_018340775.1 of Taxus wallichiana var. yunnanensis. Taxonomy (NCBI): domain Eukaryota; kingdom Viridiplantae; phylum Streptophyta; class Pinopsida; order Cupressales; family Taxaceae; genus Taxus; species Taxus wallichiana. Next base: position 988,524,059 of record CM031242.1, read on the forward strand.
TTTAATTCACTATTTACTTTGTAAAATTCCTTTATCAAATGTTCAAATAACCTTGCAAAGAGATAAGAGGCAAATGAAATAATAAATTGGAATTAATGAGGACAAAATGATCCCAAACCAAACTAAAAACACTTAAGGAAATGTCTTAAAAATCTTCTAATCGAGCCAAGGCAAATTTGTAGGCTTTTTGTTGTAAAAAAAAAAAAAAAACTTGTAATTTCAAAATGCAGATCAAACCAAAAATTTTACACTTTCTAAATATCCTAAACTTTCCTAATGGAAACCTCCATGTCTATTCGACATGTTGAAGGAGAAAGAATGACAAATTTGAACAAAATTTTATAAGTTAAAATTTACCAGTTTGAACTGTAAAATCCTGCAGAACGTTTTCATAAAATTGACTCCTTAAATTTTATCAAAACCAGAATTTAATGAATCCTGTGCAAAGAGGACATCGAGAGATTTCCAAAAATCCTCATTTGTCCAAAACTGAGATCTCTATCAAAAGTTATGGCCTTCCTCGACGTTTTTCTTCACTGGCACCAAAAAAAATGGGAAAAATTTCCTTGGCGAGCTCAAGCCCAAATTTTTCACTTAGAGAATCAAAAAAATTTGGGAAAATTTTCCAAGTTTTCCTGCTGACCCGGTGGCCTCTAGCCAATCGAGGTCCGCCACATGGCACAACGAGGTGTCGGCGGAGGGGTAGATCCCTTTTTAACTTAGCACTTTCGAAAATTTTTCATAAAATATTCTAAATTTTCCCCACCATCCCATCGGCCCATAGCCAATCAGGATTTGCCACATGGCATCATGAGGAAACAACAAACAAGCAAGTCCCTTTTTTCCTTTTTACGTTTGAAATTTTTTAGAAAATTTCCAAATTTTTCCGTCACCCCGCTCGGACGCAGCTAATCGGGAGTGCCATGTGGCATCGCGAGGTTTCGGTGGAGGCACAGGTTAATGTTACCCTTTTTGCCCTTCGGGAATTAAATAAATTTTCTTCCTACCGCCCAACTTTCCCCGCATTGGCTTAGGAGAAGCCACGTGTCCCTCATGGACTCGTGGGAGCATGGGTGCAAAAATGCATTTCTACCCCTAGTGAAATTTTTCTCCCTGTGGCCCACAGACCCGCCCATGGGGAAATTTTTCTCCCGCGGCACACAGCACTCCACCCATGGGGAAATTTTCCTACCTATAGCCTTCTAACAAGCCCTTGGGGAAAAATTTCTCCCTTGGGCCCAGAGGCCCGCTCTTGGAGAAAATTTTCACCCTAAGGCCCACCAGCCCATGACTTGAAAAATATGAGGAGTTAAGAGGACTTCTTTATATCACTGGAAAGGTGAGAAAATTTCCTATCCAATGGGAATTATTTAGGAAAATTTTGAGTTCATTAATTTTGAGAAAAATAAAGTTGAATCTTTAAATCCTGTTAGAGAGTGGGCATGATGAGGAATTACCCTCTGACCCTAATTGAACTTTATAACCCTAAATTATGGGACCTTCTGACCTCTAATAATTGTTAATAAAAGAAAAGTATATTCTAGTGGATTGAAATTGTTCAGGAACTTGTTAGTGACAACGGTTGTATTGTAATCTTGGTGTAGACTCTTCCAAACAAAAACAATTATTCCATAATTTTCCTAACTAATCCTAGGTTGTTCTTGGGTCTCAAGTGGGTTATTTTTAGTGGGAATCACACTTGGTATCAAAGCAATGGTTCAAAATCTTGGGCCATTGGGAACACTAGAAAACTTGAGACATGAACCTTAAACCTAGCACACTTTTAAATTTAGAAGACAACTTAGTTTAGAAATTACATATTTTAGTAAACATGGAAACTAAGTAAAACCTAGAATAAGGAACTAACTCTCGTCTTGCTCTGTGCAGGAGGTGCAGACAAGATGAGGAGCCTTTTCACATAGACCTAGGCATACCACCTCTAGAGCATGCCATAGTAGCTATCCCATAGAATCTTCAAGATTTTAATGTCACTCTACATAGAGGATTAGTAGGAGGGCATGTAGCCAGACACGATAGAGTCACTTCCATTGAGGGTCATGTATCTCCTTGACCTAGTGAGGAGCATGGAGGAGAGAACTTCCATGCAGAGTTAGCCAAAGTAGAGTCACCATAGAGGGGACAGGGTGACTGAGTTTCAGGACATAGAGAGAGGTCTCAAAGCCCTAGGCTTAGGGATGAGCATGTAGAGAGGCCTAAAGGCCGTCAGACCACACTGCGCAGATCACATCAGGGAGATCCTAAAGCTTTGGCCATCACATTATTCTAGTGACATAGGTGGATTTTAGGCATAGGTTTGGTTAGTGAGCTTGATCAGGTGCTTCAAGATCTTTCCTTGTTCTAGCAACATGAAATCTCGTGTTGTGATCCATGTACTGAGGGATGGAGCTGGTGTCTAGTGGTAGACAGAGGAGCAGAAGCTCCATGTTGATTCTGAGATAGTTACTTGGGAGCTTTTTGAGGAGTGATTCAGAGCATATATTTGTCACAAAGGTTCATACATCAGTGGATAGATGAGTTCCATGACCTCCGACAGAATATCTTATAGTGGTTGAGTATGAGAGTAGCTTTCTAGATCTATCGAGAGTATATTTCTAGATCTACTCTAGTATGTTAATTACATGTAGGATGAGTAGGTGCAGATCCATAGGTTCATCTATGACATGAATCTAGACATTGGAGGTGCAGTGCGGAACCATTATCCACAAAATTAGTTGAGGTTATCGAGAAGGCCTATATAGTATAGGAGACTCAGGGAAATACCCAAATGGCTAGAGACCGAGTCCAAAGCCACATACAACAAATGTAGGATAGCAAATCGAGGGTCGAGTACCTCTTCCTCATGGTGGATAAGGTTCAGCGTAGTCATCTTTTAGACCACAACAAAGTAGTAGGAGTCTTACCCACCTTATAGACCTCCATAGAGGTTTGATGCAAAAAGAGGTTGGAGTATGTGATCTCCCCCTAGGGGTCCAATCAAGACACAGGGTTCCCATAGAGCTCACTTAGCAGGATCTTGCTAGCAGAGACCTCAAGAGACCACAGTTGGATCATCAGGATCCACACCACAAACCTCTAGAGTATTGGTCGGACCTGCTACACAAGGGAGAGGATTAGGTAGTTGTTTTGGGTGTGGTGTTATTGGACATTTTTGGAGAGACTGCCCATAGAACCCTAATAACAAGGGTAAGACACAGATCTCAGAGCCTACTATTGGTGATATGGGGCACAATCATAGGATGTAGGAAATAGTTGAGAACTACTAGGTGGATCATCCGAGTATAGTTATTAAGACTACATGTAACATTGGAGGCATTCCTACCTCCATTTTGTTTTATTATGGGTCTTCTAATTCTTTTATTTCACCATCTTTAGTAGAGTGATGTAGGCTAGTGGTAGTTAGGCAGTAGTCATAGTTGGGATGTTGAGATGGCTTCGGAGCCAAGATCTTTATAGACTCCTTAGTTAACGAGTGTCCGGTGGATTTGGGACCTTTCACCACTACCTCAGATCTCTGTATCCTTGCATTGGGGTCATATGGAGTCATCTTGGGTATGGATAGGTTATCTGCTCATAGGGCCAGGATGGATTGTTACCACAAGATTATATCTTGTGTAGATGATTTGGAAGTTGAGTCGGTGATATCAAGGGTCAGGAGACGTGTTTCTATTCACACCATATCCACTATGCACCTTAAGTGGTGTGTGCAATGGGGTTGTCAAATGTATGTTATTACAGTCAAAGGTGACATCGAGGATGGGTTTAGTAGACCATCACTAGATGATCATCACATTTTGAGAGAGTTTGCAAATGTATTTTGAGGGGAACTACTACGGTTACCACCCCCACGTGAGATTGATTTTCATATAGATCTAGTTCCAAGAGTAGAGCCTATCTCACGAGCACCTTATCAAATGACCACCCTAGAGCTCAAGTTGCAGCTTGAGGGCCTTCTAGAGAAGGGCCTAATCCATCTTAGTGTATTCCCTTGGGGTGCACTAGTGACTTTTGTGAAGAATAAGGATGGACCCTTGTGGTTGTGTATTGATTACTGCCAACTAAATAAGGTAACGATCAAGAATTGTTATCCCTTTCCATGCATTAATGATTTATTTGATCAGATGAAGGGAGCCACAGTTTTCTCTAAGATAGACCTTAAGTCAGGCTACCATTAGCTAAGGATTTAAAAGGCGAAATTCATAAGACCACCTTCCGTACGAGATATGGTCATTATGAGTTCACAAAGGTACCTTTTGGTTTAACTAATTCCCCTCTAGTATTTATGAGTTTGATGAATGGGGTATTCAATACTTTCTTAGATCACTTCATGCTCATCTTCCTTAATGACATTTTGATTTACTCACATAAGTGTGAGGAGCACAAGGGACACCTTCACCGGGTTTTTAGTGTCTTTGAGAGTAGTAGCTTTACGAAAACTTGGAGAAGTGTGTATTCTTTTAGAAAGATGTACAGTATTTGGGTCATATTCTTTTTGGGGAAGGAATCACCATCGATCCTTCTAAGATTACAACTATTATTGATTGGCCAGCACCCACTACTGGGACTGAGGTGCGTAGCTTCATGGGACTAGCGAGTTACTACAGGAGATTTTCTCAGGAATTATCTTGCATTGCGCACCTCATCACTTCCCTTCAGTGGAAAGGGAAGAAGTTTTTTTGGTCAGACAGGTGTGAGTACACCTTCAGGACATTGAAGGGGTGCCTCACTACAGTACTTATTCTTGTGGTGCCGGATCCATAGGGTGATTTTTTCATTTACACGATGCTTATTTAGCTAGACTTGGAGGTGTGTTGATGTAGAAGGGTAGAGTAGTGGCTTTGGTTTGATGGAGAAACTTTCTTCTCGATCGAGATTCACACTCAAGACATATCACTTGAGTCTTCGCCACCTCTTCACGTAGCCCAATATCAATGCTCATCAAGTGGTGTTGGATGGAATTTCTTTGTGAGTATGATATGGAGATAGAGCATATTAAAGGGAAGTAGAATGTGGTGTCGACATTCTCACCGACGGATACATGTGGTTATGGCTACTTTAGTGGGCACAAATTTATGGAGTAGGATTTTTAGCAGCTTCCTCTTGATAGCTTCTACATTGCATTTCGAGCAGAGATCGAGTTTCGAGACCCCTCAAGGGGAAGTTTGATGGTTTCTCATCGGAGGCAGATGGCCTTCTCGGACACATAGGTTAGATTTTGGTTCCCATAGATGGAGGATTGAGGCAAAACATATTGATAGAAACACATTGTGTACCCTATTCAACCCATCATGGGGTGAAGAAGATGCACTCTACGTTGAGACCATTGTATCACCGGAGAGTATTTTGTAGAGACATGGCTCGGTTTGTGTCATGCTATTTAGAGTTCCAAAAGTGAAATCCAAGCATCGGCATCGGTTGGCCTTCTCTTTCCTCATGTTATACCAAAATGGAAGTGGGAGACCATTTCCATGGACTTCATTTTTGGGCTACCGATGTCGAGATATCACCACAATGCCATCATGGTCACGGTTGATAAATTGAAAAAAGTGGCTCACTTTTCTCTAGTAAAGACCACTTATATGGCTAGTGTAGTGGCATGGGTATATCTTGATGAGATTTTCAAGTTGCACGGGATTCCATAGAAGATCATTAGTGACCACAATCCTTTGTACACTTCCCATTTCTAGACTACCATATAGCATGCCCTCGGGATGAGAATCAACTTTAGCAACATACATATCACCCCGAGACATATGGACAGACTAAGCAGGTGAATCAGATTTTAGAGGATATGCTCAGGATGTATGTGATGGATCAACAATCTAGATGGGAGGAGTACCTGTACTTGGTGGAGTTTACCTATAATAATAGTTTTCAGAGTTCTATAGGCATGGATCCTTTTTAGGATTTGTATGGTAGAGAGTGCAAGACACCTCTTAGTTGGGATAGGTTAGAGGATAGGGTTTCTCTTGGACCAGCTTTGTTGCAGGACATGGAGTAGCAAGTGGTTTTGATTAGATAGAGATTATAGGAGACATAGGATAGGTAGAAGAAGTATGCAGATCAACATAGGACCAACCATAGTTTTGATGTGAGCATGAGGGTTTTCCTTCATATCAAGACTCATAATATCCCCATCTATTATGGAAAATGTTCTAAGTTAGCTCCTAGATTCGTTAGTCCTTTTGATATCTTTGTGAATATTGGCCCTTTGGCCTACCGTCTAGCATTGCCACCTTGCTTATCTCATGTACATGATGTGTTTCATTTTTCAGTTCTTAGGAGATATGTTGCAGATCCTTCTCATGTGTTAGATTGGACATCATTGCAAGTGCAAGATCAGGGGCAAGTGATGGTGGAGCCCATTCGCATCCTAGAATGCAGTACCACTGGGCCTTCAAGGCGGAGAGAGATTGATCGAGTCAGGTGTAGTGGGATAGATATGATGAGATTACAGCTACATGGGAGGATGCTACTTTGCTACGAGTTCAGTTTCCACATTTTTTCCATTGACTTCTATGATGAATTCAATTCTAAGGGGAGCTAGATGTAACGCCCACTTGCCTTTGACACCTTTTGATACTTATCATGATACTTGTTGATTATATTATGGACATGATTATGGACTTTATTATAGTATTATGTTAGATGTTTGATCATGTATTATTATCGACTTGATTCAGTTATGATACATGATGATTATTAGAGACATTTTACATATTGATGTTGATATACTATTTAACATGGTTATATTATGGATGTTGTTCGGACATGTGATATTTGGATATTGTGAGTAGACCTAGAAATGGAAATTATTTGATGATGATATAGTTGTTGAGTAAAATTACAAATGATCTTGTTGGTTACATAGATGTTATTGTGATTCATATATCTAGATGATTCTGGAATTTTATTTATATTATTTTGGATGTTCTGAAATGGCCACGAGGCCGAAGGAGGTATTGTGTTTTGAAGGTTAAAATATCACAACAAACATTAGGGGATTGGAGACCAACCACATTGGAATTATATATGAATTCAACAAGGTCACCATGGTAACTAGTATTTTTTTGTGCGTGTTTATGTGTGTTAGGGATTCCCATGGGGGGGTCACCTTTACATGTGACAAAGGGGTTATGTTTTTTAATTTATTTGACCCTTTTCTTTAATGTTGCATGTGTTTACTTTGTGATGCATTTTCCCCTTTCTTTATTTATTAAATGTTGTATTAATATTGTGGGTAAGCATGTTGTTAATATTAATTAAATAAAATATGTCATAAGAAAGTAATTAATATGGTTGTTGGCTATAATTTAAAGTGTTGTAGGAATGAGTGAGTAATGTGTAAGCAATATGTAAGTGATGTGTAAGTTAACTTTTGAGTGTAAAACACTCCACCTTCTTGGAAATTAGAAATTGTCCTTGGAGGCTGATTTTGGAGGCTTGTGGGACAAGTTAAACTCGTCCCATACCTCTTAAATTTTATTACCAACCATACCTACGGTTGGAGAGTTGAGATTATACTTCTATAATATTTTTTTGTGAAAGCAATTTATAATTTTTAATTGAAATTTTCTTACATTATTTAATTTCATTCCTTTGGGGTGTGAGTTGGAATTGAGTGTGTAAGTAAACTATCTTTTTATTTACCCACCTATTTATTATGCATTGGAGAATGAAGTTGAGTTTTGGGTTTGGTGTTGAGGATGTGTGATATGGCATCCTACATGGATCCACCTCTTTCTCTTCCCTTCCCTCTTTTGTAAAATTCAAATTCCTTGCCTTGTTTTGGGTTGCTTCAATTTGGAGACTTCATTCTTGGGCGAATTCTTTTTCTATTTTGGAGCTCTTTCTTTGAAGATTTTTTGGAAGGTTGTTGCATGCTTGTGCTTGGTTATTTTTGGATTGCTTGCATTGGGATAAAGCTTGATGATTTGGAACTTAGAACAACTCCATCATGGAGAGGTAGGAGCTTGGCTCTTGATATGCTTTTTTTTTTTTGTTTATGAAAATGTTAACGTGTGAATGTTTTGGCATGTTTGTGGGATGGTGGGTAGATTGCCTAGGAATGGTGTAGGAGAGGACTATGGGGTTTATTTTGTGTTTTAGGGAGGTATGAGGGGGAGGGAATTGGGATTTGGGTTCCACCTTACAAATAAATAGCTTGCATTTCCTTACTTGTTATGGGGTGCCATAAGAGGTTGGGGAGGCATAAGGAAATGTGAGGAATAAGGGGTACTTGAGGAGGCATAATGAATGTTAAGGTTTTGATATACTATACTTTGGTAGTATGTAATTCAGGTGGTGATACCCATTTCCCTTTTAGAAGGCATAAGAAGCATCCCCACAGCTTCTTGCTCCTTTGGCTTATTGATGAAGCCTTAGTAATATTTTTCATGCTTTAATGTAGTTGTAAACTACATTCTATTTTAGACTGTATTTTTGTTGTGAAAATGTTGCTTGTGTGTTTGTGGAAGCCTATTGTTTCCATGAGGTGGATCACATATTTTATTACATTATGGTTGGGGATCAGGGGCCAATAAAGAAGGATGGCTTCTGCTCTTCATTAGATGTCTTCATTGGGAGGAGAGCATTTCCTTTCCCCTACTCCTAGTGTGACCGAATTGGAAGAATGATAAATATGCATGTTACTTTTCTGGAGGTGAGAAAAAGACAATTTGACACTCCCTTGTGAAATGAAATCTTATTGTAGCCCTTTCCCACTTTGAATTGGATGATCTATATATTAATTTTAATGGAAAGATACTTTGTATTGACAATGAAAGTTGAAGTTCAAAATGTAAAAGAGTTATACTTTGTATTCTATTTTTTGGAAAGAATGATACGTATTTTGTATATTGTATTTTGAAATCAAATGGAAAGGAAGTTGTAAGAGATTCATTTAAATTTCTACAAGTGTTTTCCTTGTTCATATGATATTATTTCCATTGGAAATATCCATTTAACATGCACTATGAAATCCCATTTTAGAAAGTGGAAAACTGAAACACGTGAGGAGAAAATGTATTATCTTTGCCTTATTTATAATATATGATTTTGGAAAGAATAGAAACTACATTATTGTTTTAATGTTGATTGAAAAGAAAGAAAACTATTTATGACCAGCATGGAATGAATTCAATGTTTTATTTCATGGCAAAAGAGATAGTTAATTTTTTTTCTGTAAATTTATACACTTCTTTTAATTCACTATTTACTTTGTAAAATTCCTTTATCAAATGTTCAAATAACCCTGCAAAGAGATAAGAGTTAAATGAAATAATCAATTGGACTTAATGAGGAAAAAATGATCCCAAACCAAACTAAAAACACTTAAGGAAATGTCTTGAAAATCTTCCAATCGAGCCAAGGCAAATCTATAGGCTTTTTCCTGTAAAAAAAGAAACTTATAATTTCGAAATGCGGATCAAACTAAAATTTTACAGTTGCTATATATCCTAACACTTTCCTAATGGAAACCTCCATGTCTACTTGACATGTTGAAGGAGAAAGAATGACAAATTTGAACAAAATTTTATAAGTTAAAATTTACCAGTTCACACTGTAAAATCCTGCAGAATGTTTTCACAAAATTGAATCCTTAAATTTTATCAACACTAGAACTTAATGAATCCTATGTAAAGAGGATATCGATATATTTCCATAAATTCCTCATTTTCCCTAAACTAAGCCATTTATCAAAATTTATGGCCTTCTGAAGTTTTTCTTCACTTGGCGTCAAAAAAAAATTGTAAAAATTTCCTTGGCGGGCCTGCAAGCCTGAATTTATCCCTTAGAGCTTCGAAAAATTTTCGAGAAAATTTTCAAAATTTTCACCACCGCCCCACTAGCCCGTAGCCAATCAAAGGCTACCACGTGGCACCATGAGGTGTCAGCGGAGGGGCAGATCCCTTTAACTTAGCGCTTCGAAAATTTTGGTAAAATTTTCAAAATTTTCCCCACTACCCCACCAGCTCATAGCCAATCAAAACCTTCCACATGGAGTCACGAGGCAATGGTGGAGGAATGGGTCCCTTTTTACTTTTTTTTTATTTTGGAAATTTTTTGAGAAAATTTTCCAAATTTTCCGCACTAGCCTCGTCACCGCAAACAATCAGGAGTTACCACGTGGCATCACGAGGTATCGGCGGAGGTGCGTGTGAATGTTACCCTTTTTTCCCCTTTAGGTTGTTAAAAAAATTCTTCAGCTGCCCTACTTTCCTGCGTTGGCTTAGGAGATGCCACGTGTCCCTCGTGGACTCGCGGGAGTGCGGGTGCAAAGGTGGCTTTCCGCCCCTTGGGAAATTCTTTTCCCCCAACCGTAGACCTTCCCATGGGGAAATGTTTCTCCCCATGGCCCGCAGACCCACCCATTGGGAAATTTTCCTCCCCGTGGCCCGACCTACCCTTAGGGAAAAATTTCTCCCCTGGGCCCATAGACCCACTCTTGGGGAAAATTTTCACCCAAAGGCTCGCCAGCCTATAACTTGAAAAATATGAGGAGTTATGAGGACTTATTTATATCAATGGAAAGGTGAGGAAATTTCTATCCAATGGGAATGATTTAGGGAAATTTTGAATGCGTTAATTTTGAGAAAAATCAAGTTGAATATTTAAATCCTGTTAGAGAGTGGGTATGGTGAGGAATTACCCTCTAACCCTAATTGAACTTTCTAACCCTAAATTTTGGGACCTTGTGACCTCTAATAATTGTTAATAAAAGAAAAGTATATTCTAGTGGATTGGAATTGTTCAGAACTTGTTAGTGACAACTGTTGTCTTGTAACCTGGTTGTAGACTCTTTTAAACAAAAAAATATATTCCATAATTTTCCTAACTAATCCTAGGTTGTTCTTGGGTCTCAAGTGGGTTGTTTTTAGTGGGCATCAAACCTACCTTCCTACACACTCTTTTTATTATATATCCCTCATCGGACATTAGATACATTCTTCCAATACCAACACAACCATTTCACCCAAGGAAAGCACAAACAACTATGATTTTATTTCCAGATTTGAAAGAAATATATTTTCAATAAATTACAACTTTCAAAAGTTCTTCTTTCACCCTTTTTAATACAAAAACTTGATAGTAAAAATTTACAAGAAATCCTACTTTTACAATAATATAAATTTCAATAATGCAAGAATGCACTTTCTTTTTTTATCAATGAACATAGTTCATTTTCTTACAATACAAAATCTCTTCTTTCCAATAATATGAAAGAATAATTTACAAGAATACAACTTTCACTTTTTAAACATTGGAACAACATTACAAAGGTGATCCTTTTAGCTCGACAAAGCATGACACATCCAATCTTCAACTTCAAGCACAACAACAAAAATGGGAGTAGGAACACTCTCCACCCAACTAATAATCTAATGTAAATGAGAATCCATCGTCCTCATTGGCCCCCGAGCCAAACCAATGAAAAAATAAAAGGGTATCAAGAAACCATGGCAACTTTTACAAGGCTTCCACAATAACCATTCACACAAAAATTTCCACACACAAGAACAATACAAATATAACAACAACCATACAATTTTTCCCAAGCACAAAGGCTCAAATTCAAGCCAAGGGAGAGAAGAAACATGGGGAATCACTTATGCCTCCCAAAGGGTGTAGGTGTCCACCTTAAAAATCCTCCAAAACTTCATTCACACAACCAAAACCAAACTCTTATCCCTCCCTCAATTTCTCTTATCTTTTCCTCATCTCTTATCCCTCCCTCATCTCTTATCCCTCCCTCAATAAACATATCAAGATAAATAATAATTCTTTCTTATTATCAAAAGGTGGGACACCCAACCCCAAACCCTCCAAATGCATAATATAAAATCTTATCCCTCCCTCAATAAGTCCCCATTTTCTTTCTCCTACACAACCTTAAGGCCATTCTATTCCCAAAACCAAAATGCACAAAATTTATTCATTTACTACCAATTTGCACAACAAATAAAAATAAAAATAAAAATACATAGGCGAAGTCCCTACCTTACCATTGCAAGAAAAATCTAAACCAAAATCACAAGCTCCAAGATTTCCAATTTCAAACAAGGTCCACACAATCTTCCAAACTTCAAAAAAAGGCTCCAAAAGCATGATCCTCCAAAAATTCAAGAGTGAAAATAAAACATATAACCCCAAAATCATCAAAATAAACTTGTATAAATAGAAAAAGAGAAGAGGTGGGTGAGGTGAATCCATGTAGGATGCCACATCACTTATCATCTACTCCACATCACATGGTCAAAACCCAAACCCAAAGCTCAATAAATTTGTGGGTGAGAAATGACAAGTTATCCTTACACACACAAACCAAAAGCCATACTCCAAAGGACAAAATAAAAGCTCGTGTAAGAAGGTGCAATAATTTCACCTTTTTATCTTCCAAATCACATAATGGGGCCTAATTTTTACTCCTTATCCCATAGGTATAGTTGGTAGATGAATTTAAGATGTGTGGGAAAAACTTAACTTATCCCACAAGCCTCCAAAATGACCCTTAAGCCAAAATCCGAGTTTGACATGCATGGTTGAGTACACAACACTAAAACAAAAAAATCCTTTCCAAATCTAAAATAAAATCAAGGACAATCTACCAAAATTAAATACCCCTTTGGTCACATCCCAAATTACAATAATAATCAAGATTAATCAACTTAAATAGAGCACATTAACTAACACTAATAAAGTAGATCACATTACAATAATAAATCACATACTCACAAATAATTAAAACCAAAAGGGAAAACAACACATTTACCCAAGGTCACATTTGAGGCCACCCCCCAATGGGGACCTCCTAGCAATTTATCAACAACATAACAACATACAAAAAAACAAAAGTTTCCAAGGTGCCCTATTGCACAATACCAAAAATTCTTTCATATTTGATCTTTTATCCCCTTTTGTTTGTTGTGTTACAATTTCCTACAAAATCAAAACAATACTTCTCTCGCCTCATGGCCATATAAATAACATCGAAAAAATAAAACGCACATACACATATCAATTCAAATCATCAAATAACATAACTATATCATCGCTAAAATCAAGCAATCTCACCAATTGTTCAAAATTTAAAAATATTTTAATTCTATCATTTCATCAATTCAATGTAATGTAATTACTTGTATAAATCTGATTATTAGCAGCAATATAACACCAATGAACACAATATTTCAGATAAATGATCTCAATGTGCAAGAAGAATAGCTTAGCCACTTCGAGGGGGAAACCTCCAAACTAGACAATAAGACTCAAATGTTGAATATGATGATCAACTACTACCTACTAACCCCTATATATACTATTCCTATGCTATGGCCAACACCAAGGCCGACCCACTAATGAAAATATAACATATATGAAAGAGATACATAATGATAAGAAGTTATGATAGCCACAAGTCAGCTATATACATCCAATATAAGATATATGATTAAGGGCATAGCATGCCCCTCCCCTTCGAAGCAACATTGTCCCCAATGTTGAGAAGATCTGGATGTTGCTTGCAGGAAATTTGCATCCTCCCAAGTTGCGTCTTCATTGTCTAGATTTTTCCACTTGATCAAATACTCAGTGATGACCCTTGTCCTCAATCACTTAGTGCGTGTCTGAAGGATGCATTCTGGTTCCAGGATGATTCTTCCCTCTTCATCAAGCTCGGGTAACACTTTCTAGGTTGATATTGTCTATCCAATTACCTTCTTTAGGCAAGATACATGGAAGATTGGATGAATTTGAGTAGCGGAGGAAGTTCCAGTTTGTATGCTACATTTCCAATCTTCTGTAACACTTGATAAGGACCATAATACTTAGGTGAAATCTTGTTATCCTTTTTTGTTGTTTTAAGGACATTTGCTTATATGGTTGTAAATGCACAAAAACCCAATCACCGACTTCAAAATGTCTTTCACTGCGATGTTGGTCTTCTGCTTTGCTTCATGCGGTTTTGTGACATGGCCAAATTCTCCTGAGACTAGAAAAACCTCTTGTTGGTGTTGAATATGTTCTTCATTTCTCGAACCTTTGGCTGGACTCTCAAAGATGAAGTGATAGATGGTGGATGGTACCCATATAATGCCAAGAAAGGAGACATTTTAGATGAAGTATGAAAGGAGGTGTTATACCACCATTCTGCCAGTGGTAACCATTGGACCCATCTCGCTTGCTTATCTGATGTAAAACAACAAAGATATCCCTCCAAGCACTTGTTTACCACCTCTGTTTTCCCATCAGATTGGGGATGATAAGAGGAACTATGAGCTAGTTGTGTGCCCAAGCATGAGAACAAGTCAGTCCAAAAATTACTAGTAAAGATAGGGTCTCGATCACTTACTATAATCTTTGGTGTCCCATGTAGCTTCTGAATTGTATCCCTGAAGGCCGTTGCTACTGTACTCACAACAAATGGATGTGATAAAGCACAAAAATGGGCATATTTGGTGAGTCTATCCACCACCACCATGATTACATTTTTACCTTCTGATTTAGGCAATCCTGTGATGAAGTCCATGGACACCTCTTCCCACCTCTAGCTAGGAATAGATAGAGGTTGTAAAAGACCTGGGGACTTAATTGTTTCACCCTTATTTTGCTGACAAACCATGCATTCTGCCACAAACTTTTGGACATCTCCTTTTAGCCCTTCCCAGAAAAAATCATGCTTGATTTGATGATAAGTCTTTAAGAAGCCAGAATGACCCCCTACTGGAGAAGCATGGAGCTCAGATAGAACCCTATTTTTAAGGATTGAATTCTTACATAGATATAATCTATCTTTATACCATAAAACATCTCCTTTCCATACAAATTTTTTTGACATGCTTGGATCTTGTTGGAGATTCTGAATGAGATTTTGTGTACCTAGGTCATTTTTCCATTCAGACCTTGCATCCTCTATCCAATCCTCTTGTAATACAGATATGGCACACAAAAATGCCTCAGGTAGATTCATCCTTCCGAGATAAAGCATCAACAACTACATTCTCTTTCCCTTTCTTGTATATTATCTCAAAATCATACCCCAACATTTTTGAGACCCATTTATGTTGTTCTTCTGATGATAAAAATTTGCTCTAAGAAGTATTTCAAACTATCATGATCTGTCTTTACTTTGAAATGTCATCCCATTAGATATGGTCTCCATTGCTTCACTGCATGAAGTATTGCTAACATTTCTTTCTCATAAACTGGTTTAGAGATATTCTTACCTTTGAATTGGTGGCTCTCAAAGGCAATGGGTCACCCTTCTTGCATGAGTACTACCCCCATACCATACCTTGAAGCATCACATTCAACAATGAATGTTTTTGAAAAATCTGGGGTGGCTAGAACTGGAGTGGTGCACATGGCCTCCTTCAACTTCTCAAAGGCCATAGTAGCTTTGCTCGTTCCAATGGAAAGAGTCCTTCTTCAATAAAGTTGTGAGTGGTGTTGCGATGCTGCCATAATTCCTTACAAATCTACGATAATAACCTGTAAGCCCCAAAAATCCTCGGAGATTTTTTAGGGTTTTGGGAACCTTCCATTCAAGCATGGATTTTATCTTGTTAGGATCCACTTTAACACCTTCATAAGAGACAATATGACCCAGATATTCAACCTCCTTTACACCAAAAGAACACTTAGAAGGCTTTGCATAAAGTTGATGTTGTTCAAGAGTTTCCAACACCTTATTTACATGATGCAGGTGTTCCTCCCATGTTTTACTATAGATTAATATATCATCAAAGAACACTAAAACAAACTTTCAAAGAAATGGCTTAAAGATGGAATTCATCAAGCTTTGAAATGTAGAGGGTGCATTTGTTAGTCCAAAAGGCATTACCAAGAACTCATAGTGTCCTTCATGTGTCCTGAAGGTTGTTTTATGAATATCTTCATCCCTGATTCTAATCTGATGATATCCAGAATGAAGATCAAGTTTTGTAAAGTAAACAACACCATGTAACTCATCTAGCAAATCATCAATTACAGGAATAGGAAACTTATCTTTAACTATGTACTTATTGAGTTCCCTGTAATCTGGACACATGCACCAATTGTCATCTTTTTCCATACCATCACTACAGAGAGAAGAGTAAGCACTTTGACTATGATGAATAAGTCTTGCTTCTAACATCTCTTGAACTATCTTCTCAATCTCACTCTTTTGCATATAGGGGTACCTATAAGGTCTGATGTTGGGTGGTTGACTCCCTAGTACTAGTTGGATGGCATGGTCATGGTCTCTTTTTGGAGGCAAACCCTTGGGCATTTCTCCAAACACCACTGAGTGCTCATCTATAACTACTTGCATATCTATGGGTATAAATGTATTGGAATGATGTGCTTCCAATGAAAATAGTTGTGCCACAAACCCTTCTGCACCCTTTCTAAGAAATTTTTGCATCTGATGAGAACTTACCATCTGTGGGGACTTTTCTCTTAGTCCTTTTAGTTTAAAAGTCCTCCCTTCTGACTGAAATTGCATGAACAACTCTTGGAAATTCATTTCAATGGTTCCCAAGGTGGTAAGCCACTTGAACTCCTAACACAATGTCTTGCTCCTCCCATGGAAATGGCATACATATTGCTAGTTAGCAAGTAATCTCCCATGGTGAGATTAATGTTATGGCATTTTCTGAACAACTAATAGTTTTCCCATCAGCGATCATGACTTGACATTCTGGAGCTTGGATAAACAAAGTAGTTCAAGCGTACCACCAACTTATGATTGATGAAATTGTGAGTACTTCCCAATCAATCAACATTGTTACCCTCTATTTTTTTAAGAATCCAACTACTTTGAGAGTTTGGGGAGTGCTAATACCAAAAATTACATGGCATGATATTGTTGGTGGGGATCTCCTAATTCCTCCTCTGGCTCTACCTCTTCATCTTCTTCATTTTCTTCTTCTTCAGTAGGTCCCTCAATGTAGAACAACTTCTTTTCAACACACTTATGTCCTGGTCCAAATTTGTTGTCACAATTAAAACATAACCCTTTGGCTCTCTTTTCTTCAATTTGTTGAGGTGTCAATCTCATTGGTTGAGGGAATGATGGTGGAAGGGTGCTACGATCTCTGATATTATTGACAGTTTGTTTCCTACTGGAAAGAAATTTTTCCTCTACCCTACGTGCCATGATCATAGAGTCTGAAACCTTATGAGGATTAAACATACGCACCTCAGTCTCAATTTGTTCTTTAAGACCCCCAAGAAATAAGTCATTCAAATTATCTTCAGGAATATTTTCCACCCATAAGGAAAGGTTTTGGAATTGATGGATGTAATCTTTGATTATTCCTGTTTGTCTGAGCTTTGCTAATTGACTAAAATAATTCTCTAACACACTAGAACTATAGTGCAATTGCAACTCTTCGGTGAATATTGTCCATGTAACATTGAGGCCACTCTTTTTCCTTTGAGCACATAACCATCGATACCAAATGAATTGGTCAGGTTCAAGATACAACGATGCCATGGTAACCTTTTGTCCCGATGGAATCTGATGAAGATCAAAGAAATTCTCCATCTGGTTAATCCAATTGAGTGGATCCTTTCCATCAAACTTACGCATTTCCACTTTTGGAATCATGTTACGGGCTTGCTAGAGTGTTTGTATTTGGATTGGTCATGTTTGCAGATCCACCTTGGCTAGTTTGTCTATTACTTTGACCTAAAGATCCACCTGGTTAATATGAGTATGATTGAGTTGTGGCTGATTAGGAAGGATATGATGACCCATGATATTGTAACTAAATTGGTGAATGAAATCCTCCAATCGTTGTCCAATATTTTCTACATCTTCTTTGTTGGCCACTCTACCCTCGAGGTTTCGTAACTCTAACTCAAGATAGTTGACCTTATGGTCAGTTGAAGTAAACCCTAACCCTGAGGACTCTGTAGATACCCCTTCTAACTCTAACTCCTCAACTATTATCTCATCCTTATCGGGGTTTTACCCGGAGTGATGGGATTCTTTTTGCCTCTTGTCGAAGGCCCAACCATGATGCCCCAAAATGGTAAGATTTAAGGATCAAGGTCAAAATTTAGGGTTTGGGATTTCAATAGGAATTCGGCCAAATTTTATAAAACTCAAAGAATGAACTCAAACTAATTTTTAATCTTCTTTCTGGAAATGTAAATAACTTTGAAAAATTCCACAAATTGCACCCTAGGTAGCCAAATTATGAAAAAACATAAAACCACTATAACTTTTGCAAAACAAGTCAAAAATTCTTAAAATTTGGAGGAAGCTTACTTGACTGATTTCACACACACAAAAAATTTGCAGAAAAAAAATTCACTACCTATTTTGAGATATGGACGAACCTTCACAATTAGGGTTTGATGCAGTGTTGGCCGAGTTCAAGCTCTGATACCACTTGTAATGTAATTACTTGTATAAATCTGATTATTAGCAGAAATATAACACCAATGAACACAATATTTTAGATAAATGATCTCAATGTGCAAGAAGAATAGCTTAGCCACTTCGAGGGGGCAACCTCCAAACCAGAACAATAAGACTCAAATGTTGAATATGATGATCAACTACTACCTACTAACCCCTATATATACTATTCCTATGTTATGGCCAACACCAAGGCCGACCCACTAATGAAAATATAACATATATGAAAGAGATACATAATGATAAGAAGTTATGATAGCCACAAGTCGGCTATATACATCCAATATAAGATATATGATTGTTGAGTTTGTTATTATTATTATTACTATTCCAATTTACCCTACAAATGTACCTTAAAAGATCGAAAAATTGTCCTCCAAATTTCGGGAAGGGGAAAATAGAAATTCCCGTGGCTAGATAAAAACCCTCTTCCTATAGTTTTGTTTTCCTCCTTGCTCATGCTTTAGTGCGATAGTTCAAATTTAGTTCCCTATTCAATAATTTAAGCCACATTTGTCGATCTATTGCATTATTGTCTTGTGAAGAAAGATCATACTATCACTTTTGGGAACAATTTTTCAAATTCTCAACCTTATGAAGGTATTTCCATTTTTTTGGTGCTCAATTTAATCTCGCCTATTTGATTAAAATTTCTTAGTCTGCATGGTTAGAAGTGTATTCTATCTCCTGTATGGATGCGTGAAAACTTTCTCCTTCATTTAGATGTCGTTGTTAGTATTTTCCTTAGGTCTTGGATCACATTGAGTCTTGGTATTATTCACAGTCTTCTCTCTACGGGAAAAATTTGTAATTTGGGCGTGAATGTTGGGGATTCCCCTTCCTTTTATTTTTCCACGGTCATGTTTTCTCTGTCAAATTTTATTCCCAACACCCGTGGATTCTTGGTATTTTTGATTGATTGTGGCATGGCGAGATCAATTTTGTTACATTTGTAAACAATGCCCAATTAGTCCCACGAGATCGATGAATTCTAATTCGCTACTCAATGATATGAAGTCATGGAGAAATTTCTTACTTTGGCCCCGAAAATATGTACACGTGTCATAAGACAAGTAGTTGTGGGAAGGCGGGCCCTTTTTGTGTTTTGAGGCATTATGACGAAAGGAATGAAAATATAAAAGGAATGCCTAAGGCCCGAAAAAGGACACGTGGCGGTTTGAAAAGTCAAAGGTGGAGAGGTGGATCGTCGAGCATTTTGAATATTTTTTCATTTTTGTGAAAAGGAGCAAAGTTATAAAATGAGTCATGCGATTCCATTGGGGACCAAATAATGTCACATGTTTGAGTCAAAGCATTAAAAATTCGAAGCGACAAGGTGGGTTGAAAGGGCATTTTAAGATTCTCGGCTTTGTTTTGAAAAAGAATGAAATTCATAAAGTAAGTTGTAGCCCCGTCGATGCCTAGGAAAGCCACGTGTAAAGCCTATATCAAAAGCGGATGGGCGGGCCAAATTGTCCAAAAATGCACAATTTATTTAAGTGATACAAAATGTGAAAAGCACCCCCAGGCCCACTTCAACTCAAATCTTTTCCACGTGGAGGGCCTGCGCTCATTTGAGGATCCGCCTCTGGGTCTTACCTTTGGAGTTGTGCCAAGGAGACACGTGGAGGATTCTGTTGGCTCCTCTTTATACTTAGACTTTTCAAGTGTCCGGTTCAACGTTTTCGGAACCAAGACATGTGGAGGGCCCACGCCCATTTGGGGACCTGCCCTTGAATTTCACTTTTAATATAGTGCCGAAGAGATAGGTGGAATATTCCGCTAGCTCTTCCCATACGTAGACTTTTCAAGCATCCGATGCAACTTTCTTGGACCCTAGGAATGTGGCACCTTTCACCGGTTCTTAAACTTTTTAAAAAAGTTTCTGGGCTGAGACACGTGGAGAGCTCACACTTTTTTGGGGTCTCCACTTTTGGGAACCATATCAAAAGTGTGCCAAAGAGGCATGTGGAGGCTTCACATTGGATCGTTTTATACCGATACTTTTTCAATGGTGAGGAAACTTTCTTGGGCCCATGGCATGTGAAGAGCCTATGCTCGTTTGAGGTCTCGCCTCTACAATTCATCTTTAAATTTGCGCCGAACAAACACGTGGAAGCTTCGTTGAGCCTTCCCATGCTCATAAGTTTTTAGCGAATGGTACAACTCTCTCGGGTTCTAAACATGTGGAGGCCCACGCTCATTTGGAAACCTGCCTCTAGACTTCACCTTTGCAGTTGTGCCAAGGAGACACATGGAGGCTTCCACTAGCTCCTCCTTATACTTGGGTGACTCAGACTCATGCCAATTCTCAAGGTGTATTCTTAAATGTGAAAAGGATTGCTTGTCAGATCAAGCCATATGGAGCCACCTGAGAATTATTAAAAATGGGATTTCTTGCACGACAAAATCAAAGAATGATTAAAAAGAATGTCAAAAGTTATGATATGGCATCCCAATCATAGTTGAGGGACTGAGAAATGGTATCCACTTGGCAGCTTTTGGGTGTAAATTTGTGAAATATCACTTTCTGGAAAAAACTTGTAACAAACAAAGGATTCCTCGAATATTCTTCTTTTGGGGGAAAATTTGGGATGAGTGAGAGAGTGAAATTTATAAATACAATGAGAATACTCTTGCATAAGGGGGTTAATTTTTCTGAGAAATTTTGAGAAAGAACATTTCTTGAGAGATCGTCTGAGAAACCTATTTATCTCCTATGTTTTAGATTTAATCACATCAAGATGGTTACAAGTGTACAACCATTGAAAATCTTTGAGATTGTTCAAGAAACTTTCCCCTACTGATGAATCTAATGAACCTCGAATAAATTTGTGTTGATCATGAGCATAATTGTGTCTAGCTTGTATTTCAAAATGTTTTTAAATAGTTTTTCTTGTTCCTATTGCAATCTTATGTTAAAATCTCTCTGAGTCACACAAGATCTCATCCATGTGTTAGTATTGTGGCATTTGCAATTTCATTATGAGAAGAGATTTCATTTGGTAATGAAATAAACAATTTAAAATCACTTTACTTTCACTATGTTGATAAAGATTGTTTGTAAGTCTATGAGTGTATCTTAGGCGTGACAAACCAAGGATTTCTAACATTTAATTGAGTCTTTAGCATGAGCCTTTATGTTGAATTCTTGAAGAATGTATGAAACCGTGCATCTTTGGGCCTCCATTAGTACACACCTTTTGGTTGAAGGAATATTTTGGCTATTTTGAAGCATTTTTTCTATGAGTTTTCCAATATTTGTAAAGGTTCTCAAAGATCTGGTATAATCAACTTTATCTTGCTTAACTTCCCACCAAAAACTTCTCAAACGATGAATCCTACATGAACTACCCCTGTTTGTATTGTGTATCCACAAATGAACAAATTCCATTGCCAAAATATGTAGAGACAATCAAGTTTCAATTATTTTCTTTAGTAACCCAGAACCTTGTCCAGAAACATCTCCACTCTCTAGTGTGACAACTCGTGAGAGTTAGATTGTGTTGTATTGATCATATTTTCTCAAGGTTCTCATGAAAATTGTGCAAAGAAGGATCTCTTGATATCCTTCACCAACACGGGTTACAGAACGGGTCCTCTCACCCTGGTTGAAGGCATGACCTAAAGTAGTGAGGGTAGATCAAACCCTCAATAAGGTGCTATCCATTTCTCCAACACCTGAGTGACAAAGAGTTAGTGAATCCCCTCCCCAGGCTACAAAACGAATCATATCATGATTTGTCTGTCTCTAAGAATCCTGCTAGTTTCGTGATGTTGCTCAGCCATCGTAGGAGAATCAATTTGGATACCAACATTGAAGTTCACATTGTATCTCGAAGATGATTTATAGATAATTCATTTCCACTTCCCTTTCATGTAAGAAACAAAAGCACTCTCTATCTATCAAAAAGTAGAGTCGCCTTTTGTACCTTTGAATATTTCATCTATATTCCTACACTTTTGCTATCAATCACACCCCTTATCAAC
The DNA here is from genome assembly GCA_018340775.1 of Taxus wallichiana var. yunnanensis. NCBI lineage: Eukaryota > Viridiplantae > Streptophyta > Pinopsida > Cupressales > Taxaceae > Taxus > Taxus wallichiana. The sequence goes on from CM031242.1 coordinate 988,546,479, forward strand.
ATGTTATCGATAAGACAAAAATATGTTTTCAACAAAAACCAACCACACAACCGATACAACCACCATCTCAAACACGTTGTAATACTAGCACAATCCCCCAAATAATTACAAACCACATCAACTTCAAAAGATAATTAACTATCCAAAACGGTATCAAATGTATTCATGTTTAGTGCAAAAAAAATTGGCCACAAAAAGCTACCACTCATTATATAAAATCTGCAAATGTATGGAAGTCTTTATGTATTCATGTTTAGTTAAAATAAAAATAGTCCGCAAAACGCTACCACTCATGATATAAGATTTGCAAATGTATATGTACGAATTTGTAACAAATGTGGAATGTAGAGATACAACCTTTAAATGCAATGCTTCATCTATATTCATACGCTGAATCACACCCCTTATCAATCAAATAACATATACCGTTTAGGCGTAAACATTGCTAGTTTATTAAACTACCCTTTTTTCTTTTAATAAACGTCATTGGTGTACGAAACTTTTCTTTAAATATCGGTTGATATTTCCTTTTTAAACGGTTAACCTACTCAAGGTGATGGTAACGTTAAGGTCAAGCGGCGAAGTCAAAGCCAACTTTCCTAGTAGACGTTGTCCACCCCCGCTTTGGCTTTCAGAGTAAATAATACGCGTTTTACTTGATTTCCCATTTGTAGAGTGGGGAGGGTTCTTGTGTTTGTTTAAATGTCTATCGAGATTGAAGAAGTAGGGGAAGACAACAGTTTGTCACTAGTGATCCCGAACACACCAGGAAGGAATAATTTGGCCAAGGCGGAGAAGAATCTGGCATAACAGAGAGATTCATTTCCAAATGGGACATTAACACCACAAATAAACTGCTCTTCCAAAGCGGGCAAGAAGAAGTCCGTAAGTACATGGACACTGTTCAGATTCTACATGGACACATGAAACATTTATCCGCCGGTGGCAGCTTTAAAGAACTGATCTGCCCGCAGCGGCTGATGAAGACGTCAATGGCCCGTTTGCAGAAGGAGTTCCGAATAATTCTGTTATCTAGCAGTGAACCCATACATCGGGACCTGTGGTCGTCGACTCGTCCTCCGCTCCATTCGAGCATACAGGACAGTATCACTAGCACTGCCCGTTCCGATAACAACGATGACGGCAGCAGCGGCTCCTCCACCTCCAAACGTCCGTCGATCGACAGAATCTACGAATACAACATGGTTCCGTTGGATGCCGTGCTGAATTTAAGAAGAATAGCGGACAACATGGCAAAGTGCGGGTACGCGAAGGAATGCGTTCGAATCTCCACTTCCATCAGAAAGTCCGTAGTGGAGCGAAGTTTGTACAATCTGGGGGTGGAGAAGGCGATATTGAACGATATTCGTAAAATGGACTGGCAACTCGTCGATGTAAAAATAAAGAAATGGATTTACGCCGCAAACATTAGCATTCGAATTCTGTTTGCGAGAGAGAAGCGGCTGTGCGATGAGGTGTTTCAGGGGGTTGATAAGATGGGGGATTTTTGTTTTGCTGAAATCGCGAAGGAGTCTACATCCAGGCTTTTTACCTTCGCGGAAGCCGTGGCCGCCACCTGCCGCGCGCCCCAAATGATTTTCCGCGTTCTGGATGTCTACGAAACCGTCACCTATTTCCTGCCCGACATAAAGGCCACATATTCTCATGACCTTTGCCGAACCGTGCAGGAACAAGCTGATGAGATCGTGGTCCGGCTGGGCGAGGCGGTTTGGTGCATTTTAACAGAATTTGAAAATGCCATTAAGATGGAGAATTCCATCGTTCCCATTGCTGGTGGCACTGTTCATCCTCTCGCTAGATACGTTATGAATTATCTCACTTTTCTCTCGGATTACAAGGAAGCTTTGATAAAGCTATGTACAGACACACCTGGTGAGCTACCCACTGTGCTGCCCGACAATCTCGCCCTAGACAATTTCCCGGGCAGGTTCTCCACCCGAATTTCGACGCGCTTCGGATGGATCATCTTCTTCCTCGTGAGCAAGCTGGAGGCAAGATCTGATCTGTATGATGACGTGGCACTGTCGCATCTGTTTCTGATGAACAACCTTCACTACATAGTGCAGAAAGTGAATGACTGCGAGCTTAAATTTGTGCTCGGAGAGAAGTGGCTGAAAACACAGCGGAACACGGTGAGGCAGTGCGCTGGCGATTATGAAAAGGCCGTGTGGAAAAATGTGCTTTCGAGTATAACAGAGGAGGGCGGTGTATCGTCTGGGGAGGCGTCAAAGGAGAAATTGAAGGGTTTCAATCTGGCTATGGAAGAGGCGACGAGGAGACATGGTGGATGGGTGGTGCCTGACGCCACTCTGCGAGAAAAGGTGGGTAAGTCAATTTTGGATATGGTGTTGCCGGCTTACAGAATCTTTTTAGCGAGATTTAAGAACCCCTACGAAAGCTACATCAAATACACGCCGGAAGAACTGCAAGAATTGTTGGGGAACATGTTTTAAGGTAACCCCTCGTCTCTGAGCTGAATTACATCCGCATGAAAGATTCTTCTTTTGTAAATATTTTATGTATAACGAATTTGTTGCATATGAAAACACTAGAGCAATAAAATGGCTCCTCTTGCTGAAAGAATTGTATTGTAGTGAAATAATTGCATCAATGTTTAAGTTTTCTAATTGTTTGTCAAAGTTTTTGTTTGTTGAAAGCTTTCGTCAAGATTTGAAAGTGTTGATAACAATTACAAATGCCCATTGTCGTTTTGTTTTTAATATTCCATGTAAGCAGCATGGAGCTTAAAAGAGAGACAAGACATGCTTAAGAGTATAGTATGAAGCACTTTTCTGAAAAACCAGAAAAGTTATTGAATACAATCGAGGACGCTTTCTACAAATTCAGTATTGCTCTGAAAAGTAAGAAAGATTATAGCAAATAATACAAGTTGCTTTGTATAAATTCAGTATTATTGTAACATCTTAAATTGAAGTTGATTTCCATTACATAATAAATGTTTGATTTGAACTCTTAAATAAGTGGTGTTAAAAAAATTGTAAAAAAAAAAAAGTGATTTGTTAATATATTTATTATATTGTAAAATCTTGAAATTGATGGAACTCTTAACAATGTGTGATGTGCGATCTTCTCTCACTTGTTTCATTTTGTGTCCAATATGTGGCCAGCCAAAGCATTGATTTGTCAAAAAAATTACAAAAATCAAACCAGTATAACAAGTAATGAATACTGGTATTCAATCATATAAATCCATGGATTTTGACTCCAATTACCTATAGACATCATTGACTTCTCTCTTTATCTATGACTTGAAGTGTCTTTCTATGCGTAACTGCTCTATTGTATCTACCGTTGAGAGACCAGGTAACAATTTTATGGGGTAAGCATTGGGTATTGCACCAACGAAAAAGAAAGCATGTTACTATGCATAAACTTATGAACTTGACACAGAAAACCCAATCCATCTACATAAATGAATATTTAATGACCAATCTTTTTTTTTTAGAGCACAAGCAGTTGGACAGGATAATGGAGGAGTTATCCATCATTGTTCTGATGTGCTAAAACTTTGTGCCAGTCAACTATTCTCCAAATTCACTCAGTATATAGATTATGTTGGTTGAGTCATACTTATTCATATGGTTTATTGCTATACTGCCAAATCCAATATAGTTATTATAGATTTATTAAAATATATGATGCTTTCCAAAGGCAACGCTAACTAGTTCTTAAGGTAATTGAAATCATTTGCACTCCAATAAATTGGTATAACATTGACAAAAATTGTATGTACCGAATGTTGATACATGAAAATTACATTGATCTGACACCTTTCAAATTAAAGCATGAGAAATAGACGGAGCTATAAAATTCTAATCGCAGCTTGGAAGAATTTTCAAGAGTGAGAATACTCGAAATCTTGGGGTCCCTATATAGGGTAGAGGACCCAATAACCGTACACCTAATTTTAGGGGCACGTAGATATATGTAGGTATATTGGTAGCGTAAAAACATTATATCATCATGTAGCGTATGATCATGCCATATCAGCATTTTCGTTTCGCATGTTTATTTGGAGGGAAATGTAATTTTTGAATTGATTTAATATGAAGAAAGTCAATCTAAAACATTTGAAAGAGGGACCAATGACTAAGCGCTAAATGTATCACATTCTCATTAACTCTTAAAAAGTGTCATTAACCAAAAAATGAACAACTATTAGTCCTTTTGTCAGCAACCGATGGGGAAATAAGATGTACATGTTTTGGTGCATGCTTGGTTATAGGATCATCTCCCCTAATCCTCTGTCAAATTCCAACTACAATATAAAAGACTCCATGATAGTTTTTCTTGTACAATTGATGTTGATGAACGTGCGCGAAGTATGATACTTTGCTGGTACTCTGCAATGTTCAAGTGGATATTGAGTTACAGTTGTAGAGGTAGGCAGTTATTGCCACAATAACTTCTCCAGGACAGATCCCAAGACTTGTGGAAATCCGTTGAGGAGAATTCCAAGGCATCCATTGCTGGTGGCACTGTTCATCCTCTCAGACGAAACCTTATGAATTATTTCACCTTTCTCACGATACGTTATGAATTATCTCACTTTGATAATCTAAGCACAGAAACACCCATTGAGCAACCCACAGTGCTGCCTAACAATCTCGCCCTGGAAAATTTCCCGGGCAGCCTCTCCGCCTGAATTTCGACGTGCTTCGGGTGGATCATCTTCATTCTCGTGTGCAAGCTCGAGGAAAAATAGTGGCGTGGCACTGTTGCATCTGTTTCTGATGAACAAATTTTACTATAAAGTGCAGAACTGATCGAAGGGCTCCAAGCTTAAATTTGTGCTTGGAGAGAAGGGCTGAAAACATAGCGGAACATGATGAGGCAATGAGCGGCCAATTATGAAAATGCCATGTGGAAAAATGCGCTGTCAAGTTGAATAGAGGATGGGGTTCAGAGGAGAAGCGGTGTATCGTGTGGGGAGGTGTTTAAGGAGAAATTGAATTGTTTCAATCAGGCTATGCAAGAGGTGATGAGGAGACATGATAGATGGTTAAGTCAATTTTGGATATGGTGTTATTGGCGTACAGAACCATTTTTACCTAGATTTAAGAACCGCTACAAAAGAGAAATAAAGTACTTGAAATGCAATGCCGGAAGAACTAGAAAAATTGTTCGGGGACATGTTTAAAGGAAACCACTTGTCCCTGAGTTGAATTACATGCCGATGAAAGATTCCTCTGAAAATATTTTATGTATAACGAATTTGTGTCTTATGAACAAGGCAATAGATTGGCTACCTCGAAGGAATTGCATTGTGGTGAAATAATTGTATCGATGCCTATGTTTTCTAGTTGTTTGTCAAAGATTTTGTTTTTTAATGGAAACCTTTCGTCAAGATTTGAAATTGTTGACAAAAATTACACATGCCCATTTTTGTTTTGTTTAGGGAAAAAGTTTTTGTTTACTTTATTGAAACCTTTTGTCATGTTTTAAAATTGTAGACAAAAATTACAAATGTCTATTTTGTTTTGTTTTGAATATTCCCATGGACGCAACATGAAGATGAAAAAGTTAGAAAAGACATCGTTAAGAGTATAGTATGAAGCACTTTTTTGAAAATCCAGAAAGTTATTAAATACAATAGAAGATGGTTTGTACAAATTCAATATTTCTTCAGAAAGTAAGAAAAAGTTATTTAAGACAATAACAGTTTTTTTGTCTTAATTCGACATTATTGTAGTACCTTAAAATTGACATAACTTTATAGTTGTAGTATCTTAAAATTGGCACACCTTTGTAGTGCAGAACATTTTTTGGATGGAAGAATACCATTCCATTAATTACATATGAACTCACAAATAAGTGTTGTTAGCAAAATTTGTATAAAACAGAGGTGGTAATTTGTTTAAAAGAGTATGAGACACATCATATTCATTGTATTATAAATTCTTGAAACCGATGGAACCATTAAAAATCTATGTGATCATTATGATCTTCCTTCAATTGTTTCATTTTGTATCCAACATGTGGCCAACTAAAGCATTGATTTATCACAAAGCTCAAATAGATATAAATAGTAATGAATATGGTATTCAATCATAAGCCATGACTTTTGTCTCTAATCACCTATAGACATCATCAAGTTCTTTCTTATTCGAGGCTTGAAGTGTCATTTTACATGTAATCGCTCTAGTGTATTTACCATTGAAAGACCAGTAACAAAGTTACGAGATAAACACTAGGTACTATGTCAATGAAAAGAAAGCATGTTACTATGCATAAAATTATTATTTACACGAAAATCGTAAGCATTTACATAAATGAATGTTGTAAGACCAACCTTCATTCGATTAGAAGAAGTTACGAAGGAGAATGAGGGAGTGAGCCATCCTTATTTTGATGGGCTCAAAATTTCTACCCGTCAACTATTCTCCAAATTCACTCAAGTACATAGATTAGGGATGAGTCACACTTATTCATATTATCTATTGCTATGTTGGAAAAAAAAAAATAGTTATTGTATCTAGTACATATATGTTGGTTTTCAAAGGCAACATTTAGTTGTTCTTTAAGGTAAATGGAATCATTAACCCTCCAATAAAATGGTGTAGAATTTACACAAGTTGTATGTATCAAATGTTGATAAATAAAAATTACATTGATCTATCACTTTATAAAATCAAAGAGAAAAAAGTAGAAGGAGATATTAAATTATAATCCCATCTTGGAGGAATTTTCAAAAGATACAATGCTTGTAGCATTGGCATCCCCAATAGTCTTGTAACACCCATAAAATTCACACACAAATACAAGACTATTAAATACCGGATTTTTTTTTGACTTACATTGTTATTTACATGACACCACATGACAATGCAATGTATCTCTTAGGACATCGCGTAACACATGAGATGCTTGCACAACCCTTATCCCATATAGATAACATGAATAGTACATAATGCACATCAAGGAAAATTTTACCAAATGATAAGACAACACACAATGATTCAACTACATTATGACTCCTGTATAGGCACCATCCATGACAACACTTTCCCGGATTACATATTTATTACATTTATATTTCGATATTGACCTTATTTACTTGGAAATCACTTATCAATTATTTTATAACTAGAATGCATTATCTTTACTTTATTTAACATTTCACTTGTAGTTATCCCACCTAATTTTTCTTGTTTCCCTCATCACACAAGAATGATGTATCTTGGTTGTTGGTATACAGATATGCACATACATGATCCTTTTAGTGTTTGTTCCAAGGATTCATTTTCTAAGTTGCATGTTCGATTGGATTTTCCATTTATCTTAGTTGCAACAAGGGAGGTTCTCATGAAGAAAAGGAAGTTTATTGATTCAAGAGTAGATAGATTACATGTTATTTCATATTATCATTTAAGTTCTAAGGTTAGTCTATTTATTTTTACATTATTACAACTAACCATGTATCCCATCTACTTCACTTAATTTCTTAGTCATCAAGGTACTAACGAGTATGATTTCACACTCCACCAGGTTTGGATTCTGAAAAAATTAAGCATTAGATGTGTGTTATAAGGAGATATTTAATTATAAATTTTACACACCTTACTAAGGTCACAACTAGAGTTATTATACACCCTTATCTCAAAAATACTCTTGTAACTCTATGTACATTCGATACTTCTTGTCAAGATGACACTCTTGTTTGAGAGGGGTTAAAGGGATTCACACTAGTATTCTCACATGTAGGTATCTAAAACATATGACCCGTTGAAAACCACTTCATTCATCTTAAAATTATTTCACTTAATTTGATTTAATTAGTGTGTTGAAATTGTTGAGAAACCCATTGGTTAATAAGGAAATTTGCATGCTCATGAGCCTACTAGCTCTCATCCTAGGGAATTGCCTCAAGAACATGATCACCTAGTTTCACAACGTACATCCATTACACACTAGGAAAGGTGGGGAACAAGGGGAATACTCCTTCATCTAAAGGACTAGTGTTCACATAGAGATAACACATTGTGGATTTAGTCCCTTTCCACAAGATGGTTTAAACACATTATAAGAACAATCTAGAATTCACTTTTCTCCTAGCACAACAATTATGGTTACATTCCCACAAACTAATCATAATTTAAGAAGTTGCTAAGTTTCACAATTAACTTTGAGTATTGCACCATAGGACCCAAACGATAATAGAAATTGGTTATTGACTTTATTTATGATCCCAACTCTTATAGATGACTTCCAAGGTTAGTTGGCAATCTTCACCAATCCTCACATGTGTCGGTCCAAGAGGGTTCTATACTATGTTTGAAGTTGGTTTCCTATGGAGCACTACCTTAAGAGAACAAATTATCCTTACTACACACATGATTTCCAAACCTAGGAGGGAACCACGTACTCAAGAAAAAATAGGACCATGTTGTTCCTAACCGTCGGGTCCATGACGATGCCACTAAGCATATAGGTTCTGATGACAAAAATCAAACTAGGGATCTCATTTACTTAAGCTAGGAGGTGTCATCGAGTGTGAATAGTTAAGTTCATCCTAAGGTTTTAGTTTTCTATGTTACAAGAATCACATAGGAAGAATAGTTATGCATGAATTTTATACTAGGGTTGACTTGTTCGAAGAGATTATTTTATTACATTTTCAAAGTAAGAAACATAGCACCAATTATTTAATCATCAATTACACACTTTGTAATTTCACTATAAGCTATTAAGTTCAATTTTGTTTAACACAATATCCAACTTTTACAATACTAAACTTGGAATCAAATAACACCCATATTTAGATGAACTTTTCCCTTAAACACTAGCATCTAAAAAAATTGTTACAAAACTTCACTAATACACCCTTCAATACTCCACAAAATGTGAACAATCCTCTACCATTTCACTTAACATATATATCCAACCCCTTTTACCATATGTAAATTTGGATCAAAAGAACACCTATAGTTAAATGTACAATTCTCAATGCACCCTAAAACTAGCATCTCATACATATTACCAAATTTTGGTAACATTTATTTACTTGTAGCATAGCAATGAATGCATATATTTATATATATATATATATATTACAATAATACACAATGAGTTACAACCACGTTGTTTCGTCATCCTACTTGCATCCTAGAAAACCATGTCAGCATGAAATCAGTGATAAATCGTTGGCATAAAATCCACCTAGATCTAAAATAATTAACGTCTTTTGTTTCGCATTTACATAATAATTATAATTTACATTCGAAAGGAGAGGGTTAGAGACAAATATATTTCATTTCATTTAAATTCTTTTCCTAACCAAGGAGATTGAAGAGATGGGGAGATATAACCACTATTTTCACGCAAGTCACATGATAGAGTTTAAATTTTTTTACAAGTATCACAAGTTTCTATAGGGATTTGATAACCCAACGAGGGTCCTACAACTTTCTTTCTTTACATTTTGCTACTAGTTATATAAACCTTCAATTTAGGCTCGGAGGCTAAGAAACCACTTTCAAATGTTGCCTTCCAATGAGCAAACACACCATGGATAAGCTTCTACATGTCCTCTTATACACCAAGAGTTCATAGGAACTGATGGAATTTAGAATCGGTGAATAGTTTACGATTGGCGCGTCGATTTTCTAAGGCCATCGATCGTAATTGACCTAATGGTAAACGATACAAAATTATCTTTAGGGATCATAAAACTAGGTCCAAAACTGGAGTTCGATGGACAAATGCACAATGAGAAATTTCGTACAAGTTCCCTATATGTGGATGATTCACCAAAGTCAACGGGACTAAAAACTAGCTAAGGATTTTCAAATGACGACATATATTTGGAGCCACCAGTCATAATTGGTCCAATTTGACCTAGTCAAACTACGACTTGAGGGCTACAAAATACCTTAGCCAAACTAACCAGGGATGTACTTTTCCCACACTTTGAAAAATTCCATGTAATTTTCTAGTAAAAATACTAGAGGTTTGTGTTGGTGGACAAGCATTTCATTTTCCGTGGTTCAATGGCGAGCTGATATGAAACCCAACTTTTTAATTTTAACAACTTCCTAAAAGCACAAATAGGGTAACATGGCTCCTAGAGGAGCGACAAAGAGAGTATAAATAGTCGATTGGGGTCAAACTTAAAGCTTGAGGAAACTCTCCTCATAACAAGGAACACGAACGAGACTTTACATCCCCTTTTTGGGTTTCAGAAGGTTACTTTGTAGGTCTATGAATATCATGATTTACTAGCTTTTACAATGGAACAATTGGTGGGTTTACGAGGGAACAAACTCAACTTGTCAATAAAAGGGTGTCACAACTATCTAATATGGTTACATTATTTTCCATATCATGTCTGAAGGAGGGTTTAAGTTTTTGCTTGACTACCAAGTGTTATTCAGGGTTACATAAGTGTTAGATGACATTTTACTTTTTTCCAAAACAAAATTTATAAAATATTTGAATGTATGATAATCCAAGGGTTTTAAATTTATTACGCTGAAAATGGAAAACTAAAGTACAAGAATTATGAAGGACAAGGTGAGATAAACCATGCCTGGGAACGATGAGCGAAGCGGGTATGAGGGGCTCCAGGTGGTTTACACTCGCGATCTGTTGAGACCACCATTTTTGCCTCATGATGCCAGATAGTCACGTGAAAATGCAAGCCATTCGTTGTGCACCCATGCCTCATCAAAACACCATTTTGTGCTTTTCAAGTAGTCATCCTGATCCATGAAACCGCATTTTCATTATGCAATAAGTCAAACAGTTGACGAGCCATCTGAATGCTTCCACATTTTGCATACATGTCTATCAGGGAACTTGCAACTACAACATCTGACCAAAAACCAGATTATATTGTTTGTACCCTGTTCCAAAATTCTTATTTTTCCAAGGGCTGAGATTATTTCCTTATCGTCATCTCTACAACTGGCTTTAGAAAGCAATGAAGGGCAACAACAATATTAGAAGCAACCCAATCCAAACTCGTCTCCAGCATAAATGGGTGTGGGGTATATACCAGACGACACACTGCAGGGGATCACAAATGTCATTACATGGATGAAACCGATAGATTTAACTCTGAATTTCGTGGATCAACAAACAACAACTCCAATGAACAAAACAATGACATGGAAGTAATTTCATTTTGCTTCCATACATTTTTCTTCTGCTTGCAACATATAAAGCCTTTTCAACAAACCCATTTTGTACATATCCTGCTATCATTGCTGTCCATTTTGACCCAGGCTGGGAGGGTGCTGGCAAAGGTTGTGGAAATATGGATCAGCACATGCCCGTCATATTTGCTTGAAATTTTCTAAGACTTTTCAACAAACTCATTTGTGCATATCCTGCGGTCCATGGCACTTCTTTGGGAAACAAGAACGACACCATTTCATACATATCCTGACACCAATGCTTTCCACAAAACCACATTCTCTTTTATTTATTTTTTTACAACATTTTTTCAAACAGTTCACCTGCCATGTGCAAGGTTCCACATTTTGCATACGCATCTGCCAACACATTTGCAACTACAACATCTGATAAATTTCCTCCATCTTTATGCTTTTATGGATGTCCATACACTGTTCCAGAGGTGGTGTTTTGGCACAGACTGGGAGTGTGTGGCAGAGTGAACGGATCAGGTTTGGGACCTGTTTGTTGCATATGTTAACCAGTGTGACCGTCCCGTGAGGAAACTATGCCCCCATGCATTCTACCATCGCTGCAACCTTCCAAATACTGCTAAATTTACATGTTTTCTTGGATTTCAACGTGGTTATATCCTCTTACTCTCAAATTAAAGCGCTTGAATTAATACGCCAGGTAAGTGACAGGTCTGAAATTGTCTCAAGCCTCCCATACCCCTATCAGGAGGCCACGTGCTTCTACATGGGTAACATACTTTCTCCAACGATCCAATTAATTATTAACTCCCTCTAGCATCTTCCCTCGCTGTTTTTTTTAAATTGATTCCATTTTCATGCTGGCACTATAAGTCCTATGTTAAATTCCAACTACAATACATAAGATTCCATAATTCTTTCTTTTACAATTGATGTTGATGACTGCACGAGAAATATGATAATTTGCTGGTAAACTATAATTTTCAAATCGAAATTGAGTATTTCCGCAAAGCCACCAATAAAATCCCAAGAATGGTGGATAAAAATTTCCCATGCAACACATGATGTCAACAAGCAAAAAATAACGAAATATGGGTAATATAATAGCTAAACAAAAATAAATGTCAAGTCTAAAATTAGTATTGATCAATGAGCATAGTCTTTTTCAACGCTAGACGCATAAACACTTATTAAATTTACTAGTTGATGTGTTTAAAATTTTAGAGACAACAAAGAGATCCTATGCACACCTTCAAGAAAGAAAGGAGTGAAGAACGATATATTCAAATTCAACAAGACGAAGTGTTGAAAAAAGTGATGGTGCTATAAAAAAATAATAGAGGAATTTCACTTTTAATTGATGCTATTTTGACTATGTTCATACTTTGTGAAGGTTCGAGTAATAAAATATTAAAAGGCCTAAAAGAAATAAAATACATCCTTACGCTTCAGATGTTTGAATCAATATACATAAATTTGTTATATTTAACTTTTTTCATTTTTTTCTTGTTGATTACAAGAATAATTGCACAATGGTAAATTCACTATGCACATGTCTAAACTATTTGGAATGAGTGGTCAATTTTTCTTTAGGAAAATTCACATTCTTTTTTATATAAAAATGAAAATTTAATCTTCTCATATTGTAATGCCCCGTTCGGCGTTTACCCTAGTTCTTGTCGCAATGACCCTCTTGTGGAGCGTCGAACGGCTGTGTGTAATTCTGATGTCTTGGCTCCATGGTCGGTCTTTGCTTCGTGTTCGCCTTCGAACGTTAACATCTAGTTTATCCCCTTGGTTGCTTAGGCCTGTTCACATGTTGTTTTAATCATTGTGAGTAATGGGCAATTCGATTCTTACTTCCTCTAGCTTGCTCGTCTGTTTGCGATTTAATCTTCTCGGTTGAATAGTAATCATACAAAAATTCGTATACCTTTTTAGCTTATGGGAACTGTTCAGGTAATCTTGTAACTCCTTTTGCATTTGTATTAATATATCTTCTTTCGTATGCTTTGTGAGCTTACCTTAGTTAGTAGAGATTTTGTTATCCCGTATCTTTGCTGAAGGAGGGGCTCATGGGGGCGCCTGGCGATGGGGAGGAAGTGTGATTTCAAATATATTTAAAGAATCTCATTAAAAATCTTGATTATTAGAATATGTATAAAAATTCAAATGCTATTCTGTAAGACACTTAGTAGCTTCCTCTAAATACATTCATTGATTTATTCTAATTGATTCTTCTTGAATTCAGAATTGAAGTAACATACACATTACAATTTTCTAGAATTGATGCAACATCGAACTTCTTTAATTTTCATGTTTCCAATTGATTTTCAAGTCCTATCTTATAATGGTCTTGAAATCACAAACTTTAGGCCAACTAATTTTTAAATGCTAAGAATTCATTGAAAAGACCCGCAAAAATATTTTAACCTCTACCATTGAATTAGTAGGTCGTGGTGAGGACTGCGTGGTTTTTAAATCTTTTAATTAGCTTGCACCTACCCTCCACTGCCACCTTGGCCGACCAGGTCCATTCGCAGGTCTTGATTGCAAGTGGATGACTTTAGTCTCCTCCCAACCACCCAACCTGCAGACTGTAATGGCCATCACGTTTCTACCTTGCGTGAGGGAGATGGGAGTTGGTGGAGGCCTGTTTTTCTTCACCTGGATCTCTTTTTGATTCTTTTGTGGAATGCGTATGGGCGCAGTAATGGTTTGACATGATGGAACTAGAGCAGCTAAGGCTATAATTTCAGGCATTCTGCCCTTAATGTTCTCCACTCTTTGAAGGCCCTGCTTGATAAAAATCAGCATTTGATGAGGGAATCCTGTAGGTTTCGATGCTTCTATTACTTTGTGTCCTTTATGTGCTGTGAAAACGGACAAAGGAGTATTGTTGTTAGCACAAGTATAGAGGCATGGAGATTTGTGTTTACTGAAAAGGTTTCGGTTGGTAGATCAGTGGTGTGACTTTGTACAGAAAAATCAATGACATAGTATCTCTGAGGATACATGGAGAGGACTGCTGGATTTCAGTCGATCTGTACCTAAAAATCTTGAAGGCTATGATATAGAAGCAGTGCTGCCTCTACTCATCGATTGTGAGTTTGTCAATCATATGTACAGGAAGTCGGGTCAAAATAACAATAGCAATGTGTTGCCTGGGTTGAAGTTATCTGTTGGTAACAAGAGAAGGTCGTCTACTGGAACAGAGACAGAAATTCAAACTGTAAATTGTATCAGTGAGAAGCCTGAAGAGATCCCCGATCCACTACGTTCAAAGCGAGTGTGCTTGTGGAAGGGACATATCTGGAATGGTGGTTCTGTGCTTAGTGGTCTCCATTAATTCTTTATGTATAATAATATCTTTTTGCAAGAGTCCCGACACCCTTGAATCAGCGCACAAGCTTACGCTTTGTTCTTTTCTGCTGATTTATTGGGTTAAAGAGAGGATTCGACCTATTTAACTCTTTCTTCAGGAGCGCGTGGGATGACGTTCACAGTTCCAGTCGCAGGCTCTTCTTCTCCCTCTGTCGCTTCGTTTTCCCCGCGCTTTGTGAATGCAGACACCCCATGGCATGTCACGGCTCCTCCTCATCGGATGGACGATACCGTTGCAGTTGAGTATGGAAGAAATGTGGCGGCAGGCATGTTGCAGTATAGTAGAAGCCTTTGTGAGCGCTTCCAACAAGCAGGTTGTCCAACTATGTTGTTATCTGTGCTCAATATCGATGCATCCTCAAATTCGGGTTTCTCCTTCAAGATATTTTTATCAAAATCGACTATGTGACAGTGAGAGTGTTACCAGGAGACCTGATGAAATTTATTTACAAAGATTCTCTATTGAGACCCCCATTCATTTGTGGCATTCTGTCACATTTTGCATGCTTCGTGGATTCTCTCTCTCCTTGCATACGTTTTTTTGGAGGCGTATTCTTCTTCAAATTTCCATTATCCTTGTTCCTTGTGCTTTTTCGATGTCTCTGTCCTTCTCTGGTGCCCCATCTTTAACGCAGGCTGGAAGGTTGTTTAGAGGGTTGTGCAGTCTGGCCTTGTCCCTTTCTTTCAAGTATGTGCTGGACATTTTTCATTAAAACCATATTGTGCATACCGTAGTCTTGACAGCACCTGAGACCACCGTTCTTTCCATTCGACGTTTCTTATAAAATGGAGCTCTCTGCCCAGGCTAAGCATAGACGAGAATGGAGCTTGAGTGCCCAGCCTATAAAAAGGGGAGATTCGACCTGAGGATTGTTGTTGCTGGTCCGGGCGGTGTCCATGAAACCTTTTGAATCTGGAGAAAAAGGCAAGATATTTCTACACTTTTCTACTGTTATTTTATTTAAAATTATTGCGAAATCGAACCACTTTTTCCTTGCATTGATTTGTCAGTTGGATGTCATGATGGGAGATTTCCCCTTTCTGCTTGTTTTTCTTGTTTTAGCTTTTATCGTTGTCAGTATGTTGGTCGAAAGGATGCGTGTGCCCTCTCCTCTGGGTGTTATGTTTCTCTTGCTCGAGTGATAGACCTTCATTTGTTTGTTTATGTATTAATTCTTCTCTGCGATTGAGTTACAAGTTATTATGTTGATCAAACTAGTATTTTTGTTATCATGGAAGTAAGTTTACGATAACTATGAAGCCCCTCCCTAACACCCAAGTTTGTCTTTGACGTTTTTGTTAGCTCCTTCAAGTCCCTTTGATAACCTTTTGGCATCGAGAAAGGAAGGTTGTAGGATTAGTGTGATCAATGCTTGGGCTAGCCAGCTTAGAGTTTTGGTATTAAAACTTGTAGAATGAAAAGGTTTGTGTGCAATGTGTTTTCCATCTCACGTGTTTAGACTCTTATATTATCTTTCATCTTGTTTCTAGGCTTTTAAGGCCATCCTCAAGAAGTACCTTGACCATCCCTATCAACTTGAACCATAACTAGCTTTTCGGATCAACTAAGCTTGAGGTTTCATTGTACGAATCCAGTACCTCATTGACACTAGAATAGTTTTGGTCTAATCCCCCTCTCAGAATTATTGTTGATGGCGCTCTTCTATTTTTCCTAACTTGCATTATTTCTCCTTTGTAATGTTAACGCTATTAATTAATATTGGTCGGTTTTTATGCACGTAATTACCTTAATATTTTGTGATGGAAATTTCCTTAAATGTGATTAATCTTTGGGAAAAACTCATCTTTCATTTGATAGTCTTATGGATTCATAGCGGAAGGTTTTGTTTTGATAATGTCACTTAGAAATTATGTTTGTATCTATGTGTGACGGTTGACTGTGTTACCAAGGGTTGCCTTAAAATATTGTTGTTTTGGGAAATAGGTAATTTATTTTAAATTAACCAAACATTAGAATTGTTGTGGAGGTTTGCAAATCTTTAGTGTTATAAAATTTGTTGATGACATTATTGTATACTCTTGTTTGACGGAACTCCCTTCTTCTCTCACGTGTTTGCTACTAGCCTGTAAGACTTTGACCCTTCTTGGATGATTGGAAAATCTCTTGGAGTTAATGGTCAAAACTAGTATACTTTGCCTTCGCTTCGAAACTTATGTTGTGTGTATACTCTATTTGATTTCCGGTTTGAAACTCAATTATACATGGCTTTTTGTGTTAATTTTTGAAACCCGTGGTTCCCCTTTCTTGGGCCGATCAACTCTTGTTCTTTTAGAAATATATTATTTTAGCCTATGCGTTTGGTACCTTTGATAAATTTCTAGATGGTTGGTATATATATCAAATCTCAATCTTGTAATTATTGTTTAATTACTTACTTGATGGGAATTTTGTTTTTGCTAGATTGTTTATTTTCTCCTTATAGGGCCAAGGGCCATTCTCATACGATTGCTATACTTTCGTTGCTTTTACTCCTAACTGAAGTACAAGGTCTTCTCCTTCTTTGATTGGCATGATGGAGACTTTATTATAACTTGATGTGTTGATAGTGTTTAGAGGTTTGACCCAATTCTTGTAATAAAGTGCTTCCTTTTTGTGGTATTGTTAGATAATAGTTATGGTGGTTTTGTGTAGCCTTATCTTGCTCAGTTCTCGCGAACTGACTCTTGTGGAAAAATTTGTTGCAGATGGATTTTGCGAGTAGATGAGGGATAGACTTGTAGATTTTTACATCAACCTCAGTTGAGAAGTTCTTTTGCATGAATCCTTTTTATATTGTTCAACTGTTGATAACATTTAGTGGAAAATTAGAAGAGGATCAATGTCTTAGTTTATTGTATCGTGGATTATGTCGTCTTAACTTTGGAACCTTGAATTGTCTGTCTATCTTGGAAAATATAAGAAAATTTGTTTACCGCTTGTTGAGTGACCTTAATGGATTATCGGTATTCTAAGAGTTGATGTAACCTTATTTCGTTTTCGTAAATGAATATTGTTAAACTTTATCCCTACGATTAAATGTTGAGTTAAATCTTTCTAAGACTTAGTAATAGTGTGTTATAAGTAAAATAAAATGGGTTGTTTAATACTTATAGAAGTTAAACTAAAATTTATATTGCAAATAAATTAGTGTAGAGGTGACCAACTTGAGAGCATGTAATTCCATAAGTGATCAAAGATGAAACTATCCTTTGTTAAGTAACATTATATAACTTGATATCCCTAGCTACACTAATGAACACTATCCCTTTTATGGTGAAATTCTTAAACGAACGTAAGGGAAATCTATGGTTAGATCTGGAAGATAATAAGATTTAATAAGTAGGAGAAAACAATTTAGAAACCACGCAATCTATCTCTCAGCCATTGGAAGGTAAATTGTGTTATTTTTATAAAACTCATTTAGTAAAGCCCAAGTAAAATCTTTAATAATTCTGGTTAAGTTTTCAAGTTTCAATTATATCTTTGTAATAAGGTCTTGAAGATGATTTCAACTCAACCTTCTCCCTCTAACCTTTTTCCAAGGTGCTTTGTCTTTCTTCTCTTAAGTGTGTTGAATGCAAACCCATGTTGTCATATGGGTATGAAAAAGTTCTAGTAGCGTAAGTGTAAATAGATGGCCTTGTGGAATTAAATTACCCCTTTCTCCAAATAAATGAATTAAGCAAATAAATGTCATAATAGAGAAGATTTAAAGATGATTACTCAGTGTAAAAAGAATAAACTTAGCTTGGTAAGATGAATTGTATGAATCATATCTTAAGCCTCCTTGAAAACGTAAGCTAAGAATTGCAAGATGTCTTTTAAAATAAATAACCCTCAAGAATATCTCATTGTGGATGGCCCTAATTGTAAGTGTGTTCTGTGGTTGGACTTCTATGTTGTCATGTCAAAAGAAAAAGTGTATTATCCTTTTGGGTGTGAACGTTTCCGTGATGACCTTATGGTCATCAACGTAACAAGTGGTTCACAGAGTTGGTTGTAACTTTGTGACGACATGTTGTGTCATGTTGTGTATGGAAGCAGTCAAAAAAAAAAATCCTGTCTTTTACTGTGTTGTTCGTGTGTGAATTTTTTTGGGTCGTTACACTTGGTATCAGAGCATAGGTTCATGCTCTTGAACCTCTGGGCCAGCTTGGAGTGGTGGTGGTGTTACATGATGATACTGCATGGAGATGATGCTATTACATGATGGTGTTTTATATTAGAAGAGTAATGTGCTTTAAGCGTGATGTGATCCATGTCGTAATTGTGATATTGTGAACGCACATGATGTGTATGTCACTTTGTGCGTGTTTGTGATCATGTTGATATGTTGGGGATGGGAGTATTCTCTCTCCTTCTTGTGGATTCTATGAAGAGTTCACGTGTGAATTATTGTTTGTGATGTGTGAAAAGAATTATAATGTGGATGACGTAGTGTTGGAGCATTGTGGCATATTGTGGTATGTAGGTGTATCAATGTGTTGTATGACTAGATTGATGTTAAAAGAAATAAGTTATATCATGATGTTTTATCATGTTTTGATGAGATGTGTGTATCACCTTGCTATGTAGCAATGGATGTTATGTTGTGGTGTTACTATGTTCATCATAAGTATGATGTGTGTAATATGTAATGCTTCATGTTGTGATTTAGGGTCATACGGTGAGTGTATGAACCCTATCGTATGGTGATTGCACTTTGGGTGCAGAATGTGGTAAAGTGGTGTGTTACACCTGGTGAATGTATGATTGTGATGTGCATTGTATATGTACCACCATTGTGTTAGTGATGTAGTTACATGTTATGTTGTGAACCTTACGCTAACCGACCCTGAGGGAAATCGGTAGAAGTGTATGTTGAGAGTGAGGAATGGTGTACCATGGGTCAATAACTCGAGCTGAAATTTGGTTTAGTAGATAACAACCTGTGATTCTTTCCTCTCTCCCTATATGGTTGTATGTATGCAACCTAAGTGCAACTATGACTATGTTTAGCCTTGTTGAAGTGGTGGCGGGATGATTCAGATAGAGATGATGACAGTTGTATTATTGATATGTATTTTATGAGTGAGGCTCGATGTTCCGAAAGTCTTGAACTCGTTGAGTACCCCTTGGTGGCCTAATAAGGCCACACGCTTATCAGTAATGTGACATTACTATAAGTTGATTTTATTCGTAAATTGAGCTTTTAAATTTATTTTGTAAGGACCAAAGAGCTTTTCTTGATTGCCATGCATTACAATTTTGGGCATTTCCTTGGTTTGTGGCACTAACAGTGGATTTTGATACTAACTATGGCTATTTGGCTATTTATTTTTGCTTTATTTTGGGTCTTCTTTTAAATTTGGAATTTTTACCGCCTTGCCCAAGGCTTGTACTTTGCCACTTGGCACTTGGATTCGATTGTTGTGCTGGTTCTATTGTCTTGATGTGTGGATTAGGGTTATAGGATGCACCCTGGAATGGTTGGACCTATGAACCCACTTTGTTGTATGGGGGTATGCCCCAAGGAGTTACAGATAACTAGTGGGTTGTTGAACCACACGTTATTATGTCACTTGGGTTAGGAGTGTTTGAACTCTATGTGTCTTGGGCCATAGGGTCAACCGACCTCCTTGAGGGAGGCATAAGAGTTTGAGGGAGGCATAAGAGACTTGAGGGAGGCATAAGAGTTTGAGGGAGGCATAAGAGACTTGAGGGAGGCATAAGAGTTTGAGGGAGGCATAAGAGACTTGAGGGAGGCATAAGAGTTTGAGGGAGGCATAAGAGACTTGAGGGAGGCATAAGAGTTTGAGGGAGGCATATGATATTTGTGTGTATGGTTGATGTTTTGGGATATATGTTGAGTTATTGTGATGTTTTGGTAGTGGTCTTTTGATGTATGTGTTACTCATGTTAGATGGATATGTGTTGTGATGTTGTGGATATGGCATTGATTCCCTTGTGGACACTATGTACCTATAGCATTTGTTTGGTGTTATGTGAATTTTTCATCGATGCAAATTGAGGAAATGTCTGGTGGATTGTAGTACTCTTTTGTTTGAGTATTTAATATGTCAGTCATAGATGTGTGATGAGTACTATGTTATGTGGACTGTGCCTATTCCATTCCGTATTTGAGTAACCTTTTGTGGTGTAATACAATCATGAAGTATATACTTGTGTGCTTGTGAATCAGAGTGTCTTGTGAACTCCGATAGGGTGTTGTGTTAGCAGTTCATGTTGGGCACCCACAATAAGGAATAAACCAAAACTCTTCAATGATGAAATTTTAAAAGAAATTAAACTAAGAATAATGCTAATGGAAAGGAACTAATGAAATAATAAATAAGAGGGAACGCCAATCTTCACGTAACCTCAAAGTTAAAATTTCTACCAAATGTTCCTAAGGCTACCCTGTGGCCGTGCTTTAATCAACTAAAATTTTAAACCATAGGGTGTACTTTCTCCTTTACCTGTTCTTGGTTGCGAACCATTCCTTATTTCCTTTCCTCTGTATAATGTCGCATCGAGGACGATGCTTTCTTAAGGGGAGGAGAATGTAATGCCCCATTCGGCGTTTACCCTAGTTCTTGTCGCAATGACCCTCTTGTGGAGCGTCGAACGGCTGTGTGTAATTCTGATGTCTTGGCTCCATGGTCGGTCTTTGCTTCGTGTTCGCCTTCGAACGTTAACATCTAGTTTATCCCCTTGGTTGCTTAGGCCTGTTCACATGTTGTTTTAATCATTGTGAGTAATGGGAAATTCGATTCTTACTTCCTCTAGCTTGCTCGTCTGTTTGCGATTTAATCTTCTCGGGTTGAATAGTAATCATACAAAAATTCGTATACCTTTTTAGCTTATGGGAACTATTCAGGTAATCTTGTAACTCCTTTTACATTTGTATTAATATATCTTCTTTCGTATGCTTTGTGAGCTTACCTTAGTTAGTAGAGATTTTGTTATCCCGTATCTTTGCTGAAGGAGGGGCTCATGGGGGCGCCTGGCGATGGGGAGGAAGTGTGATTTCAAATATATTTAAAGAATCTCATTAAAAATCTTGATTATTAGAATATATATAAAAATTCAAATGCTATTCTGTAAGACACTTAGTAGCTTCCTCTAAATACATTCATTGATTTTTTTTTCTAATTGATTTTTCTTGAATTCAGAATTGAAGTAACATACACATTACAATTTTCTAGAATGGATGCAACATCGAACTTCTTTAATTTTCATGTTTCCAATTGATTTTCAAGTCCTATCTTATAATGGTCTTGAAATCAAAAACTTTAGGCCAACTAATTTTTAAATTCTAAGAATTCATTGAAAAGACACGCAAAAATATTTTAACCTCTATCATGGAATTAGTAGGTCGTGGTGAGGACTGTGCGGTTTTTAAATATTTTAATTAGCTTGCACCTACCCTCCACTGCCACCTTGGTCGATCAGGTCCATTCGTAGGTCTTGATTGCAAGTGGATGACTTTAGTCTCCTCCCAACCACCCAACCTGCAGACTGTAATGGCCATCACTTTTCTGCCTTGCGTGAGGGAGATGGGAGTTGGTGGAAGCCTGTTTTTTATTTTTGATTCTTTTGTGGAATGTGTATGGGCGCAATAATGGTTTGACATGATGGAACTAGAGCAGCTAAGGCTATAATTTTAGGCATTCTGCCCTTAATGTTCTCCACTCTTTGAAGGCCCTGCTTGATAAAAATCAGCATTTGATGAGGGAATCCTGTAGGTTTCGATGCTTCTATTACTTTGTGTTCTTTATGTGCTGTGAAAACGGACAAAGGAGTATTGCTGTTAGCACAAGTATAGAGGCATGGAGATTGGTGTTTACAGGAAGGTTTCGGTTGCTAGATCAGTGGTGTGACTTTGTACAGAAAAATCAACGACATAGTATCTCTGAGGATACATGGAGAGGACTGCTGGATTTCAGTCGATCTGTACCTGAAAATCTTGAAGGCTATGATATAGAAGCAGGTGCCTGGCCTCTACTCATTGACGAGTTTGTCAATCATATGTACAGGAAGTCGGTCAAAATAACAATAGCAATGTGTTGCCTGGGTTGAAGTTATCTGTTGGTAACAAGAGAAGGTCGTCTACTGGAACAGAGACAAAATTCAAACTGTAAATTATATCAGTGAGAATCCTGAAGAGATCCCCGATCCACTACGTTCAAAGCGAGTGTGCTTGTGGAAGGGACATATCTGGAATGGTGGTTCTGTGCTTAGTGGTCTCCATTAATTCTTTATGTATAATAATATCTTTTTGCAAGAGTCCCGACACCCTTGAATCAGTGCACAAGCTTACAGTCTGTTCTTTTCTGTGGGTTTATTGGGTTAAAGAGAGGATTCGACCTGTTTAACTCTCCCTTCAGGAGTGCGTGGGATGACGTTCACTGTTCCAGTCGCAGGCTCTTCTTCTCCCTCTGTCACTTCGTTTTCCCCGCGCTTTGTGAATGCAGAGACACCCCATGGCATGTCACGGCTCCTCCTCATCGGATGGACGATACCGTTGCAGTTGAGTATGGAAGAAATGTGGCGGCAGGCATGTTGCAGTATAGTAGAAGCCTTTGTGAGCGCTTCCAAAAAGCAGGTTGTCCAACTATGTTGTTATCCTGCTCGAGATCGATGCATCCTCAAATTCGGGTTTCTCCTTCAAGATATTTTTATCAAAATCGACTATGTGACAGTGAGAGTGTTACCAGGAGACCTGATGAAATTTATTTACAAAGATTCTCTATTGAGACCCCCCATTGATTTGTGGCATTCTGTCATGTTTTGCACGCTGCGTGGATTCTCTCTCTCCTTGCATACATTTTTTTGGAGGCGTATTTCTTCTTCAAATTTCTATTATCCTTGTTCCTTGTGCTTTTCGATGCCTCTATCCTTCTCTGGTGCCCCATCTTTAACGCAGGCTGGAAGGTTGTTTAGAGGGTTGTGCAGTCTAGCCTTGTCCCTTTCTTTCAAGTATGTGCTAGACATTTTTCATTAAAACCATATTGTGCATACCGTAGTCTTGACAGCACCTGAGACCACCGTTCTTTCCGTTCAACATTTCTTATAAAATGGAGCTCTCTTCCCAGGCTAAGCATAGACGAGAATGGAGCTTGAGTGCCCAGCCTATAAAAGGGGAGATTCGACCTGAGGATTGTTGTTCTTGTTTGCCGGGCGTGTCCATGAAACCTTTTGAATCTGGAGAAAAAGCAAGATATTTCTACACTTTTCTACTATTATTTTATTTAAAATTATTGCAAAATCGAACCACTTTTTCCTTGCATTGATTTGTCAGTTGGATGTCATGATGGGAGATTTCCCTTTCTGCTTGTTTTTTCTTGTTTTAGCTTTTATCGTTGTCAGTATGTTGGTCGAAAGGATGCGTGTGCCCTCTCCTCTGGGTGTTATGTTTCTCTTGCTCGAGTGATAGACCTTCATCTGTTTGTTTATGTATTAATTCTTCTCTGCGATTGAGTTGCAAGTTATTATGTTGATCAAACTAGTATTTTCGTTATCATGGAAGTAAGTTTATGATAACTATGAAGCCCTCCCTAGCACCCAAGTTTGTCTTTGACGTTTTTGTTAGCTCCTTCGCAAGTCCCTTTGATAACCTTTTGGCATCGAGAAAGGAAGGTTGTAGGATTAGTGTGATCAATGCTTGGGCTAGCCAGCTTAGAGTTTTGGTATTAAAACTTTTAGAATGAAAAGGTTTGTGTGCAATGTGTTTTCCATCTCGCGTGTTTAGACTCTTATATTATCTTTCATCTTGTTTCTAGGCTTTTAAGGCCATCCTCAAGAAGTACCTTGACCATCCCTATCAACTTGAACCATAACTAGCTTTTCGGATCAACTAAGCTCGAGGTTTCATTGTGCGAATCCAGTACCTCGTTGACACTAGAATAGTTTTGGTCTAATCCCCCTCTCGGAATTGTTGTTGATGGCGCTCTTCTATTTTTCCTAACTTGCATTATTTCTCCTTTGTAATGTTAATGCTATTAATTAATATTGGTTGGTTTTTATGCACGTAATTACCTTAATATTTTGTGATGGAAATTTCCTTAAATGTGATTAATCTTCGGGAAAAACTCATCTTTCATTTGATAGTCTTATGGATTCATAGCGGAAGGTTTTGTTTTGATAATGTCACTTAGAAATTATGTTTGTATCTATGTGTGACAGTTGACTGTGTTACCAAGGGTTGCCTTAAAATATTGTTGTTTTGGGAAATAGGTAATTTATTTTAAATTAACCAAACATTAGAATTGTTGTGGAGGTTTGCAAATATTTAGTGTTATAAAATTTGTTGATGACATTATTGTATACTCTTGTTTGACGGAACTCCCTTCTTCTCTCGCGTGTTTGCTACTAGCCTGTAAGACTTTGACCCTTCTTGGATGATTGGAAAATCTCTTGGAGTTAATGGTCAAAACTAGTATACTTTGCCTTCGCTTCGAAACTTATGTTGTGTGTATACTCTATTTGATTTCCGGTTTGAAACTCAATTATACATGGCTTTTTGTGTTAATTTTTGAAACCCGTGGTTCCCCTTTCTTGGGCTGATCAACTCTTGTTCTTTTAGAAATATATTATTTTAGCCTATGCGTTTGGTACCTTTGATAAATTTCTAGATGGTTGGTATATATATCAAATCTCAATCTTGTAATTATTGTTTAATTACTTACTTGATGGGAATTCTATTTTTGCTAGATTGTTTATTTTCTCCTTATAGGGCCAAGGGCCATTCTCATATGATTGCTATACTTTCGTTGCTTTTACTCCTAACTGAAGTACAAGGTCTTCTCCTTTTTTGATTGGCATGATGGAGACTTTATTATAACTTGATGTGTTGTGTAATGCCCTGTTCGGCATCGACCTTCGCTGTTACGTCCTTGCCCTTTTTGCGTGTCATGTGTATACTTCCAAAATTTACTTGCATGTTCACCAGGACACTTGCAAATACAACATATGACGAAAATCCCGTCTCCATTATGGTTTTGATGGATGCCCATAGGCTGTTCCAAACATCCCATTTTGGCACGAAATTTTCACCTTGTGGTGTCTTTGCTTTACACCTACCAATATTGGTCATTTTTTTTTGGACTTGGATAACAATGTACACAGCATGCTTTATCTCCTTCTTGGCATGGAGGGTGGAGTTATTAAAGTCTAACCATGTTGATCTTTCCTTTGGTTTGAATGCCAAGTGGGGGGCAGTTGCCTTCTGTCTCCTCTAGCAACTTTTCAACCACTTAAACCTGTCATCTTCTATGACCAGCTCTGCTATTTTTTGACTTCCTCATGCCTTTGTCTGCCGCGTCTTGGGGAAGGAAACCCCTATTTTGGGGAGTCTTTTGTTTGGTTTTAGTCTGGTTTTTGCCCGAGCATTCTTCCTGGCCGCATGGGCTCCTTTGGAGACTGTTTCCTTGTGGAGGAGGGGCGTGGAGCTTCAAGCTAGTGAGGAAGGCATGTTACCTCCACGTTTTTGGGTGCTGCGAAGGGTGTTCTTGTCGGGGATCCACAACAACAGCCTGTAACAACTTTTAGCTAGGTAGCAGGCATGTTGCAGTATAGCCGAAGCCTTTGTGAGCGCCTCCACCAAGCAGGTTGTACAACTTTGTTGCTATCTGTTCAATATCAATGCATCTTCAAATTTGAGAGTCTCCTTCAAGATTTTTCTATCAAAATCAACTATGTGACAGTGAGAGTGTTACCAGGAGACCTGATGAAAGTTTTGCAAAGATTCTCTATTGATTTCTTACTTGTTTTTCGATGTAACTTATGGAAGAGTATCCCTTAGAGGTGGATCTGTTTTATATCAGAATATTCAAGAAGCACAATTTGCCTTGCGACTTGCTCAAGCCATTCTTGGGTGTGCTTATGGACTGTGTTTGGTAAATGAATCTTTGGATATTGTTGAAAACTTAAATTTGATAGTTTTGTCTCAATGGCATCATTTTGGAGAACATTATCTCCCGCAAGACATGAACGCTCTCTTCAAAATGGAGATATATTTTCTGTTTCATCACCTTCACACAATCTTTTGTCTCCGTTGGGTCATTCCACTTCAGTTTTGCTCCACCGACTACAGCCACTTTTTTCTCATAAATTCGTTTTCTGCCGGTTTGGGTTGTGGGTTCTTATGTTCGTGCCTTTCTAATAGGCATTCACCCATCAGATTTATCTCGGTCTTCGAGAGAGATAAGGCAAAAGTGCAGGTTTGGAAAAGGCCATTACCTCATTTTTTTCTTGTGTTTTGCTCTTGGGCTTTTGATTGGGTTCACCCCCTTTTAGCATGGAGAGTTTTTCTGTAAATATTGCCTCCAAGCACCAAGATTTTTGCATTTGAAATAAAAACAAGAGAAGCAACAAATCCCCAGCAAGAATTTGGTCAAGTTGGAAACAGAGGAAGGACTTTTGAAGCAAGCTAATGTGTGAGACTTCCAATGGTAAGCATGAATCAACTTTGATTTTAGTTTTTGGAATGTTTTCTTTGCGCACAAATTGATGGGTAAACTAATGTAATAGGTGCGTCCTAATGGCTTTAAAAAAACTAATTTACAATGCCTTAAATAGGAAAGCAATTCATGAGTTGTTTGAATAGTTGAACGCAAGACTTTCCGATCTTGTTCTAGAATCTAGACTCAAGAGTAAAAGCATATTGCAAGGACATGCAAAACCCTGTTAATTATTCCAAATTTCTGTTGTTGTTTCGTGGAATTACATACTGGGAATTGGGGTTAACTGCTCTAGAATGAACTTTCTCCTTCTGCCTGTGTCTATGCAGTTTACCGGAATGGTTATTGTTTCTTTTGCGTGGTATTTGGGACACCGTGTGGGTGAGAAGCGTGAGTTTGGTGGAGAAATAATTTTGGGACTGCGGGGAGAAGGGGTCTGCACGTGCATGGCCATGAGATATAGCGTTTAAAATAGGCATGTTAAATCTACTCCTTGTAATAGTTTTCTACCTTCTTTCAGTATCTTGAAATGAATTTTCTTTCCTATTGAATAGCGCCTAGACAAATGTTTTCGTGGTTGTTTATATCGCTGCCTGATTGTGTTGGTTGTTCCTTTAAATCTCAATCCAATTTCGCTGGTTTTGCTTGGAATGTTCTTTCCTCTCTTATAGCTTACTCTATTTCATATTTGTCTAAATGGGTTACTGCAATATTGAGTGATGCAATCTAGTTCGTAGGGAAGGAAACATTTTAGAGTTTCGTTTGCTTATATGACTCTCTTTTAAAAGAACTCTGTGATGGTAATTATAATTGAAGGCTTACTATATGGGAGGTTAAGCCTTCATATCTCTGTTTGGGTTGAATAAATACGTATTTCCTGTCTAGGACTCTCCTGTTTTGCTAAATGGTACATTAATAGTGACATTGTGTTCTAAAACTTCTTTAAGCCTATGGGCATTCCTTACTTTTTGTTTAAATACAAAATGGCATTAGGGTTTTGTTTTAGAAGCGTACATGATTGACTTTTGTACCCAGATTCTAGAGGATGAATAACTTGACATCTATTTTGGCCTCCACGTGTTGAGAGAATTACTATACCTACTTCCTGGTTCAAACTCTTGTTTGATTAAAGTAAGGGGGAAACACTGTAAGTTTTATTGAATGAAATCTCTACTATTTTTATTAAGGGTCGCAAGAAAACTATTAATAGCTTTGGACTCAAACAAAAGTTGTAAGTGAATCCATGGTATTGGACTTGTGAACTCGTTTCCTGTTAGATGACAGCTGATTACAGTGATAATATAATAGGTGGTTATTATGTTCATCTATTTGATATTTGCTAGACATGTCCTTGATAAGCCCACATGGATCGGGTAAAATTTCCATCTTCTATACCATTGGCCAGGAGCTCATAGAACTTCTAGGCCTGACTGCACTGCGTAACCTTCCTGATGGATATGTGTGTTGGTTCCTATTTTTTTGTGCTTGCACTCGTGGTAGGGTCTTTTGAGTCTGGGGCATCGTTGGTGTTTTACCCTCTGCGTATCGAATCCCCTTTGTTTTCGGACTCGAATATCGTATTCTTCGAACTTGGTTACTAAAAGTCTCATTTTGTGGCTTTGTTAAGGAAATCAATTTTTATTTTTATTTTAAAATACTTTTTGGCATTGTCGGAAATATATAAAAAAATTATTAACGACTTTCAGATTTAGCCTCCCCTTATATTATGTAGAGAAGTTGACGTTTAGGATAAGGTTTGTTGGTAGAATAATGGCCCTTTTTGTATCTCCCTTGTACGCTTTTGGAAGAGTGGTTTTGTATTGTTAACTAGTCCTACGTTTAAGAAATCCTATAAGAAGGTAGTGGTAAAACTCCTTGGTTAAAACTGAAACTATAGTTGTTTTTCTTTTAAGGGCGTCGAACCCTAATTATTGCTATGAAGCCTCCCCTGGGAGATTTGGATAACGTCGTTTTGTTTCGCGCCTACGATCATAATTAGTATGTTTTGTCTTCTCTTGGACCCCTTTAGTTGGATGGAGTAAGTTTTGGATTCCAATCACGTAATCCATAGGATTACATGAAGGAGATATCAACACTCTTGACCTTCTTGTTCCTAACCCATAAGGTCTTGCCTTGATTTATGTGATTTTGTTCTTACTGGTATTTTGACTTTCTCCTTGCTGGATGGTTTAGATTTCTTTCTCATGCGAATAATTTTGGAGTTGTGGGTTGTGTTTTAATCCATTTTTGAATTAGAACTTTCCTTTCTTGATATTGTTAAATGTTAGCTTACTGTTGTAATGAGTAGCCTTAACATGCTCAGTTCTCGTGAACTGATTCCAGCTAGTATTTGTGCAGATGGATTATGCGAGTAGATTAAAGGAAAGAGTTGTAAAGGTTTCATCAGTGAAATTTATGAAGTTCCTTGTAAAAATGTCCAATGTGAGGTAAATTTTGTAATAGTGCTTGCAAAGGAGTTTAGAAAACCTCTTGCCTTGGGTTGTTCTGAAATTTCGTGATGATGTTGTCTTGTCCTTCTGTAGGTTAACTGGTAAATTACCTTTGTGAGAAATAATATTCAATCTTGACCTTGTTATGAGTATTCTTTTGGTGATATCATTTACAGTCATGGAAATTTTGTAGCATGGCTTGGCTTATTTTGTTACCTTCTTGTTCTTGACCCAAGTGAAATCCAATCTCTTGACTCCTTTGGTTCATGTGCCATGTTGAATGGAAATGTTATAACCGTGGTTTGCGTTCTTGTTAAATAACGATAATTTCTTCTTTCAGGTCATAATGCTTATTGGTTTAGTAACCCTCCATGGTACTAGTATCAATGTTATTCTAGGCATATTTTAGTGGGTTGAAACCCCCTTTTTCTAAAGATAATCAAAGATAAAAGAAGAGGAATACATAGATGAATAAATAAAGAAGATAATAATGAAGTTGTATTTGGTTGATAAAATTAAGAGTCTTTAATTGGAAAGAAAGTGTTTATCTAACGATGTAAAAAAAAAAAAAAAATACCTACCATTGCTAACCTTAAGCTATGGATTAAACATTGTCCTCTTGTTGGGAAACGTTAATTAATTTTAAAAGTAATATCACTGTTGGCTTTTGGGGATATCGGTAGATCTTATCTAGTACAGGAGTTTGAATAAAAAAACATTAATTATAATGCTTCCATGTTGGGAACCCCAGTGTATCCCCCGACGAACTTAATCAAGATGATTTCTAAATGAAGCTTTTGCCAAAATTCAATTGAACTCTTAAGACTCATTAAAAGACCGGTTAATAACTAAATAGATCATAATAAAATAAATTATCTTCTCTCTCTAACCATTACCATGGTACTTTGTAGTCCTTGTCTAAGCTATGATAAATTTTTAATTCTTGATCAAAGATGATTAGGGTTCTGAACCTTAACGATACTCCTCTCCTTTTGATCTTACGCTTGCCTCCTTATGCAATGTGGGTATGAAACGAGTTTCAGTAGTGGGGTTTAGATAGATAGCCTTGTGGAATTGCTTACCTCCTGGTTTTGTAAACAAATTAATCAAGGAATTTTCATATTATAGGTGATCCTAGGATAGTCCTCAAGTTATATAAAAGAAAAGAAACTTAATCCTATAAGAAGAATGGTATGAAACATATCATGAACCTTCTAGAACGTAAGCTAAGAATTGTAAGATGTCTCTAGTAAATCAGTAATCTTAAGAAGATTTTCACAGTGGGATGTCTTCAGCTATAACTATGTAATGTGGTTGGTCTTTTGCCATGTCCTTTCACAAAAGAAAAGTAAATTGTCCTTGATAGGTGTGAACATTTCATGCTGCCTTTATGGCCATCCTTGTATCAAGTTGTTCACAGTGTTAGTTGTATCCTTGGTGACGACATGTTGCATCATGTTATGTGTCAAGCAAGTCAAAAAAAAATTTATCCTATATTTCACTGTGTTGTTCGTGTGTGGATTTTTGGTCGTTACACTTGGTATCAGAGCATAGGTTCATGCTCTTGACCCTATGGGCCAGATTGGTGTTAGATGATGATGTTACATGGTGGTGGTGGTGTTACATCATGATGATACTGATAATGATGATGATGTTCCATGATGGTGGTAGATATTGGAAGAGTAATGTGCTTTAAACGTGATGTGATTATTGTCGTAATTGTGTTTTTGTGAACGCACATGATGTGTATGTCACCTTGTGCGTGTTTGTGATCATGTTGATATGTTGGGGATGGGAGTATTCTCTCTCCTCCTTGTGGATTCTATGAAGAGTTCACGTTTGAAAATAATTATAATGTGGATGACGTAGTGTTAGAGCATTGTGACATATTGTGATATGTGGGTGTATCAATGTGTTGTATGACTAGATTGATGTTAAAAGAAATGAGTTGTATCATGATGTTTTTACCATGTTCTGAAGAAATGTGTGTACCACCTTGTTATGCAGCAGTAGATGTTATGTTGAGATGTACTATGTTCATCGTATGTATGACTGTGCAAATATGTAATGCTTCATGTTGTGATTTTGGGTCATACGGTGAGTGTATGAACCCTATCGTATGGTGCTTGCACTTTGGGTGCAGAATGTGGTAAAGTGATGTGTTACACTCAGTGAATGTATGATCGTGATCTACCCTGTATATGTACCATATGTAAGACGTTATGGTAGTTATGTGTGTGCCACCATTATGTTAGTACTGTAGTTGCATGTTATGTTGTGAACCTTACGCTAACCGATCCTGAGGGAAATCGGTAGAAGTGTATGTTGAGAGTGAGGAATGGTGTACCATGGGTCAATAACTCGAGTCAAAACTCAGTTTAGTAGATAACATGTGATTCTTTCCTCTCTCCCTATGTGGTTGTATGTATGCAACCTTAGTGTATCTATGACTATGTTTAGCCTTGTGGAAGTGGTGGCGGGATGATTCAGATGGAGGTGATTACAGTTTTATTATTGATATGTATTTTACGAGCTGAGGCTCGATGTTCTGAGTGCTAGCAACTCGTTGAGTACCCCTTTGGTGGCTAGATAAGGCCACACAGTTATCGTAATGTGACATCATTATAAGTTGATTTTATTCGTAATTGATTTTTTTTTCTTTATTTTGTAAGGACCAGCAGCTTTTCTTGATTGCCATGCTTTACAATTTTGGGCGTTTCCTTGGTTTGTGGCACTAACATGGGGATTTTGATACTAACTATGGCCATTTGGCCATTTATTTTTGCTTGATTTTGGGTCTTCTTTTAAATTTGGAATTTTTACCGCCTTGCCCAAGGCTTGTACTTTGCCACTTGGCACTTTGATTGGATTGTTGTGCTGGTTCTATTGTCGTGATGTGTGGAATAGGGTCATGGGATGCACCATGGAATGGTTGGACCTATGGACCCACTTTGTTGTATAGGGGTATGCCCCAAGGAGTACAGATAACTAGCGGGTTGTTGAGCCATGCGTTATTGTGTCACTTGGGTTAGGAGTGTTTGAACTCTATGTGTCTTGGACCATAGGGTCAACCAGCCTCCTTGAGGGAGGCATAAGAGTTTGAGGGAGGCATAAGAGACTTGAGGGAGGCATAAGAGTTTGAGGGAGGCATAAGAGACTTGAGGGAGGCATAAGAGTTTGAGGGAGGCTTATGATATTTGTCTGTATGGTTGATGTTTCAGGATATATGTTGAGTTATTGTGATGTTTGGTAGTGGTCTTTTGATGTATGTGTTACTCATGTCAGATGGATATGTGTTGTGATGTTGTGGACATGTCATTGATCCCCTTGTGGACACTATGTACCTGTAGCATTTGTTTGGTGTTATGTGAATTCGTTTCATCGATGCAAATTGAGGAAATGTCTGGTGGATTGTAGTACTCTTTTGGTTGAGTATTTTGTATGTCAGTCATTGATGTGTGACAAGTACTATGTTATGTGGACTGTGCCTATTCCATTCCGTATTTGAGTAACCTTTTTGTGGTGTGATACAATCATGAAGTATATACTTGTGTGCTTATGAATCTGTAGGGTCTTGTGAACCTGATAGGGTGTTGTGTTAGCAGTTCATGTTGGGCACCCACAATAAAGAATAAACTAAAACTCTTCAATGATGAAATTTTAAAACAAGTTAAACTAAGAATAATGCTAATGGAAGGGAACTAATGAAATGATGAACAAGAAAGAACTGCCAATCTTCACAGAACATTGAAAGTTAAAATTTCTAACAAATGTTCCTAAGGCTACCCTGTGGCCGTGCGTTAATCAACTAAAATTTTAAACCATAGAGTGTACTTTCTCCTTTACCTGTTCTTGGTTGCGAACCTTTTTTTTTTTGTTTGTTGTTGTGTTATGTCACATCGAGAACGATGCTTTTCTTAAGGGGAGGATAATGTAATACCCTGTTCGGCATCAACCTTCACTGTTACGTCCTTTCCCTTTCTGTGTGTCATGTGTATACTTCCAAAATTTACTTGCATGTTCACCAGGACACTTGCAAATACAAAATATGACGAAAATCCCGTCTCCATTATGGTTTTGATGGATGCCCATAGGTTGTTCCAAACATCCCATTTTGGCACGAAATTTTCACCTTGTGGCGTCTTTGCTTTACACCTACCAATATTGGTCATTTTTTTTTGGACTTGGATAACAATGTACACAGCATGCTTTATCTCCTTCTTGGCGTGGAGGGTGGAGTTATTAAAGTCTAGGCGTGTTGGTCTTTCCTTTGGTTTGAATGCCAAGTGGGGGGCAGTTGGCCGCCTGTCTCCTCTAGCAACTTTTCAACCACTTCAGACCTGTCATCTTTTATGACCAGCTCTGTTGTTTTTGACTTCCTCATGCCTTTGTCTGCCGCGTCTTGGGGAAGGAAACCCCTATTTTGGGGAGTCTTTTTGTTTGGTTTTAGTCTAGTTTTTCCCGAGCATTCTTCCTGGCGCGTGGGCTCCTCTGGAGACTATTTCCTTGTGGAGGAGGGGCGTGGAGCTTCAAGCTAGTGAGGAAGGCGTGTTACCTCCACGTTTTTGGGTGCTGCGAAGGGTGTTCTTGTCGGGGATCCACAGCAATAGCCTGTAATAGCTTTTAGCCAGGCAGCAGGCATGTTGCAGTATAGTCGAAGCCTTTGTGAGTGCCTCCACCAAGCAGGTTGTACAACTTTGTTGTTATCTGTTCAGTATCAATGCATCTTCAAATTCGGAGTCTCCTTCAAGATTTTTCTATCAAAATCGACTATGTGACAGTGAGAGTGTTACCAGGAGACTTGATGAAAGTTTTGCAAAGATTCTCTATTGATTTCTTACTTGTTTTTCGATGTAACTCATGGAAGAGTATCCCTTAGAGGCGGATCTGTTTTATATCAGAATATTCAGGAAGCACAATTTGCCTTGCGGCTTGCTCAAGCCATTCTTGGGTGTGCTTATGGACTGCGTTTGGTAAATGAATCTTTGGATATTGTTGAAAACTTAAATTTGATAGTTTTGGTCTCAATGGCATCATTTAGGAGAACATTATCTCCTGCAACACATGAACACTCTCTTCAAAATGGAGATATATTTTCTGTTTCATCACCTTCACACAATCTTTTGTCTCCGTTGGGTCATTCCACTTCAGCTGCTCCACCGACTATGGCCTCTGTTTTCTCATAAATTGGTTTTCTACCAGTTTGGGTTGTGGGTTCTTATGTTCGTGCCTTTCTAATAGGCATTCACCCATCAGATTTATCTCGGTCTTCAGAGAGAGCTAAGGCAAAAGTGCAGGTTTGGAAAAGGCCATTACCTCATTTTTTTCCCGTGTTTTGCTCTTGGGCTTTTGATTGGGTTCACCCCCTTTTAGCATGGAGAGTTTTTCTGTAAATCTTGCCTCCAAGCACCAAGATTTTTGCATTTGAAATAAAAACAAGAGAAGCAACAAATCCCCAGCAAGAATTCGGTCAAGTTGGAAATAGAGGAAGGACTTTTGAAGCAAGCTAATGTGTGAGACTTCCAATGGTAAGCATGAATCAACTTTGATTTTAGTTTCTGGAATGTTTTCTTTGCGCACAAATTGATGGGTAAACTAATGTATAGGTGCATCCTAATGGCTTTAAAAATGAATTTACAATGCCTTAAATAGGAAAGCAATTCATGAGTTGTTTGAATAGTTGAACGCAAGACCTTCCGATCTTGTTCTAGAATCTAGACTCAAGAGTAAAAGCATATTGCAAGGACATGCAAAACCCTATTAATTATTCCAAATTTCTATTGTTGTTTCGTGGAATTACATACTGGGAATTGGGGTTAACTGCTCTAGAATGAATTTTCTCCTTCTGCCTGTGTCTATGCAGTTTACCGGAATGGTTATTGTTTCTTTTGCGTGGTATTTGGGACACCGTGTGGGTGAGAAGCATGAGTTTGGTGGAGAAATAATTTTGGGACTGCGGGGAGAAGGGGTCTGCACGTGCGTGGCCATGAGATATAGCATTTAAAATAGGCATGTTAAATCTACTCCTTGTAATAGTTTTCTACCTTCTTTCAGTATCTTGAAATGAATTTTCTTTCCTCTTGAATGGCGCCTAGACAAATGTTTTCGTGGTTGTTTATATCGCCACCTGATTGTGTTGGTTGTTCCTTTAAATCTCGATCCAATTTCACTGGTTTTGCTTGGAATGTTCTTTCCTCTCTTATAGCTTACTCTATTTCATATTTGTCTAAATGGGTTACTGCAATATTGAGTGATGCAATCTAGTTCGTAGGGAAGGAAACATTTTAGAGTTTCGTTTGCTTATATGACTCTCTTTTAAAAGAACTCTGTGATGGTAATTATAATTGAAGGCTTACTATATGGAAGGTTAAGCCTTCATATCTCTATTTGGGTTGAATAAATACGTATTTCCTGTCTAGGACTCTCCTGTTTTGCTAAATGGTACATTAATAGTGACATTGTGTTCTAAAACTTGTTTAAGCCTATGGGCATTCCTTACTTTTTGTTTAAATAGAAAATGGCATTAGGGTTTTGTTTTAGAACTGTACATGATTGACTTTTGTACCCAGTTCTAGAGGATGAATAACCTGACATCTATTTTGGCCTCCACGTGTTGAGAGAATTACTATACCTACTTCCTGGTTCAAACTCTTGTTTGATTAAAGTAAGGGGGAAACACTGTAAGTTTTATTGAATGAAATCTCTACTATTTTTATTAAGGGTCGCAAGCAAACTATTAATAGCTGGACTGAAACAAAAGTTGTAAGTGAATCCATGGTATTGGACTCGTGAACTCGTTTCCTGTTAGATGACAGCTGATTACAGTGATAATATAATAGGTGGTTATTATGTTCATCTGTTTGATATTTGCTAGACATGTCCTTGATAAGCCCACATGGATCGGGTAAAATTTCCATCTTCTATACCATTGGCCAGGAGCTCATAGAACTTCTAGGCCTGACTGCACTGCGTAACCTTCCTGATGGATATGTGTGTTGGTTCCTATTTTTTTGTGCTTGCACTCGTGGTAGGGTCTTTTGAGTCTGGGGCATCGTTGGTGTTTTACCCTCTGCGTATCGAATCCCTTTGTTTTCGGACTCGAATATCGTATTCTTCGAACTTGGTTACTAAAAGTCTCATTTTGTGGCTTTGTTAAGGAAATCAATTTTTATTTTTATTTTAAAATACTTTTTGGCATTGTCGGAAATATATAAAAAAATTATTAACGACTTTCGGATTTAGCCTCCCCTTATATTATGTAGAGAAGTTGACGTTTAGGATAAGGTTTGTTGGTAGAATAATGGCCCTTTTTGTATCTCCCTTGTACGCTTTTGGAAGAGTGGTTTTGTATTGTTAACTAGTCCTACGTTTAAGAAATCCTATAAGAAGGTAGTGGTAAAACTCCTTGGTTAAAACTGAAACTATAGTTGTTTTTCTTTTAAGGGCGTCGAACCCTAATTATTGCTATGAAGCCTCCCCCTGGGAGATTTGGATAACGTCGTTTTGTTTCACGCCTACGATCATAATTAGTATGTTTTGTCTTCTCTTGGACCCCTTTAGTTGGATGGAGTAAGTTTTGGATTCTAATCACGTAATCCATAGGATTACATGAAGGAGATATCAACACTCTTGACCTTCTTGTTCCTAACCCATAAGGTCTTGCCTTGATTTATGTGATTTTGTTCTTACTGGTATTTTGACTTTCTCCTTGCTGGATGGTTTAGATTTCTTTCTCATGCGAATAATTTTGGAGTTGTGGGTTGTGTTTTAATCCATTTTTGAATTAGAACTTTCCTTTCTTGATATTGTTAAATGTTAGCTTACTGTTGCAATGAGTAGCCTTAACATGCTCAGTTCTCGTGAACTGATTCCAGCTAGTATTTGTGCAGATGGATTATGCGAGTAGATTAAAGGAAAGAGTTGTAAAGGTTTCATCAGTGCAATTTATGAAGTTCCTTGTAAAAATGTCCAATGTGAGGTAAATTTTGTAATAGTGCTTGCAAAGGAGTTTAGAAAACCTCTTGCCTTGGGTTGTTCTGAAATTTCGTGATGATGTTGTCTTGTCCTTCTGTAGGTTTATTGGTAATTTACCTTTGTGAGAAATAATATTCAATCTTGACCTTGTTATGAGTATTCTTTTGGTGATATCATTTACAGTCATGGAAATTTTGTAGCATGGCTTGGCTTATTTTGTTACCTTCTTGTTCTTGACCCAAGTGAAATCCAATCTCTTGACTCCTTTGGTTCATGTGCCATGTTGAATGGAAATGTTATAACCGTGGTTTGTGTTCTTGTTAAATAACGATAATTTCTTCTTTCAGGTCATAATGCTTATTGGTTTAGTAACCCTCCATGGTACTAGTATCAATGTTATTCTAGGCATATTTTAGTGGGTTGAAACCCCTTTTTCTAAAGATAATCAAAGATAAAAGAAGAGGAATACATAGATGAATAAATAAAGAAGATAATAATGAAGTTGTATTTGGTTGATAAAATTAAGAGTCTTTAATTGGAAAGAAAGTGTTTATCTAACGATGTAAAAAAAAAAAAATACCTACCATTGCTAACCTTAAGCTATGGATTAAACATTGTCCTCTTGTTGGGAAACGTTAATTAATTTTAAAAGTAATATCACTGTTGGCTTTTGGGGATATCGGTAGATCTTATCTAGTACAGGAGTTTGAATAAAAACACATTAATTATAATGCTTCCATGTTGGGAACCCCTGTGTATCCCCCGACGAACTTAATCAAGATGATTTCTAAATGAAGCTTTTACCAAAATTCAATTGAACTCTTAAGACTCATTAAAAGACCGGTTAATAACTAAATAGATCATAATAAAATAAATTATCTTCTCTCTCTAACCATTACCATGGTACCTTGTAGTCCTTGTCTAAGCTATGATAAATTTTTAATTCTTGATCAAAGATGATTAGGGTTCTGAACCTTAACGATACTCCTCTCCTTTTGATCTTACGCTTGCCTCCTTATGCAATGTGGGTATGAAACGAGTTTCAGTAGTGGGGGTTTAGATAGATAGCCTTGTGGAATTGCTTACCTCCTGGTTTTGTAAACAAATTAATCAAGGAATTTTCATATTATAGGTGATCCTAGGATAGTCCTCAAGTTATATAAAAGAAAAGAAACTTAATCCTATAAGAAGAATGGTATGAAACATATCATGAACCTTCTAGAATGTAAGCTAAGAATTGTAAGATGTCTCTAGTAAATCAGTAATCTTAAGAAGATTTTCACAGTGGGATGTCTTCAGCTATAACTATGTAATGTGGTTGGTCTTTTGCCATGTCCTTTCACAAAAGAAAAGTAAATTGTCCTTGATAGGTGTGAACGTTTCCGTGCTGCCTTTATGGCCATCCTTGTATCAAGTTGTTCACAGTGTTAGTTGTATCCTTGGTGACGACATGTTGCATCATGTTATGTGTCAAGCAAGTCAAAAAAAAAAAAGTTATCCTGTATTTCACTGTGTTGTTCGTGTGTGGATTTTTGGGTCGTTACATGTTGATAGTGTTTAGAGGTTTGACCCAATTCTTGTAATAAAGTGCTTCCTTTTTGTGGTATTGTTAGATAATAGTTATGGTGGTTTTGTGTAGCCTTATCTTGCTCAGTTCTCGCGAACTGACTCTTGTGGAAAAATTTGTTGCAGATGGATTTTGCGAGTAGATGAGGGATAGACTTGTAGATTTTTACATCAACCTCAGTTGAGAAGTTCTTTTGCATGAATCCTTTTTATATTGTTCAACTATTGATAACATCTAGTGGAAAATTTAGAAGAGGATCAATGTCTTAGTATATTGTATCGTGGATTATGTCGTCTTAACTTTGGAACCTTGAATTGTCTGTCTATCTTGGAAAATATAAGAAAATTTGTTTACCGCTTGTTGAGTGACCTTAATGGATTATCGGTATTCTAAGAGTTGATGTAACCTTATTTCGTGTTCGTAAATGAGTATTGTTAAACTTTATCCCTACGATTAAATGTTGAGTTAAATCTTTCTAAGACTTAGTAATAGTGTGTTATAAGTAAAATAAAATGGGTTGTTTAATACTTATAGAAGTTAAACTAAAATTTATATTGCAAATAAATTAGTGTAGAGGTGACCAACTTGAGAGCATGTAATTCCATAAGTGAGCAAATATGAAACTATCCTCTGTTAAGTAACATTATATAACTTGATATCCCTAGCTACACTAATGAACACTATCCCTTTCATGGTGAAATTCTTAAATGAACGTAAGGGAAATCTATGGTTAGATCTGGAAGATAATAAGATTTAATAAGCAAGAGAAAACAATTTAGAAACCACGCAATCTATCTCTCAGCCATTGGAAGGTAAATTGTTTTATTTTTATAAAACTCATTTAGTAAAGCCCAAGTAAAATCTTTAATAATTCTGGTTAAGTTTTCAAGTTTCAATTATATCTTGGTAATAAGGTCTTGAAGATGATTTCAACTCAACCTTCTCCCTCTAACCTTTTTCCAAGGTGCTTTGTCTTTCTTCTCTTAAGTGTGTTGAACGCAAACCCATGTTGTCATATGGGCATGAACAAGTTCTAGTAGCATAAGTGTAAATAGATGGCCTTGTGGAATTAAATTACCCTTTCTCTAAATAAACGAATTAAGCAAATAAATGTCATAATAGAGAAGATTTAAAGATGATTACTCAGTGTAAAAAGAATAAACTTATCTTGGTAAGATGAATTGTATGAATCATATCTTGAGCCTCCTTGAAAACGTAAGCTAAGAATTGTAAGATGTCTTTTTAAAATAAATAACCCTCAAGAATATCTCATTGTGAATGGCCCTAACTGTAAGTGTGTTCTGTGGTTGGACTTCTATGTTGTCATGTCAAAAGAAAAAGTGTATTATCCTTTTGGGTGTGAACGTTTCCGTGCTGACCTTGTGGTCATCCCTGTAACAAGTGGTTCATAGAGTTGGTTGTAACTTTGTGACAACATGTTGTGTCGTGTTGTGTATGGAAGCAGGTCAAAAAAATCGCTACCAAATACAAATAAAATTCAAGATCATTTTAGGATGGAGAAGCCATCCCAATTTATAGTAATGTGAATTGACCCTTCACCTACCCCACATGATTCTTCATAATCTTATTCACTTGTGACTTTATATCTTCCTAGGAAATGAGAAATAAGTTCAGCTTTTATAAATTATAATGACTTTTACAATTCAAATTTAGAAAGTCGCTTAAATTAATGTAACAAAATACAATGATCATACTTAATGAAGAATTAGAAAGGGGGGAGAAGGAAGGAGGCGAAAGAGAGGAAAGGGAGGAAGTTCCCATATCTGACGAAGAAGCCCCCTGTGATGAATATCTTTGTTGAGTCTTGCTTTCTGACGATGAGTCTCTTGAATGGGTTCCTATTTGTTGAACTCTTTGCTGAGATGAGCTACTAAAAGTTCCAACTTAGCTTCATTTAGATTACAAACGTGGCCCAATACCTTGATCCACTCTTTGGGAACATCAATTATCTTCTTGTATTTACTGAGCCATCTATCATGATTCATTTCAATTGAAGTAATGCAACTTATTATAATTGTCAAGGACTCTAAGTTATATTCCTTGAAGGATGAGAGTCACCGCCTCTTTCTTGACTAGCTCCCAGAAGGAATCAATGAGCTCTTTTCATGAGGAATATTCGGAGACTGAGGGGAATTTGAGTTTTGAAACATAATTATAGAAATCATTCAAGATCTCAAAATCATGTTGTCTACAAGAGTCCAACTCAGAGATTACATTTTTTAGCATTCCATATCTCACATCCATGACAGATATCCAAACTTGAAACAAGTTCTTTACAGATTTATGTGAACACGTTCTTGCTAACGAGAGTGTGAGAATCGAAGGAGCTCATCTCAGACATTAGTGGGAACACATAATCCAAGTGATTTACCTCTTTTACAAACTCGTCATTTTCTTTCACTATTCTGAAAATGTTTGAAGAATGTACTTGATGAGAGAATTGATAACTAAAAACAATTCCTTACCTTGTCCAATGATTTTCTCAATACATTTTTCATTGTCCTTCCCATACATCATGTAGTGTTTTGCTTTCTTAACCACCTCAAGATCAACACTAAAGATTAGAAGGATGTATTCTATAGGAAGAAAAATCTATCAAGTCGATTACAAGAATGGTTGAATGTGAGGATTAAGAAACTTTACATGTTCCTCCAATCACATAAATGTTTATTTGTATTCTTTTTTTTTGAGTGAGGAGGAAGGAAGTGAATTCCTTGAATAGATTAGAGTTACTCTCATGAAAAGCTTGACCAAATGAGATGTGGATCAAATCATAAAATGTCAGTTTCATGTACTCAATGAGCTTTTCATTATTAGGTATAGCAATTTCATCATACTGATTACACAAAAAGTGCCACTAAAGCAATAGGGTGTTATCAAGTCCTTATTTCTTCATTTTGACTTCAATTTCCTTGAGATTGCTTCAATATTGGGCATGATGGGAAGCTATTTTGTCCTACACTCACTCTCAAGAATTTCTTAAATCCATCAAAAAGGCTCTTAACGGGTTAGCATAATGTCTCTCACCGGAGCACCTTTAGTAGATTGTTGTAGAGTCAAATCTTGATCGCCGTGGGGAAGCTCTAACCTTGGTGAAGACATACCGGATGATTAAGAATAGAAAGGTGTTGTTATCAATCACACCTTCTTATCATAAAAATCTCAATCAAAATTTTTTTCTCAGCTCACCGAACCAACTCCCTTGAGATCAAGTGGCTCACTCACCTTGAACAAATCACTAACCTCACTTAACCAACTTAGTGGGGACGGTGGATGATTTTTAACCTAATCGAAGATTTACAATGATGACCTCATGAGCTATTGACCCTTTTTTAATATCTTTTAGATTACCAAATGTCTCTTGCTTTCGATTATTTCACCCTACGATGTTCTTTTTCGATCTTGTACATAATTGTTACCAAAATGATGCCTCAAGACCTTTGTGAAGGATGAATTGACCTACTTGAGCTATGAGATCATCTTAAAACAATTTGAGAATGTCAAAACATGGAGAGATGAATTAAAAGTGATCCTACTATAACTTTTCTACACCCAAAACAAGTACTTTCTATTTTTAATAGGTAAAATCATGCCCTGATATTTTGAGACATTTCATCTATTTCACTCAAATTTTAACTTTTTGATCATATGACATGCTTAGTTCAACTCCATTGACAATGCTTGTGTATTTTTGTGAAATTTCTATTTTTAGACAGTTGCTTTTATTTTTTCTTTATTCTATTTTTGACTTTTTTGATAGAAATTAATTATTTTATCATTTGTATTGTTGAATGAGTAAATGAACATGTGGTGATTTAATATTTTGGGTTACTTACTATTAT
Organism: Taxus wallichiana var. yunnanensis; assembly: GCA_018340775.1. Taxonomy (NCBI): domain Eukaryota; kingdom Viridiplantae; phylum Streptophyta; class Pinopsida; order Cupressales; family Taxaceae; genus Taxus; species Taxus wallichiana. The sequence goes on from CM031242.1 coordinate 988,589,311, forward strand.
TAGTAAGTGGAAATTCCAAATACTTACTATTTTTAGAAATTTTGGTAACCAAATTGATTCTCCCTCAAAAGCTAAGCAACATCACAGGTTTGGAAGGAAGCTTAGAGACAAGCAGAGCATGTAGTGTGTCATTTTGTAGCCAGGATAAAATTTAACTTGTTCTTTTCACTAAGATGTGGAGAAATGGGTAGCACCCTCCAAAGGATTTGACCTATCCTCACTACTTTATGGTTATGACTTTCAACTAGGGTGAGAGGACCCTTTTTGTAGCCTGCTATTTGTGGAGGAGATGGAGATGTCCTTGTGAAATTATTAAGAATACCTTTAAGAAAATATGATCAATGCAACAAAACCTAACTCTCACGAGTTGTCACTCTAGATAATGGAGGTATTTTCTCAGAAGGTTTAGGCCACTAAAGACAATGAAAACCTTATTGTTTCTACATGTTTTGGTAGTAATAAATTATGCATTTGTATACACACATGAAAAATAGGGTACTATAGGTATGATTGGTTATTTTTAAATGAAATTTTTGTAGGAGGTGAGGCAAAATGACCCCGATTCACCAAATTCTTGAAAGATTTTACAAAAACCGGAGAGCTTGAACAACAAAATTCTTCAGATAGCTAGGATGTTCCTTTAACTAGAATATGTGCTTCAATGGAGGCCCAAATCAACACTTTTCACACAAACTTCAAGGATCCAAAATGAAGGCTAAAATTAGAAAACTTAACTAAACATTATCAACCTCTATTTCATCACGCCTAAGATACCCTCAAAGGATAACAAAAATCTTATAGTCATGTTAGGAGTCACAATGATTTTAAATTTGTTTATTTCACTATCAAATGAAAGCTCTTCTGATAAATGAAATTACAAATGCCACCAAACTATCACAAGGATAAGATCTTGTGTGATTCACAAAGATTTCAATGTAAGATTGTAACAGGAACAAGAAAACTACTTGCAGACATTTAGGAATGAAGAAAACACAAATTTTGCCCAAAAATAACATAGATTAACTCAATTTTGATTAAATTTATCAATAGGGTAAATTTTTTAGAACAATCTTAGAGCTTGTAAATGGTTGTACACTCACAACCACCTTGACACGATCAAGTTTAACACAAAGGAGATAAACAACTTTCTTCGGATGATTTCTCAAAAGGAATGGTTATATCAAGCTTTTCTCTTAGAAAAATTAGTCCCTGTTTTTGTAGGATATTTACCATGCGCATATTTTATGTACATGGAATTCCTCCATATAGGTGATTCACCATGCTTAGGTGTCTTAGGGTGTCATTATGGCCTTACATGTGTCATAGAGTTTCATAGGAGTTACATTTGACTAGCTATTCTGCAGGGAATGTAACTCCCACCTCTTGATGGCTACAATTGTGGGGGAGTTACAAACCCCACTACTATATGTATACCCTTTCATCTTGAGCATTACACGGTGGAATGGAATAGAGTATGGAATTTGAGCCTTTTTTAAAAATCTTGAGCTCTCATATGCATGCACATTTCTTTACAAAGCTTGCTTGATTTAATCTCGAAACTCCTACACTTTGGTGAAGTGCAACTATTCAATGCATGCGTATTCCTTCCAGGTCTTCATCATTCCTCCGACATGGTATCAGAGCTCAGGGACTAGAATCATGATGCTCACCATCATTGCTCCACCATGTAGTTTCTTGTGCAAGCTATCACTTTTGCATGTGCTTTACTTACATTTTTCAAGATTTTTAGGGGTTTATTGTGGTTGGTTTAGTGTGTGCTCCTACTATTTTCACGTGGGTTCAAGGTTTAGTAAAGTTGTAGATTTAAAACTATAAGTGGTGAATTCTAGTTCTTAAAAAAGGAGGTTTTTCCCAAGACCAACTTGGTCCTCACCCGAGATAGAAGCAAGATATCCCAATAGCTCAACTCTGCAATCGGTTCTTCAAACTCACCACCCTTTGAGTCTAACTTTTTGACTCATCTACTAACTCATTTTGTTCGTGGGTGGCTCAATGAATCTTCCTGCCTCTCCTTTCTCAACCTGTGATGTTGCTCGAGCTTCATCCTCCTGTCTTGACTTTTAGATTGATCACCGATCATTGCGTTTTCTTTTCTATTGGCTTAATCATGTCCTACCATGTGCATTGTTTTTACAAACTTGACTCTCCTACAACTCAGCCTGGCCACCCTAGGCTTGATTACATTCGGTTATTTGGCTCAGGCTGGTGTGCATGTTTGTTGCTTCAGGTTTTACACCGCATTGAGATTTGGTTCAAGTTTTGGCTCTTAGGATTTTTCGTTCTAAACTCCTTGTGCTCGTGTATGATTTTTATGGTACTTAGCTCAGTGTGTTTCTCGTGGTGGAACTTTGCACATCCATTGCCGAGTTGTTTCATTGCCTCCTTCCAGATCGGGTGTTACCACATCACATAGCCAACTTGGCCGTCTCTACCAAATTTCTATAGGTTTACCTTCTATGCAGCCCTTACTTTGCTTAGGCGATTGTTTCTCTGCAAGCTGCGATGTCCTTCACCATAATCATTTCACCTCACCTGCTTGTTGGTTTAGTTTGAGGTCAACACTTAGCATGTTGATCTGGCTTAGACATGCGTGAAATCATGCCTCTTTTACTGAAACAGTCACATCCCTCTTCAAGGTGGAATTTGTTGGATGGTTACACTACACGTGTTGTATAGACTCTACTCAACACGGCCAGATCCCAACTTATTTCATGGATGTGGCATCAATATCGATAGTATCTATGTTAAAACGGACCTGTCAACATTGCACGCAATAGACTACAACCTGCATGTTGTATAGACACCTGGCTCATTCAACTTCAACCACATGGCTTGGCAACGTGGGCCCCTATCCATTCCATTTTAGAATTGTTTGACGGTCAAAAAAATCCCTCTTTTTTAATGTTGTGAGGCAAAACATTTATTTTATGGCATTGTAATAATTTTTAGGGTCTAATTTTCTTGTAATTATGTCCTTCATTCGTGTGTCGAAAACGGAGGGTGAGGTACTGGATTGGCGGGCAGAGGCTAATCCCCCATCACAAGAAAAATTAACCCTTCCTAAAATTGGATGCCATTTCCAATGAGTAACCACATGAAATCCTTTGCACCCATTTTGAGCACTTTTTTAATCAATTTACAAAGTTATTGGCATTTTCCATCATTGTGGGAATCATTTTTTGCTATAACTTTTGACTCGCTTGCTTGTTTTTGAGCACTTTTTTAGTCAAAGTTGCATGATATTTTGCACATTATTTGATGACATTGTCAGTTTTGTAAATGCACAACTTTATAAAGTGCCACATTCTCGGATGGTTCACTAGTACTCTTGGGTTTTTTCACACACACACATTATCATCGATTCTGATGTCTTGCTTTTGTGCACCTTGCACTTTTCATTCCACATCATGGAGAGTGCTCTTTCTAGACTTGAGCATCGTAGGATTGCTTTATAGCCTTTGCCAATTCTCACCGGGAGAGAGAACTATTTAGCTTGGCATGCTTTCATGGAACGTTACTTTGCTCATGAGGGTCTTTCACCCTTCTTACTAGGGCCAATTATTTCTCCCACCGATCATCATCATTTGGAGGAATTCCTTGAAACTTGTGACCATGTTTTTGGTCACATGATGATGCATGTCTATAGATCTCTCTGGTTTCACGCGTGACTCATATCCTCTCCATGGTGTTTGAAGCATTCTTCAGGTCCCTCTGTGGAGACCCTTCACATACTACTACCATTGATGCTATTACGATCATGTTGTCTCTATTTCTTCATGTGATGACATGCCCAGTTCCTTGACACAAACTTGCATGGTTCTACTTCTGATGACGAGGATTGTGCACCCAGTTCTAATGTCGAGAGTACTACAGAGGACTCTTCTCCTCCTTCTCTCACTATTCTAGAGAGTGTTGACACATCCCACATCTCATCAGATATTGAGCAGTCTCCTATATAGTCTCATACAGTCATCACACCCACCTCTTTTCCACCTTTAGTGTGTGAGGCCCCTTTCACTCCTCTACCTTCATTGGATGACTCATACCTATCTGACATCGCTCTTTTGTTTGTTGAGCCCCCTCATTGGGACGAGTATTTGCTTGACCTTAGTCATCTTTTCGTAGAGTACACTTGTGATGTACTATAGGTTCCTCATCCATCTACAGGTATTTCGAAGAGTTCATTATCTTTTTTTGTTGGGAGTGCCCCTTCTGTGACTCTTACCACTTCCAGTTTTTGAAGACCTTCATTGATCCACCCTTGCTTGTGGATCCCTTTTTTGTTGTGGAAATTTTGTTACCTTCACATCACTTGAAAATCCTTTTGTAGGTGTTCACTCTTCACACTATGACTTTTCCGCACTCGTGACATTGCCTTTGGTTCCTTTGCACTCACTTGCTAGACCTATGTTACACTTTTATGGACCGTACTAAGAGTTCTTCATGTTTTTTTTCCTTGAGCTTCCTTCGCGGAGTGGGCAGAATTCCAACACATCATTTTTGTCCTTCCTAAGGTTAGGCACATAGTTCGGTGTGGATGGCTCTTCTTCACAAGAGGCAAAGGATCTCGTCATCGACATTCTTCTGGGAGACTTCCTGAGTCGTAGAGTTCATATCCGTCCATGGCATCTTATGTATTCCTCTCGTCTCCCTCTTCTTCTATCTTCTTCTTCTTTATGAGAGATTGTCTCTTTGTACATGGTACCTTTACAGGCTCATCTATGGCTGGAACGCATCTTTAGCATCTTTCTTGGATTAGAGAGTGGACTTGTCTCTCTTTTGGGGGAGATTTTTTCCCACTGGGTTTTCTCCTTTTACTCCACTTTTCGAGAGCTTCTTGTTCATGGGCACCTCATCAAGCTTATTTCCGGGACCCACCTCTCCTTATTTTCATCTATGTGTCCACCTAAGCTTTGCTTCAGGGGGTGTTGGTGTAGGATATTTACTATGCACATATTTTATGTACATGGGATTCCTCCACATAGGTGATTCACCATGCTTAGATGTCCTAGGGTGTCATTAGGTCCTTACAAGCATCATAGAAAGTGTTATAGGAGTTACATTTGACCAGCTATTCCGGGAATGTAACTCCCACCTCTTGACAACTACATTTATGGGGGAGTTACACACCCCAATACTATATGTACACCCTTTCATCTTGAGCATTACATGATGGAATGGAATAGAGTATGGAATTTGAGACTTTTTCAAATCTTGAGCTCTCATATGCATGCACATTTATTTAGAAAGATTGCTTCCTTTAATCTTGAAACTCCTACACTTTAGTGAAGTGTAACTATTCAATGCACGTGTATTCCTAACTTGGTCTTCGTCATTCCTCCGATGAGTCCTAACCTCTAACACTCTAACCATTTGTATGATAAATTCATGTAATTTATAACAATTTTCAACAAAGTTTTCCCCTCCAAAAAAACCAAACATTGAGTGCACCAGTGCTCACCATGATCCCAATTGCAATTCCCAGAATCAAATCGAAGTAACAAGTTATCAAGTCCTCGGGGGTGGATCTCTTCGAACATCTCCCACATTCAACTCCTTTTTCTAGTAGATCACTCTTCCCTCTACTCACCAACCACATATCTGTCAAATATGGTTCTTTACATGCATGGGAAGGAAAAATGGAAGATCGATCGAGTCCGAGGTGAGATCTCACCTTAAAGGTAAAATACATCCCCAAATCTTCCTCACCAAACATAGATATCAAATTCACTTCCCTTCCTTGTTTGGCGTGCAAGAAATATTGAGAAATCATGAAGAATCACTCTTCGGAGCTCTGGAGTGAAAATGGTGGAAAAATCGAGATACATGATGCATAGTTACCATTGATTTCAATTTTGAATTTGGATTATTCACATGGTAGATCCACTTTAAAATGAGCCTCGCAGTTCCTTTTTTCCTTTTAGAACTTTTGGGAAAATGTGAAATTTTCACATTTTGCTCTGCACCTCCACCCTTGAGAAATGAGCCTAACACGTGTCCTAAGGTGGGTCCCAAAGGAACTGCGGCTAAATTCTGCCATTTCACCTCTTTTTCGGAAAAGGGAAAATTTTCAAGTTTTCCCGTAGCTCCGTGCTTCCGTTTCAAGTCTCTTGATGTGGGTCCCAGTGAAACCACGCTTTCTTTTCAATTTTAACTCCTTTTTCCACAAAACAATTTTTTTCTAATTTACCCCCGAAAATTTGTACCTCCGTCATTGATTGGAGAAAGTTTTAACTTTTCTCTATTAGGCCTATGGGTCATTTTGATAATTTTAGTCTTTTGAATATCAAGGGGAAAAATCCAAGTTGCCCCCAATGGCCCCCTTCCCTTCCCTTTTGACTTTTCAAACTTCCATGCGTCACAATGGTGCATCTTGAGATGGTCCCCAAAAGTTGAGACCTTGAATGATTGTGGGCTCATCACGTGTCATGGCCAAATTTTTTTCTTTTTGAAGACTTAAAGCTTAGCGAAGGCGCCATGTGTCGATTCAAAGGCAATCTCCTTTGGCCTTTGAAAAGTCCAAGCAAAAAGTAAAGTGAGCGGAGGTGTCCAAGTGTCCTCCTAGCGCTTCTTCAAAATAAAATTCAAGGGCCAGTCCTTAAACCTGTGTGGTCCCTCCATGTGTCCCAGGCCTCTTAAAACCTTTTGAAAAAAGACAAAGTATGGGAAGACCCGGTGGAAGCCTCCACGTGTCTTCATGGTGCAATTTCAAGAACCTTATAAGGCTTCAAAATTATTTGGCGGGAAGCACTTCTATTTTAGAATTTTAATCCATTTTTCCAAAAGGGAAAAATATCCAACTTGCTTCCGAAGGCCTACATCTCCACCTTTAACCTTGCCACGTGTCCTTCTATGGGGTCAAAGTAAGACTTTTTCCCTGCCGCTTAAATTTTGCTTTAATCAAAGCCTAGCGGGCCGCGGGGTGGGTTCAAATTTTTTTCCAAAGTAGCCAAAAAGAACAAGTTCAAAAAAAAACCCACTATGCCCCATCCAATTAGAAGAAGCCATGTAAGTACCAAAAGAACCAATCAGAATTGAGCAGAGCTATGGGACCAAATTTTCCTTTTTGCCAAAAAAGCAAAAAGTGACAAGTTAAAACATTTCCCACCATCCCCTGACCAACCAAAATAAGCCACATGACCACCGAATGCTAAGGAATAATTTTGACAGAAAAAGACGCCCGCTAGACCATAAAAACACATAAATTCACCATTCATGCCTAGAATCTGATTTTTCACTAAGGATGAAATTTTTGAAACAAAACCAAGTGAATCATGGTTCCAAGCATCTTTCAACCATGGATTTAGATTTTCAAAGGCATACAAATATAAATTGATCATTCTCAAGCTTCCATGGTCAGGGAAAAATAGGAAAAATAGCAGAGCCACCGGTTTTTGAAGAAATTAGGGCAAAAACAGGAAAACATGGAGACTCCTTCAAAAAGGGGCATGACAATGGATTCTACAAATAATTCGAGGCATTCAAATGGAGGTAAAAGCTTCAGAACATCCACATCAAGAGACAAAACATTTCATAACATGTAGATCAGAGGAAAATTAGGGAAAATGGTGCGAGATCAAAATGAGCACCAACATCAGCTCCGACTTGGGGATGGGCACTCCCTGCGAAAGTGCCACAAGAAAAACTAGCAGACCAAGTGCCAAGAACAGACCATTGGGCAATAGAGTCAAAGAGAAAGCTAGCATAGTGGAACAACCACAACCATCCTCCAAAAACTGAACCAAGAAACCAACAAAACCAAGTCACCGAGGACCAGAATGAGCAAAAACACAAAAGACAGAAAACAAACCAACAAACTATACATTGTACAAGTGATGCTCACTTTGATTCTGGGAATCAATCTAGGAAATGCTTTAAGTGTCTGCCATTAACAGGCAATTCGAGAAATTCACCATCCAAATCCTTCAAGAAGAAGGTATGCCCACTAATCCAAATGTCAATGGAGTAAGGACCCATTCACAGTGTATCAAATTTACCATGCTTACCCTTGTCTTCGTGTCTACCATCCCAAAACAACACAAGACAAAAACTTCTGTCAAATAACTTCTTGTTGAAAACTTTGGGAGTGACCTTATTTTCAAATAACTTCTTCAATTTGTTTCTAAACTTTACATGCCTTTGGTGAGATACTCTCCTTTCTTCATCAAGTTCAACAATCTGGTTAATGTGAGCCTCGTATGGAATAACTTCTTGATCTTCCAATCATTAAATGAAATGATATGAGGATAATTGCACATGTAGGGGCATCAGGGCTTGAGTTCCATATACCAACTCAAATGGACTCTTTTCGGTGAATCTTTTAACACTAATTCATCAGCCCAGGACAACAAACTTCAACTCGCCACCCCATTTTCTTTTTTCAGCTCAAAGGTCCTAATAATCTTCAACAAATTTTTATTACTGGACTCAACTTGTCCATTTGCTTGGGGGTTGTAATTAGAGGCATATGTCAAATTGATCCAATATCTTTATACATTGCCACCCAAAGTCTTAGCTCTAAAGGTCATGACATTATCAGCAAAAATTTGACTGCACCCCAAACTCGTAGATGATATGGTTCAACATGAAGTCCATAACAATTTGGTGTGTTACTCTCTTGGTGGGGATTGCCTCCACCCACTTGGTGAAGTAATCAATGGCTACAAGAATACACTTATGGCTAGCACTTTAAGGATCTGAAATATCACCAATGAAATCCATTCCCCATTACTTTAATGTGGATTCAATTGATACAAGGTGCAAAGGTAGGGAGCACAAGCTTTCGGTCTTCTAGAGAAGCACTGGCATATCTCACATCTTCTAACCAAAAGAGTTATATCCTTGAAGAGAGTTTGCCACCAATAACTAGCCCTTAGGGTCTTATGTGCTATGACTCTTCCAGCAAAATTACCCCCAAAAAAACCTCCATGGAGATCAACACTTATCTTAGGGGCTTCATCTTCAGTAATGCATCTTAAGAGAAATCCCTTTAGGGTTATTCAAAGCTAACCCATAATCAATAATGACATATTTCTAGGAAGAAAACTTAAGGGATCTTTTCTAGTTCTTACTCAAATACTCATGCAATATAGATGTCTGAGATAAAAATTACATCTTTGTACTACTTAGAACTCATCAATTTTTCAAAAACATCTACCCTTACTTCTTCTACCTCATTTACCTCAATAGTTTGCAAATTGCTCTCAGCCATAAGCTTATCCAAGCCCAAACCTCTCACCAACTTTTTGGTTTGGATATCCATGTCATATTCTTGCAACTTGTTCACCCATCTACATATTTTTCTTGAGACCTCCATCTCTGATAAGATGTCTTTGACCATGGTGTGGGGAACATAAGCAACAATTTTGGAACTCAGAATGTAAGGCTTGAAAACCTTTGTTGCTTTCACTAAGGAAAATGCTTGCTTCTCCATAATAGTGTATTTCAGCTCAGCCCCTTGAAATTCCTTACTACAAAAGGAAATTGGCCTCTCAGCCCCTTCGTCATATTTCTGTAATAAGACAGATGCAATAGTGTTCTCTGAAGAAAAAGAAAACAGCTAGAAAGGATTCTTATAATCTAGACCTGCAAAAACAGTGGCATGCTTTAATGCCTCCTTGATCCCATTGAAACCTTGAATGGCATCCTCCTCCCATTTGATGGCCTAGTCCTTCTTCAACATACTAGTGATTGGAATGGTCAACTCAGCAAAGTTTGATATCAATGTCTTGATAAATTTTATCTACCCAAAGAAGGACTGGATCCCCTTCTTGGTTCTTGCAATCGGGACATTGGTGATGGATTCTACCCTTTCTAGATCAATCATCACCCCTTCTTATGAAACAATGTGACCAAGAAATTTTTCCTTCTGTAATCCAAAATGGCACTTCTTTGGATTGAGTGAAATGCCATATTCTCTACATCTTATCAACATTTTCTCTAAGTGCTGCAAATGATCACTTCTCTTCTTGGAGAATTCATTTACATCATCTTGGTAAACAACAATAAAATCATTGATGGAATAAAAAAGCAACATCCATTTCCCTTTGAAATGTTGCTCCAACATTCATCAGATCAAAGGGCATCTTGACATATACATAAGTCCCCCAACGAGTGGTAAAGGTTATATTAATTCTTGCCAATTCCTTCACCACAACTTGGTTATAACTAGAGAAACCATCCAGGGGTAAAAAGTAGCTCGGGAACCAGTCACTAGCTGCAGGTATGTTTTCCATGTTTGGTAAAGGATAATTATCCTTCTTTGATGCTCTGTCTAGATTTCGAAGTCCACACACAACCCGATGTCACCATTCTTCTTTACATTGGTAATAGGTTTGTAACCCAAGAAGACTACCTTGTAGGATGAATAATCCCTCCACCCTTCGTTTCTTTAGCTCCTCTTGCATTTTAAGAGATAGGAGTGAATTGATTGGCCTCTTTTTATTCTTGAATGGTTTTACATTATATTCCAAGGGAATCTTATGTTGAAACAAATCCTCTCTGTATGCCTTTAATTCGAATAAGTCCAAGCCATGCAATCTTGATTTTTTAAGAAATTGGACATAAGACTATTTTTCCTCCTTGCTTTGAGATTGCTTCCCAACCAGATCTTCCCCTGGTTTCTCCTTTGTCTAAGGTCATGCTCCTCAACATCCCTTGAGGTTTCTATGCATCTGTTAACAATCCGATCAACATTATCAAAGTTGGATTCAAGAGCGAACAACCCCCTAGGAATGGTATTAGTCTTTAGTTGGAATATGCCTTTGCCAAAAAACATTTCTTTACCCTCTGCTACAGACACCATTGGATCCTAATCAATACTTTCATAAGAAAACTACCCTTTATTTTACAAAAATATTCTGACCTGAGCATCATCATCAAATACTTGTCAATGTTTAATGTTGTCAGGTACAAATGGCCTAATTAACATCTCAACATCATATTCACAATATGGGGATACTGTACAATTGTAAAATCGAGATCCCAATCTGCAAGTTTGTCTACCAAATCACTCGAACCTCATATTATGATGTATAATATTGAATGAATCAAACATCTCAATGAGATCCCAAACTGCATTCTTGTATTGTTTCATTCGCTGATTTTTTGTGGCATAATGTTTTCTGACTTAATTTATAATTAATTTTGAATCTCCTTTGACAATGATGTCTTTAACACAACATTTCCAAGAAATCCTCAGACCTAGCAACAATTCCTCATACTCAACAATGTTATTAGTGCACTCAAAGTTGAGTTTGAAGGAAAAGACAAACTCTTCCTGACCTGGAGAGATCAAAACAACACTAACACCATTTCCAAAGTTGGAGCAAACTCCATCAAAAATAAAGTCCAAGGAGAGAATTTCTATTAAAGACAATTGCATTCTTCAATCTTGTTCTCTTTTCCATCAACAAATCCTATAAAGTTATCAAGCATCAACACTTGTGTATAATACTTCATAAGATGCATTATTGGGAGCTTCAATAAGGTGCAACATCTTATTTTCTCCATACAACCGACAAGGGTACCTTCAATTGGGATGGTAGCATAGGACATGTCCATTTGAACACTCCCACCAACACTTGTAGCCCATTTTCTTGATAACAACATATCCCACTTGGCTGAACAATCAACAATAACAACATCAAGCATTAGGTTTTTACTTTGGTAAGCTGCAAGTTGCACCACCAGACCTATCACACATCCCACAACCGACACTTCTCTAGATTCCATAGTAGTAGAATTCCCATATGCTGCTATTACTTTGATATCTAGGTCATTCATGACTTCTAGAGGCATAACATTGCATGATTCCCATGAGTTAAACATACGGTTGTGTAGAAATCTATCTTTAATGATTAGAGTGGTGAAGAATGGATCCACATTTAGCTGAGACTTCACCAAGGATGTCCCCAAATAAACCTCAGGTTGTTCACCTAGTTCCTCCAAGACTGGCGGTGTCTCTAATTATTCAAATACTGGTGGAGTCTCCACAATGTTTATATTTATACCAAGGGTAGTATTCTTCTCTTTCATCCCTAAATACTCAACAATTTTTTTTGTGCCCGGAATCCTAAGCAATTCAACAATTAGAACTGAGATCTTGATCTGACTCAAGACTTGGGCAATATCATAAGGGACAGACTTTGGCAAGGAAACATTGGAAGGAAGGTTAACACACTCATTAGATGGTACATGATTTTTGATAGCTTGGGCATGAGGAGGGGTATGATTTTTGTTTGGGACAACAAGGCCCTTGGCAAATGCATCTTTCTTAGGAGCCTCTTTAGGAATATTTGAAAGCAATGGAGTTTTTGGCTTGGCCTGAGGCCCTGTCCCTTTGACAACCCTACTTCTTGTGTTGTACTCCTTTTCTTGGGAAAAAACAACGTTCATCAAAAACTTCTCGTCCTCCTCAGATGGGATTCCTCCATCATACTTCTTTATCATTAAATATCTTAAATATTCAAAGTCATTATTGAGAAAATAAAAATCTTGTACAAAGATCTACTTCTAATTTATGAGAGGGAGGAAGACCAGGTACCCGGTGGATGTAATCCCAAAAATTAGTAGAAGTTCTATCACTTATTACCTCAGTTGAAGTTGCCCCTTGTTATGAGATAGTGGAGCAACCCATCATGCAAACATCATCATCATTATCATCATATGATTCTTCTTCTTCTTGTTGATCTTCCTCACATGGAGCATGGGGCATGAAACATCTATCACACCAATCAATGACATATATCTCCTATGTAACAACAACTCTGGTAGCCAAAGGATCAGGTACCATTCTATTTTCCCTGGCCTGGGACTGTTTATTTCCAAATCCAACAGGTCCCTTGCCTCTATCATCAGATCTCTGATCATTTCTATGATGATTTGTAAACCTGTCTTGGCCTTGTTGCTTGTGCTGACCTTGTGAACTTTTCCCAATCCCTTTTTCTGCCTAGACTAATTTGTATGATATTTATTTGTGACAGCCCCTGCCAAAGTTTTCTTAACTTCCTCCTAATCAGTACCCTTACTTATTTGATAATTTTCCAGGTTAATTAGTTTTACACCCTCCCTTTTTGGAGGCTTTCTAATTACCTTGACGTTATTCTCAATTTGTAGGGCCATGGTGAATTCCTACCTTAAATTGGTAGGGTTTTTTTCCCTCAAGTAGTAAACAACCTTTTTATCAAATGCATCTAAATATTTGATAAAACATGATTCATCACATGGCCTTAAGCTAACAGGAAATATCCTCAAGGTCTTGTTAAACCTTGTGTTGAAATCATGAAATGAATCATTAGGATTATTCTTGATGTTCTCAAATTATGATAGAAGAAACCTAGGGTCATTTCTATCACCATAATGCAATCTAAGTGCATTGTTCATCTCTATTTTAGAATCAATGGAATTATCTGGCAAAGCTTTATACCAGTCCCTTGTATATTCTTCCAAAGTATGGATAAACAATTTGATATATACATCCTCATGTTTAATCTCAAATTCTTCCATCATATTGATAAAAATATTTAGATGTTGATCACCATTTATAACATTATTTCCTTGGAACTTTGGTAATCTATTTCTTACATCCTGGGAACTGCATTTGGATAACCAACCATCCCTATAAAATTTATAGGACCAAAGGTGTCTACAATAAATGGATATCTAGGTGGGGGAAGGGCCATGTTGTTTTGAGTAGGTGACCCTCGGGAGGGATACAAATTGATAAGGGGCAGAGGGTCTTCAAAACACATGAGTATAAATTTCAAAATGGATATCCTGTAAAGGCCTTGTTTCTTAGAAAACCCTATCAAATGTTGCAAAGATAGGGGTAGAATGAGAACCAAAATTTTCAAAATCAAATGAAGGACCCTGTCTAGTCAGAGAATTCATTTCCGCAAAAAGAGGCTACCTGATTCAGAAGCACTTGAATGGTAGTTTTCAATAATAGGATAACCACTTTCATCAATGGAGATCTATTTTCATGTCTGACGATCTCCAACAACTCTCCAGGATTTTCTTCCTTCTTACTTTATTTTTCCCAGCTCTTGAAATAATGTCCTAGCAGGATCCCTAGCAAAGAAATATCTTCTTCCTTCTAGCTTTGTAGATATTAGTAACAAATCTCAATTGACAGAGGTTAAGACACTGATACCCTTCAAGAATCAAATCAACAGGGATTCGCCACTAAGGATTTCCACCTTAGTTGTGCAAATGCACTAAAATATGATCTGTCAAATGTCTATCAATACTAAAAATGGAAATGGGATGATTTGAATTTTCTTTACCCAGATTTATCAATGAAAACTAGTGCACTAGGTGTGGAAACTGAAAGAATTGCACACAACACTTGCAACTTTGAATACTTCTTACAGGCCCAAACACAAGATGATGTTTGAAAAAATGTATTAGCACTTTGAGCATATAAGAAGTGTTTACCAGGGTCTGAATATGAACTGCAACCTCTCGTCCCCGATGGCGGTGCCAGTAAGGTGTATACAGCAAAATAGATACAAACGGGAAACCGAACAACAAATCATCTCGAAGAACTCAAATTAGTTCCCAACAATGGAAATCAGGTCCCTAGAAATGGTGCTAGTAAGGTGTTGATGGGCCAAATAGATACAAACGAGTAAAAATTAAAAACCTATCTCAAAGACTCAAATAACTTCCCAACAACAAATCAAGACCACGGAAATGGTTCCAATTGGGTGTTGGTACCCAAATTGATTCTCCCTCATAATCTGAGTAGCATCATAGGTTTGACAGGAAGCTTAGAGAAAATCAGAGCATGTAGTGTTTCATTTATAGCCAGGGATAAAATGTAGCTTGCTCTTTGTCACTCAGATGTGGAGAAACGAGTAGCACCCTCAAGAGGATTTGACCTATCCTCACTACTTTATGGTTTTGCCTTTCAACTAGGGTGAGAGGACCCTTTTTGTATCTTGCTATTTTTGGAGGAGATGGAGATTTCCTTCCTTGTGAAATTATTGAGAAGACCTTGAAGAAAATATGATCAATGCAACAAAACCTAACTATCACGAGTTATCACTCTAGATAATGGAGATATTTTCGAAGAAAGGTTCAGCCACTAAAGGCAATGAAAACTTGAATTTTTTTGCATGTTTTTGTAGTAAATAATTATGCATTTGTATACACACATGAAAAACATGGGTAGTATGGGTATGATTGGTTGTTTTTAAATTAATTTTTTTGTGGGAGGTGAGGTAGAAATGAACTTGATTCACCAGATTCTTGAGAGATTTTACAAAAAAAGAGCTTGAACAACAAAATACTTCAGGATAGCTAGAATGTTCCTTTAACTAGAATATGTGCTTCAATGGAGGCCCAGATAAACACTTTTCACACAAACTTCAAGGATCCAAAATGAAGGCTCAAATTGGAAAACTTAACTAAACATTATATACCTCACTTTCATCACACCTAAGATACCCTCAAAAGCTAACAAACAATCTTATAGTCATGCTAGGAGTCACAATGATTTTAATTTTTTTTATTTTATTGTCACATGAACTATCTTTTGATAAATGAAATTGCAAATAGCACCAAACTATCACAAGGATAAGATCTCGTGTGTTTCACAAATATTTCTATGTAATATTGCAACGGAACAAGAAATATACTTGTAGACATTCAAGAATGAAGCAAACACAAATTTGTCCCAAAAATAACATAGATTAACTCAAGTTTGATTAAATTTATCAATGGGTAAAGTTTCTAGAACAATCTTAGAGTTTGTTAATACTTTTACACTTGCATCCTCCTTGACATGATCAAATTTAACACAATGGAGATAAACAAGTTTCTTCGGATGATTTCTCGGAAGGATGGGTTCTATCGAGATTTTCTCTTAGAAAAATCAGTCTTGGCCACTAACACTCCAACCATTTAAACGATAAATTCATGTAATTTTTAATACTTTTGAACAAAATTTTCCCCCAAAAAATCCAAACACTAAGTGCACCAACGCTCACCATGATCTTGATTGTGATTCCTAGAATCAAATCTGTAAAAATTTGCTAGGTCCTCAGGGGGTGGATATCTTTGAACATCTCCCACATTTAACTCCTTTTTTGGTAGATCACTCTTCCTCTACTAACCAACCACTTCCACCCCTAATCATGTCAAATATGGTTCTTTACATTTCCGGAAGGAAAATGGAAGATCAGATCAAGCCCAGAGGTTAGATCTCACCTTAATGGTAAAAGACATCCCCAGATCTTCCTCACAAAACTTAGATATCAAATTAACTCCCATTACTTTTTTGGCATGCAAGAAATATCAAGAAATAATGAAGACTCGCATCTCTAGGAGCTCTGGAGTGAAAATGGTAGAAAAATCAGATATAGATGCATAACTATCGTTGATTTCTATTTTGAATTTGGACCATCCATGTGGAAAATCCACTTAAAAATGGGCCTGTGAGTTCCTTTTTTCCTTTTACAACTTTTTTAAAAATGTAATTTTTTCACATTTTACTCTGCACCTTAGCTCTTGAGAAATGAGCCTGACATGTGTCCTAAGGTGGGTCCCAAAGGAACTGCAGTCAAATTCTACCATTTCACGTCTTTTTTGGAAAAGGGAAAATTTTCCAAGTTTTCCCCGCAGCTCCGCCCTTCCACTTCTAGTCTCTTAATGTGGGTCCCAGTGAACCATGCTTCCTTTTTCACTTTTAACTCATTTTTTTACAAAAGGAAAATTTTCCTATTTACCCCCGAAAATCCGTACCTTCGCCACCTTTGAATGGAGCAATTTTTTTACTTTTCTCTATCGGGCCCATGGGTCATTTTGATGATTTCAGATTTTGAATATCAAGGGGAAAAAAATCCAAGTTTCCCCTGATGGCCCCCTTCCCCGTCCCTTTGACTTTTCAAATTACCACGCATCACAATGGCGCATCTTGAGATGGTCCCAAAATTTAAGACCTTGAATGAGCACGGGCTCACCACATGTCCTGGCACTGAAAAAATTTGTTTGAAGGCTTAAATCTCAATGGAAGGCACCATGTGTTAGGGTCTAAGGCAATCTCCTTTGGCCATTGAAAATTCCAAGAAAAATGTAAAGTGAGCAGAGGCCTCCAAGTGTCCTCATGGAACTTCTTTAAAATAAAATTCAAGGGCCGGTCCTTAAACATGCGCGGTCCCTCCACATTTCCTAGGCCTCTCAAAACCTTTTGAAAAATGGCTAAGTATGGGAAGATGTAGTGGAAGCCTCCATGTGTCTTCATGGCACAATTTCTAGAACCCTATAACACTTAAAAATGATTTGGGTAGAGGTGTGCTTCCATTTTAGAATTTTACTCCATTTTACCAAAAGGGAAAATATCCAACCTACTTCCGAAGGCCCACATCTCTGCCTTTAACCTTGCCAAGTGTCCTTTTGCATGGTCAAAGTAAGAATTTTTCCCGCCGCTTAAATTTTTCTTTAATTAAAGCCCTGGGGTAATGTGGGGTGGCTTCAATTTTTTTCCAAAGTAGCCAAAAATAAAAAGTTCAAAAAAATAAAATCACCACACCTCATCCAATTAGAAGAAGCCACATAAGCACCAAAAGAACCAATCATATTTGAGTGGAGCTATGGGACCAAATTTTCCTTTTTGCCAAAAAAGAAAAAAGTGACAAGTTAAAAAATTTTCCCATCGTCCCTTGACCAACCAAAAGAAGCCACGTGACCGCTGAATGTTGAGGAATAATTTTGACAAGAAAAAGATGCTCGCTAGACTGTCAAAAACACAGAAATTCACCATTCATGCCCAAAATCCAATTTTTCGCTAAGGATGATTTTTTTGAAACAAAACCAAGTGAATCATGGTTCCAAGCATCTTTTGACCATGGATTTGGATTTTCAAAGGCATACAAATATAAATTGATCATTCTCTGAGCTTCCATGGTCGGGAAAAATAGGAAAAATGGCAGAGCCCACGGATTTTGAAGAAATTAGGGAAAAAACAAGGAAAACTCAGAGACTCCTTCAAAAGGGGCATGAAAATGGATTCTGCAAACAATTCAAGGCATTCAAATGGAGGTAAAAGCTTCAGAACATCCACATCGAGAGACAAAATGTTTCATAACATGTAGATCAAAGGAAAATCAAGGAAAATGGTGCGAGATCAAAATGAGCACCAACATAAACTACACTTTCCCATCGATTTCAACAAAAAAATGAATCACCGGTTTAGGCTCCTCGTTTCGTTCTCATGCTCAATTTCATCTCAATCCATTTTCCTAATACTAGGAAATTGAAATATAGATGTTAGGGCAAAAATGAAGGTTTTCTACCATTAAAAATTTGTGGTGCCACCGAGTTTTATATTAATTTTTTCTTGAAGGAACCTTGAAGGATGAAGACTGTGAAAATTTTATTCCATTTTTCCCATGAGATTGAGAGATATGATTTTTAATGTTTTTTAGCATGTAGTCAATATAAAAATATTTTGGCATGGTGTCTAGATAAATTTTAGGTTTTTTTGGTGTTTCGCATCGAACTCATGAGGTTATGGAAGAAAAATATAATGAAAATGGATTATAATAACTTTTTATCATTTTTTTGGTAGCGCTTCACACGCATCGACAAGAAAGAGAGAAGAAGCGGAAACCTAAAAACTTAGTAAATTTTGGGCTTTCAACTATCTTAGAATGGGGCACAATTTTTTTATCCCACTATCCCAAAGGGAAGGGGAAGATGGGGTACAAAATTTTTCCATCACATTAGCATGAAAAGTGGTGGTAAGTGATTTCTCGGTGAAGGAGAAAGAGAAAGCAAACAACTAGCGAATGGGGGATGAGACTAGGTCACATGAGGAACCTTGCAAGAGCTAGAATGGGGAACATTTTTGTTCCAAATGTCATAAAGTTATGGGACATATGAGGTATAAAAACACACTCTCATGTAAAAGTGACAAGTTCGGGAGTGTGATTTGACGAGATAAAGAGTGGTAAGGGCTAAAGAATGGCTTGCAGAGCCTTCCGGGGTCATGTGGAGATCCAAGATCCAAGACAAGGATGGGGCATATTTATGTATCCCAAATATCACAAAGGGATGGAGATAGATGGGGCAGAAAAATGTGCCCTCACCCTAGGTTGATAATTGTTAATTTTTTGTCGCATGATGGAAAGGGCTAGAATGAGGTGAGAAGGAGCTTAACTTACATCATGAAGCTTCATTGGGGTCATATGATATTCCAAGGGACTAACTGGGATTTGGTGGAGTTTTGTTCCTAATTTTATAAAAGGGATGGTACATATGGGATAGAAAGTTTTGCCTCAACCTCATGCTAACATGTGTCCACCTATGAAAATGGCTAAGTCCTAAAATCTTACCTTGAGGAGAGCCTTGAAGACAAAGTTTCCAAAGCTCCAAGAGAAATTTTTGGAACTTATTTATATAAAATTGAATCCTTATATCCTTATGTGATGAATGAGATGGATCCCATGATCTAATTCTTCTTAGAATCGCTGTAAAAATAGTTTTTCTTAGGACCAGAAGGTGTGTCTATGACAATGAGTTATGGGAAGTAACACATGGATCTTGTGAAAAATATGAAATCACCATAATTTATAGAATTAAA
Source organism: Taxus wallichiana var. yunnanensis (assembly GCA_018340775.1). NCBI lineage: Eukaryota > Viridiplantae > Streptophyta > Pinopsida > Cupressales > Taxaceae > Taxus > Taxus wallichiana. Next base: position 988,608,917 of record CM031242.1, read on the forward strand.
TTATATTTCCAATGATATATTTTTTTATCGATAAGTCTCTACTGAGCTCCCAAAATCATCTTCCGAAGCTTAGGCACTATTTTGAACTATAAGCTCCTTCACCTTAAAAATATGCTTTCATCAACTTGTTCCTAAACTTTAAAATATTCACTAAAATTTCGTAAACCACTTGAAATACATTATTGGAATCTCAATACCACTTCCTAAGGAATTTGGGCCTTCAACTTTTTCCTGGAGGGTGCACACCTGTCCGAGAAAGGCTAGAAATAACCTTTCAAGGTATATCAAGAATCTTCCTTTAGAAACACCGCATCCACTAAACTTCAAGAACTTGTTGTAATGTTTCAACCACGCGGGAAAGGTTATAAAAACATATATGAGAACTTTGATGATGGGGATATATATAGCACAAAGAGAAAAATCATCTCTGAGAAATTTTTAGGAGGGCTTATAATAAAAACTTTTAACATTAGGATATAGTTGTTATGTTTAACAATTGAATTTTTACCATGCAAAAATAGATGACAACATCCGCTCTAGCTAGGAGACATGTTCTAGATCAAGCATAATGAGGAAAAATTAATTAGGAACCCCAAAATCTCAATATAATGTGTGGACAAGTCCTTGTCCATTAGGCTTATGGATTAATTTATTCCAAACACTCACAAGGATAAAAACACATAAGTGAAACAAATAAAAAGCAAAAAAAAACACATAACGAAAAAAAGGAAACAATATTACAGGGAGGGAATTTATAGAAGAGGGGAAAGAATCTAGACATACCTGGTAATATGTTGAGAAAATTACATACCAATATCATGTAATAATGGGCTGAAATATGACCCTTAAAGCACAAAAATCACAATCTCTCCCCAAAGGAGTTGCTAAACATTGTTAGTGAAATAATTTATTGTATGAAAAATAAGTGTTTCCACCAAATCTCATGGGGCTATACCCCTCCTTCTTGTGTATGGGAAGGCTCCCATTATTTAATGTAAACTAATCTACTCCTATCTAACTTTTCTAGAGTGGCAAAATAGGTTGGGGATCACACAGGACACTTCATTGAACCCACGGAAAAGTGCTTGTATGTGGTATAAGAGAGGAAATTGTAGTGACGAGGGGTGAAGGAGAAAAATTATACAAAGGAAGTTTATTTTTGTGAGGCGGCACAAGAATAATGCACACCCAATAACCAGATTAGTTCAACATTTAATTAAAGAAAAGCAACAATGAAGCTATTTATTGAGACTAACAAGCCCAAACACTCAATTCTTTGGATTTATTCATAAAATATACAAATGTCTTTCTTGATCACTATAATTTCAAAGTGAATATAAGATAGAAAATAGAGGAACACAAAGGAAGAGGGAAATGGGAGAAATCTAGATTTAATTTCTTTTGCATTGATGATACAAAGTTCAACAACAACAGTCCACAATCGCTACCAAATAGAACTAAAATTATTAATCCTTTTTGGATGGAGAAGCCATCACAATTTATAGCAATGTGAATTGACCCTTCACCTACCCTCAACATGAATCTTCCTAATATTATTCACTTGTGATTTTACATCTTTATTGAAATGAGAAATAAGTTCATTTTTTTAAAATTAAAGGGAGTTTTATAATTCAAGCTTAGAAAGTCACTTAAGTGAATGAAACAAAATATAATGAGAATGCTTGATGAAAAATTAGAAATGGGGAAAGGAAGAGAGAAAGATAGGAGAGGCAGGAAGTTTCCATATCGATGAAGAACCTCCATGCAATGAAGATATTTTCTAGTTCATGCTTCCTCATGATGAGTCTCGTAGAATAGGTTCATGTTTCTTGAATTACTTATTGAACTGAGCTACTGCAAGTGCCAAGTTATCTTCCTTTGGAATGAAAATTTAGCCCAACACCTTGATCCATGCTTTGGGAACATCATTGAGCATATTTCATTTCCCGAGGCATCGTAATGATCCATTGCAATTGAAGCAATGAAACTTTTGATATTGGCTAGGGACTCTAATTTATCTTTATTGAAGGAGAGAGAGTCACCTACCTCTTTCTTGACTAGCTCCCAAAAGGAAGAAATGATTTCTTTTGATGGGGAATCTTAAGAGAGCAAGGAGAATCCAATTTTCTAAACATGATTTTGCACATCATCCAAGATCTCAAACATATTTTGTCCACAAGAATCTAACTTAGAGATTTCATTCTTGAGAATTACGTATCTCGTATCCATGATGTGGATCCAAACTTGAGACAAGTTCTCTACAGTTGATGCAAACATGTTCTTTCTCATGAGAGTGTGAGAATCAATGGAGATCTTCTCGAACACTAGTGGGAACACATCATCCAATTGATTTAACTCTTTTGAAAAATCCTCATTTTCTTTCTTTACTTATGACAATGTTACAAGAACATACTTGATGAGAAAATTACTATCTAGAAACAATTCCTTTCCTTTCTCAATGATTTCTTGAATCCATTTCTCATTGGATTTCCCATAAATCATATATCCTTGTCATTTCTTAATCAACTTGGGATCAACACTATATTGGAAGGATTTATTCTACGGAAGAGAATTTTTCGAGTCAAATTCCAATAAGGGTTGAATGTGATCAATGAGAAATTTTACATATTACTCAAATTGCATAATTATTTTTATATTTTCTTCATTCTGAGCAAGGAGGAGGGAAGAAAATTCCTTGAATAGATGAGATTCATTCTCATGTGAATATTGACCCAATGAAATGTGGGTCAACTCATAATCTATCGTTGTCATGTCCTCGATGATATTTTCATTCTTAGGTCTAGCAATTTCTACATAATTATTTCCTAAAGTGCCACTTAAGAAATATGATGTTATCTCGGCATTCTTTCATCATTTGGACTTCCATGTCCCTAAGATTGCTTAGATATTGGGCATAATAGTAAGTTTCTTTATCCTTGGCTCACTCTCGATGATATCTTGAATCCATGGATAAATATATTCACATATTGACATGATGTCTATCACCAAAACACCTTGTAGCTTGTTTTTATAGACAAAAATCACACACTTTGGGTAATTATCTAGTCCTAATTGCATACTACTATTCATATGATTCCTAAGTAAGAAAATTAGTAACTAACCCATGTCCTTGGCCATCTTTGCTTTCTTTTTGTTTCCACTCTTGGTCTTACAGTCTTTCTAGCTCATTCTATATTTTCACACCTCATCATTTCTCATCTTGGACACCAAGTACCCATCCAGTGCCCCCATCCCCTCTGAGCACTCCTAACCTATTTGTAATTTGTTCACATATTTGGATCCTTTCTAGATGTTTAAGCATTTCATATTTTTTGTAGTCATATTTTTCGGGATTAATTACAAAATTAAAGCAAATGAATTATATAAATATAAAGTTATGTGATCATAACAAAGTACCAAACACTATGCATTAGCTATCACCACCTATGTTTTGATGCAAAGGCTATTCAAGACAATTCAATCATACATTCTAGCATCCATTAAAGGGAGAAGGACTGAATTCTTCTACATACACTTCATATGAGTGTAATTTTATTATATTCCATGCACACATCTATTTACATCTTCTACATCTATCCATTTTATCACTATCAAGTACGAAATGCGCAAGCGCACCTAAGACACCATTTTGTGCACACACACCTAGAACTACATTGGGTTTAAAATGTAGTGCATTTCTTAATAGTAAGATCACTTGTTTGATAAATGAGGATAGTCTAGATCCTTATTTGTATTTTTATTTTTGGGATTTGATGCACTTTTGAGGTTTTTTTAGGTTAATCTTTCATTATAGGTTATCGGTGACGTCAACAATCACTATGTAACATAATAAAAAAATAAGTAAAGAACAATGAACATCTCATGACCCTGTCAAGGAAGTTACCTAAGGGCTCAAGAAGTCATAGGTGCCCAGAGCAGTTTGTGGCACTACGTAGGCACCCGTAACCCATTTCTAGGCACCCCACCCAAGAATATTATTAGATCAAACATTTTTCTAAGTCTCTTTGCAATATTTATTGCTCTCTATTCATCATCATGTCACTTCATAACAATCCATGATTAATTAAAAAATAATTAAGTCATTTTATCTCTTCTTTTGCAACTAGGGTTTCATAATTTCTAGCTTAATTTTATTGGGTCTATTTTTGTACTTAATTGCTTATTCACTTACTGAAACATTTCATTATAATTAGGCATCAATTTTATCCAATATTTTATTAATTATTTGGTGAATGAGACCATCTCAAACCCTTCCTTCTAAATATGTCTTCACCTTATTGAGTCATGGAAGAATCATCTTATCCTTATTTCACTCCCACTAGGGCTTCGACATTGTTACTACTGCTAATGATTTGATACACGTTCATACTAAGCATCCTCCTCCCTTTATTATGCCCATGGTTGATCCTTCTATAAATGTAGTAACCAATCACCACACTCGTCCTCCTATGATTCCATCAATTTCTATCCTTCCACCTATCACTTCAATGATTCCTCCTACCACTTCTCGGATATGATATCATTGAGAAGCTTAAGAATACACCAACCAAAATATCTCTCTATGACTTGTTATGGAATGCACCCGATTCTAATCACACACTAGAATCCTCCCTTTGTTGTATTCACATTGAAAGTGATAATTATTTGGTGGTATTCACACACCTCATTCAGTCTCTTAAAAAATTCCACGTGTTATATCATTTACTAATGAGGACATATCACCATTTTCTCTTGATGATCCTTGTCCACCTTTTCATATCAATGTTATCATTAAAACCACTTGTATTAAGCACACACTTATTGATGATGATTCAAACTTTAATTTATGTTCTCATTCTATTTTAAAACAACTTGGCATTACATATAATCTAATTTCTAAGAAATATACTCTTATTCGAGGCCATGATTCAACTACTTCTACATCCTTAGGAAACATCACATTACATATCAACATCGGGCATAAGACTGCCTTTATATAATTTATCATTATCGATATGTCATTTCAATTTAATATTTTATTAGGAAGACCTTTGATCAATGAAATGCAAGAAGTTCCATCGAGTGTTCACCAATGCATCAAATTATTACATGATGCCTATGAACATACCATTACTGCAGACCTTGATCCATTCAAATTTTGTCACATAGATCTCGTTACTTACTATGACCATTCCACCATCATAGCCTATTCCATATAGCAACATTAATGCATATTATGTTGGTCAATATAGAGCTTCAAAGTCTTCTTCTATCACTCTCAACACTTTGTCTATTTCCACTCATACTACTACTATAACTTCACCCACTATGTCTACTCTAAGTAACTACTACTGATCCACTCATTGTTGCTCCTCTTACTCCTACCTATAGTGTACCTCTAACCAACATCGTCGATACTTATATCTATCATGAAAATACCACCACTAATGATTTGTATGTCGAGGTTGATATTGTGGAACTTCTTGATTCAAAATTGTGTAATCTCAATTTAACTCCTATTGATGTCGATGATTCATATTCAATGAAAATTTTGTTATTTTTTATAAGATAGGGTAACAAGGTAGATTTTTAATGGAGCGAGAACCTTGTACAACTGAAAGATAGGCATTAAATCACAAGAGAGAAAAAACAATAAACAAGGCCCTATAGGACATAGATGAAAAAACCGGATAAGCCAAAGAGCTCTAAATAGGAGAACACCGAAGGAGAAAGGAAACCAAAAATGGGTTGGCCAAAGAAACTTGGGTAAAACATAATGAGGGACCTAGAATACTAAAGGCCAACCCCTGTAGGGGATTAAGTCTCAGCAAAGGAGGAGAAATTTATCTCCTAACATAATGAGGAGGAGAGTATTGTTTTAATTTTGTAGAACAAACTTGACACCATCCCTCCTCCTCAAAAGTGTGCTTAATGAGTTCAGATTGGTTTCTAAAACTAAAGGTTTCAAATATATAACTATTATAATGGGATCCATGCCAAAAATCCAACACATTTAGTTTATCGGGGTCAACATCCCCAAAAGCAATTGTTGCCCAAAATAAGCTCACACTTAATTTTTGTCAACAACACCATTTTCCCCATTTTTGTGCTTCAATATAAATTTTTATATATTTTAATCACTTAAGGTCCCCTGAAATCATTTCCATTAGATAGGAAATTTCTTCCCCTTTCCATAAATATAAAGAAGTCCTTCTAACTCCTCATATTTTGTAAATGGCGGGTTGGCGGGCCTGGGAAGGATATTTTGCCAAAGGCGCGCTGATGGGCTTGGGGAAGATTGCAGACCGATGGGGTGATGGGAGATATTTTGGCATTTTTTCACTTTTCGTAAAGGCACAAGTTATAATTGTGGGCCCACAAGCCCGAGAAGGATTTCTTTTGCTAAGTGGAAAATGCGGGCCGATGGGCATGAGGATGACTTTTGGGAAATGTGAATATGCTACGCCACGAAGAAATTTTTTTCCCAAGTGTAAATTTAGGAAGGTGGGTATGTGGGGAATTTTGGAAATTTTGCACTTTTCACAAAATGGCATAGTTTTCAAGTGCGGGCCCACGATCCCACAGAGTTTTTTCACCAAACGTAAAGTTACGGACCGTGAAGGTGCCACATGCCTCAACAACACAAATCCAAAGGTTAATCCTAAGGGAAGTATCCAAACAAGCGTGGGCTCACCGCATGGTAACATTAAAAAAAAAATAAGGAGTTGGTTGTTGAAAATTTGTAGACCCTCGGAAGGTGCCATGTGCTCCGAAAGGTGTAACTCAAAAGTGATACCCAAGGGACAGTACCTAAATGAGCACGAAGCTTCCACGTGTCCTAGGTCCAAAAAGGGACAAAAGCTACCATTTAATTGGCTAAGTGTAAGAAGGTTGGCATAAGATTCCACATGTCCCATTGACGCAACTTCAAAGATTATAATCCGAGGCGCACCCCCAAATGAGCAAAAATCTTCCACATGTCTCATCAGTTGTAACTTTAAAGGGATGGCCAAAAATGTAGTCGCCAAACATGTGCCAACCCGCCACGTGGTCGTTTCCAAAAGGTAAGGTAGGCCGTTGAGAATTCCAAAATGCTATGGAGGCCTCCACATGTCTTATCCATGTAACTTAAAAATGAAAATCTGGGGGAAGTTTCCAAATGAGCACAAAGCCTCCACATGTCTCGGGTTGGGTACAATGTCTCCACCAACAGGGAGGAATTATGGCCAAATACGGGAGGAAATTGAGAAGGCTAGAGGAAGTTGCCACATGTCAATTTGGTGTAATTTCAGGAGTGAGAGGAAGGGGATGAGTATTCAAGATGCATGAGGCTACCATGTGGGTCTTGCACATAAAGACTCTTTTAAATATTGAGAGCCCTTGTTAAACGCCCGACCCTCACCTTCGATGGCCATATATTTTGACTAGAAGCTCAATTTCGAGTGAAAAAGGATGTTGTAGAAAGCTCACAACGCGATTCTCACCGCCACCATTAATGTTTTGACCCACCATTTTTGAGGCCATCAATTCTCCCAGCTATCTTCATGATGAAGAATGGGCCTCCTTCTTGCCTAAGAAGAACAACACATGGTGACATGTGTGTTACAAAGAGACTCATCATTGTGGTAGGTGTATTCAATTCTCTTCCATGGGTGGTTGAAGCAGTATTTGGATTCTTCCCTCTCTCCTTCTCCCATTCTCCTATATATTATAAAGGAGGGGCAGGCGGAGTTTGAAAGGGTTGGTCTTTGTTTCTCTCTTTCCCCCCTCTCCCTTTCTTCCTTAGGGTAGAATGTGGAGTCTAAGCCTCCTCTCTTGGCTTTGTAATGGAATTTTATTTCCTCTTGCCCATTGATGATGTACTGTGTGACTTATGGAACAATAAAATCAACTTTTTTATGCATTTGTCCATCCTTTTCTTATCTTGTTGTATCTTCTTGCCTCTCATCATTCAAGGTATACTATGAATACTCGATGTCTATTGTAGGTTATAAGAGCCATGTTTAATGGGTTTTGAAGTGGTGTTCTGTGTGAATTCTGTCTCTGGTCTCTAGTGCATCTTTTCCACCCTCTCTTTTTCTAACCTCTGTCCACTTCAAGCGAGTTGAGATTAAGATCAGCCACTTTCTTTTCTAGTGTAGCACTTCTTAGTGTAGGACCTCTTTCAGTTTCTTTCTCTCCTTGTCTCCTTAGAATGGTTAGATTAGGATAGATAGGTTTTCTTACACTAGAGTATCTCATGGGAGGTAGTTTAGGAAGAAGGAACCAACCTTCTATGAAGGTCCATGTCAAAATTTGAAAGTCCCATAGCTTGAGAGATGGTACAATAATGTGCAATCACATTGAATGCCCCACTCGGATCCTAGGTCATTTGGGGTTGCTTTGTGATTTTGCATCAAAAATAACCTTCTTCGTCTTTTTCAATATCAAAAACTATTTTGATATTCCCATCGATAATTATTTTAGTCGGATTATCTACTTTTTCCACATAAAATATCCACCGATCTTCTTGAAAAGAGTCCATTGTGCTACCCACAATAGTAGGGGAAAACTCGAAGAAATTTCAACCTCCATTTCATAGCTAGAGGAGGACTCATCCTTTGACCCACTAGGTGACTCGATGCTCGAGGTTTCCTCTTCCTCATCGCTACCTACCATGTCTTCCGTAAAATCAAATTTTCCATCTTAGTAGACTAGTTTTGGATCAAAGGGGAAAGAATGGTTGAGTCAAATCCTTTATTGGATCTAGGATCAAAATAACTTACCTCCCGCAACCCCACCATACCTAATTTCATGTCCCAGGTTCACTTGACTCTAAGACATGAGTATTTGTCTCATTTTACTTATAGGCGATTCCATGGGGATCCCTTGATCTTCCCCATGAGTATCCATCCCAATTTTACCAAGCCCAACCTTGAGCCCTCCAAAACCAACTTTGCAGACCGTCGTAAATGGAAATACCATCAGCGATCTGCAACAACATGGAAGAGGAAATAGGGGACACAATCCCCAAATCATCCTGGAACGCTTCTTAGAAAAGGACTCCCCCACCAATCACAGAGCGGAAATTGACTTCCTATCCCAATTCATCTTGGTGATATAGGAACCCTCCTTGTTCCCAAATGACCTACAAGCCCTACAGAACATAGGAGAAGGTTTGTAAACTAATTTTTTTCCTAATTCCCAAAATAAGAAATAAGGTGAATAAAATTTTGGAATTTTCTTCTCCTGTTCCACATTAACACACATTCTTGCACATACAAAATGATTTCTTGATTTAGTGGTCGAGATCAACAACAAGGATGGAACCTAGAGTTTATAAATACCAAGAATCACCTCTTTCTCCAAAAATTCAAGGGGAAGAGGTGGAATCCTAACCCATACAAGGAGAGCATTAGGAATATGATCCTATTGAGGCATGTAAGGTCTTCATTTAGAGATGTGCAAAATGGTCGTCCCAAAGATCCAATATCCCCAAGGGACATGATAAGCTCCACTTCCACATCAAATTTGAATACGAAAGCCTCATCTGAAAGGGAAAATACTAAAACACATCCTTGCCAGTTTCATTTGGCCCAGATTCTAACAGAGTCAATCGTAGGCCTAATTCTAACATATCTCCCAAAGACATAGAAACCCACTATATTGATGGCTATGTAGGTCACTTCACCAGAACCACAAGGGTAGGGAAATCACCATCCCATGAGGGAGAGATATGTAAATATTTATCCTTGCCCTAATTTCCTATAACCCTTTCTTCCTAAGAGGGATTCCTAGTCTCCTTAGTTGCCATGAGGTCATCCTTATCCCACCTTTGGATTTCAAAATCTTGTCCCATTTCTCATTCTGCTCATTCCCATCCATAATTTTTATAAAAACCCTTTCTTATACTAACAATATGGTACTTTATCGGGTTCAATCCATATGTTGGATGCCATTTCATCTTCTCAAGGACAATCCAAGTTTGTACCACTTAGTTTCACATGCATGTTTTTCATCAATAACTCTTATTGGCTTCATATTTTGGTGGATCATACTTTCTTCTATACTATTTTTACATATGACAGCTTCAATATGATTGGCTTGACACTCAATGATATCCTACATCCACTTAAATCACCTCATCTCTATCATGGATATGATCACATTACGACCACCTATGGTCTTCATGTTTTTCAATTAGCAATCTTCGTTGCAATTACCCCTTGTGTTTATCAATTGACACTTGAGAAATATTTGATTGATTATATTGGGGGAACTTTATAATATTTTCACACTTATAGAACATTTCCTATGTCATTTTGTCATGGTTCTTTCAAGTATTGATTCATCTCCCATCTATTCACAAAATCTCACTCGTTGGTACATGCACGGTTTTCTGCCAACACCTTTCACTAATAAAGAGTACACAATGACCATGTACACCTTACATAGTAATGAAATTTTATATGATCCACCTCATGTTATTTATTATCAAATATCTAACACATCTCTATTTGGCTTTGATTAGGAAAATGATGGTCTTTTATACAATATCACCGATCACTCTTATCATCACATAATTGGGGGCATTAAACTTATTCTCCCCTTCTAGAGTCAACACACATATGATATTATAATCATTTCACATATAATATACACATATTGGTACATTAGTATCGTTGTTACCCGATGACATACTCTCATGTTATAGTTCACACTTGACATTGAGGGCATTCTATACACACAAACCTCATAAAAACTACACACTACATTACAAATCATCCTATTTATCACACATATTCATAAAAAAAAATGAAAAAACTTGTGAAATATTCTTCATAATACACACATTAAACATAACATACTATATACTCGACACAATCGACAATACATACTTCTCGCGCTTATTCATCAATGTAATTTAAAAAAAAATAACAACACCTACTCTTTGCACATATTCAACACAACATAAAACACACTTTCCATATTAACAACCTACTACATAATTAGTGCTTTCACAACATACCACTCTTACATCACATGACGCATCATTCTTATGCATAGTTAAGACACACATCTTACACACTCTACATATCCACATGACATGGCCTACTCAACACTTTAACATGCACTACACTGTACTACATGTCTAACACATTAAAAAAAATCCTCTCTCAAAACAAATCATTACACAGTCAATGTTACCACAATCAATCTCTTTCGATAACATGCAACACAACTTCAAAACATCTTACACAAAGTGACACATTCACGAAACCTTTTTCTTATACGAAACATTGAAACACATTGCACATACAATATGTGTCTCATACAATAAAAATGACACACCATCCTATGATGCACTCTAGTTACATGATCCATACGCAACTATTGGGGGTCTACAAGTCAAATGTACCTCACAAGACTCACTCACTCATACAATCGTATACACTCTATGCTTTATTGATCAAAATTTTTGGGCGCACCATCCAAACCATTTCACGATGATGCACTTTTGTTATACGGTTCATTCTTGACTATTGAGAGGGAATGTATAAATGAACCTCATCTCATATATACACATCCACTTGAGGGGCATGCTAGTCCTATGAAATTCACTTTTCATTCCATTCCATCTACACTCTGTAGCATATTGCATACCTTGGTCACATTTATTTTTTCTTATATTTACTTGCTACATGTTGTAGTCACAAAAGCATGCTCTTTAGACATTATTTATCCTGGTCTCATACTACTATTTAGAAGTTTCTTAAGTGAAAAAAGTAGACATTAATCCCATCTTTTGGTCATATTGTTTTACTTTTTATTTCTTAATTCCCGTACATTTTTACATACATGTCAAGTTTTATCAGATCTTTGTCCCATCATTTTATCCTAAACCAAGGCTCCTATGCCTATACTGGGGAACTCCCGCAGTTACTTGGTCCCATCTAGGGTGTCCCGATCCTTTTTAAATTTTGCACCTCTTTTTGGGATCTTTATAGCCAATTTTCATCCTTATATTATTATTAGTCGACCATGTCGAGGTTAATTACAAAATTAGACCAAGAGAACCCTATAAATACAAAGTTATGAGACCATAAACATTATATTAGCATCACATACTACTAGCATCCATCTAAAATTGCATCCATTGCATCACTTACATCCACATAGTTTCATGCATCAAGGCTAGGAGATCTACATGAACACACACTACATAGGAGGATGGATTTAATAGTATTTCATGCACACATACTATTACATTTTTTTACATTTAGTTATTGCTTCTTACTTCACAAAGTGTGACTAGAACAAGATCACATAGGGCACGACATGCACAAACACATCCAAACTACATTTGGTTCTGAAATGTAGTGCAACTCTCATTTTAGTAAGCCCACTTTTCTAGAAGCTTTCATCGAGTTCAACCCATTCATTTGCATATTTTATTTTTTAGGGTTTTGATACTTCTTTTGTCTCTTATAGGTATTCAATATCATCTTTCTATATTCGGTACAATCGTCGTAGTTCAGAAAATTGAGTGTGATAAACAATGAAGGTAATAACATATCTTCGACCTAGAAAGAACCAATGTTAAAGATTTTTCGAGATCAAAGTGCCTATTTCTATATACCAGGGTGCCCCGAGGTGCCCACGTACCCTCCCCTGGGCACTCCATTCTACTCAAAAATTCTAGATCCACTCTTTTCGGGACCTCTGTGTAACTGTTCCTACTTCTAAAATTTCCGATCGGACATGTAAAACTTGGTGATAGTCATCCATAACTAGCTAAGTTATTTCCTAACCTTCCTCTTGTACATTAGGGTTTTATTTCCATTAGTTTAATTATTTAATTACTCTATATTACTTTAGTGCATTTATTTATAGTGTTTATGTCCTCCTAGATTATATTAACTATCATTATACTTCCCCATAGTTTAGTTAATTTTAGTTAATCATTTTGGTGAACCTAAATTTTGAATTTTCTCATTTTTCTAATTTATGCTTGTTACCCCCTAATGGCTATTTTGGATCTATTTAGTAATGTGAGCTCCCTTCAGTTTCCCATCATACTGCTAGGTCAATACCTAATACCACCACCTCTGTGGCTAAAAACCCATTAGATAATTCCAAGCGTGTTCCTGTCCATGAAATCAAAGCCTCGTGATATTGAAAAATTGTATGATGAGGACACTAATAATGACCAAGAGAAACTTAATTTTATTACTAATTTCTGTCAAGATTTTCACGAAAACACCTCTCATCTTCTACATGTCTTCCACACTTTAATTTCCACCGAGCAAGATTGTGACACTTCCACTTATATCATTGTTTCTTTTATTCCCATGGTTTTCACTCCACTCGTTTATGTTTTCTCTCTTACTCTTACAACTACCAAACCCATCATTTACCTTGGTACTCCTAATATGCAGCTGGATCCTCCTAAAATCTCCTAATTTAACATCTTTATGTTAGTATTTATAAAAAAATTTACCAGCTCCAATTTGCTACTTCTCAAGGATCAACATTTCTCAATTCCACATCATTGTTGAATACTCACTTCACAACATCTATTTCTACATATGCATTTCCACCCAACTTTATCTCTCCCAAATTTTCCATCTTTAAAGGCCATGGTGACCCATAAGAGCATCTTCGCACTTTTCATGTAGCATATTTCAATTATGCAGATGATTATACCATTCTTGCTAATATTTTTCCTCAAAGTTTATAAGATTATGCAATGCACTAGTTCTATGACCTAGTTGTCCATTCGGTAGTCTCTTTCACACATTTGGCTGATGCCTTTCTCACACATTTTTCTATTAATATTGGCTCTAAGATTTCTTATGCTCAACTAGCACAACTCAAGTAAGGGCCCAATGAACAATTCTCTAATTATGTCTTACATTACAAACATAACTTAGCTAAGATGACTAATCTCCTTGTGGATTCTGAGCTTCAAGATGTATTTATTCATAGTCTGTTACCACCACTTCAAGAGAGTGTTCTCTTTGAGACATCTTCCTCGTTCGACCAAATTTTTCACACTTAAGATTTATGAGACTAAGCTTCTTTCCATAGGGAAACTTAAATATCAGGAACAAGATTCATCCTCCACTCGTGCTTCAAGTAAATCACCATCTGAAACATTTATGCCCTGAATGATGTACAAACAATGTACTATCAATTCCGTCTCTACTCTTAGGGAGCTTCAACCTCAACCATATAGATGCACTCTTGCTAAGCTTAGTATACCACCGAGAATTTTGCTACCACAACTTATCAACAATAATCTTATCACCTTACCATCACCTCTACAACTTGATCCATCTTGGCCCAAAGGGCTTGAATTTCATGAAATATCTTATTGTGATTATCACCAATGTGTCACAAATTTGTAATGCCCACATTTTTCCCAAACAAAACCCAAGATACAACTGAATAATTGATTAGGAAAATGTTATCTCTCCAAAGTACACCTTGTAGAGATGACTGCAGGTGTTTTATGATTGCTCTAGATCTCTCTCTTTCGTAGATACAATGGAAACACCTCAGGTCTATAAGTATACCTATTGTTGAGGTGAGTCTTCAGTATTAAGGAGGGTTCCTTTTTTATTTATCCTAAACTATTTTTTAAAGGTTTTGAGGGTGAAAGATTACTGTAAATGAATTGAAAACTAGGGTGATACACCAAACTTGATGAGGGATTTGAATGAGTACATGAAAAATTAATTTGAGAATGGATTTTGGATGCACAAACCAATAGTTTTCAATAGAATATTAAGGAAAAACACTTGATGTGTTGAGGGAATGAATCAAAAAATACAACAAGAAAAATATGCACACTAATATTATGTAGAAATTACTAAATTTGCAGCAAGGTAAGATGATTAATCAGGGAATTTGACATTCACAATAATTAATGAGATATACACACCACTGTAAATAATTGGAAAGGCAAAAATCAATTCTCATTCAAAGGGAAAAACTAGAAAAATATGCTTCAGCACTCCTATGTCCAAAAGTCCTCCTTGCACTTTTGCGAATTGTACAAAATATATAGAAAAAATTATTCACCCATCCCATCCTAAAAATAGGCTAAAAATTGTACTCGCCCATGCATCTTATTTTTATCCCTTATCATGAATAAATAAAGGAATAAAATAAACATGCTAATACAATGAGGCATTAATAGCCTTGATTACAAAAATACATCTCTAGTCAAACTGTAGTTGACTGATCTATTTTTAACAAAGTAAGATGAATAATTTGGCTAATAATAGCCTTTTCTTGTTGTGTAAGTCTCCTCCAATGTGCATGCAATCTCTATCTTCTAGTGCTTGATGTGACACTTACAAATTGATCCACTTGTAGTGATAAAATTAGCACTTTAATCCTACCCCTTGGATGCACATGCAAAAATTAATCTCTTTGTGAGAAAAAATAATTTCTTTATTTGCAATACTTTGTAAAATATTCACCCATGTATTCCATCATAATGGGGACCACCTTTGGTTATGATGTCAACATTTCCTCTGTCTTCTTATGATTACATGTAAAATTGACTCTTGTGCACATAATGCCATTGTTTACTTTCTAACCTTCCCACTGTGGGGACCACCTGAGATGTGTGCACACTTGTCTTCATAGGGTTTTTGACCTCCTTTAGGCACATCATTGCATAATATAAAGTCTTATTCGACTTGGACATGGGAATAATAGCCATTTTTATAATTTCAAATAATAATCATGTTGATTATTCACCTTGGCACATACTTGGTCTCCCTTTGAATATTCACTACACTTTTGAAAATAAGGTCACGAGACTTATTGGCGAGAAAAATTGCCTTGTGGACAAATTGGTGGGTTTCAAGGCAGCACTATGGGAATATAAGTCCCTCTACTTGAACAGGTGAAGCTTCGTAGGTTCATGCATCAAAAGTGTATTTCAATGGTGGCCTTTTGACCGGAGATCCAACAGGGAACTCCACCGACCACGAGGAAAAGCTAGCAATTTATCACTAGAGAAGAAACTTTGTCTAAGAAGGGAAAAGGGAGTGAGAATGGAGGTAGGAGAAACTAATGTCACAATTAGAATATCAGATGCCCACACACATTAATTAGAAATTTCATTTATAGGTATTTATAGTCGAAGAAAAACTAATCCGTTGGAGAAGCTACAAGACCGAATGAAACCCATTGGTCGTAAAGTACCAATTAATTCCTCAATCAAAGAGGAAAAAAATCATTTTTTTAATTATTGAAGCTCAAGAAAATTTTGTACATAGCTTGAGAATGGAAGAAATTCGAGTAAGAAGAGAAAATAGAAGAAGACTGGTGTTTTCTGTTTTTTCAGTACAAAGCTTTTGGTCTTTTTAAAAATCAATCGCTAGCCCTTGGAATAACATCGAGAAGCAATTATATTATTCACAAAAAACCATTACAAATTCATAAATCTTCAATGCCTTTTCAAATTCCTCTTTTGTGAAGAAAACACTCATGGCGGGTTAAAAACTAGATCTTGCAAAGTAACCATTATGTTTGATTTTCTAGTTTAATATAGACCATTTGACTTGCTCCTCTAACTCTAAAATTGGGCCATCCATGTGGCAGGAAGGTATTAGAGTGGTTACAGGGGAATCCTTTCACATTTTGTGATTTATTGTGAGATTTGACAATTTAGAACAAATTGGTCCACAGCCCCACTTTGACTTTTCAACTTAGACACGTGGCACATTCTTATTGGAAATGAGATCACTGCCCTTTTCTCAACATTTTAACCTTTTTGGAAAAAGGATAAAAAACCCAATTTCCTCCACTAGCCCGCTGCTCCGATTTGACTAAGACACGTGGCACGTTCTATTTGGAGATGGGGTCGCAGCTCTTTTCTAAACATTTTAACCTTTTTTGAAAAAATCCTCAAAAACTCAATTTCCTCCGTCGGCCTGTTGCTCCAATTTGACTAGGACATGTGGAAAATTTTAGTTGGAGATGAGGCGTGGATCTTTTCTAGTCGAACTTTTCTAAAATTGTTAACCTTTTTTTTGGAAAAATGCTCAAAAACTCAAATTTCTCCCTCGTTTCACTCCTCCGCTTTGACATTTTAATGGCGGGCCCGAGACCTTCGTGGAGCCATGCAGAGCATTCTAGAACTTTTACTTCACTTTTGGGAATTTGGTTAAATTTCCAAAAGTTCCCTGATGGCCCACCCGTCTGCTTTGTCTTTTCCCCAGTGGGCTAAACCTTTGACTTTTTTCCTACGGGCTTTAACTTTGACTTTTTCCCTGTGGGCTTCAACTTTGACTTTTACCTTTAAAGCCTGATCAAGGATGCGGTGCAAATTTACCATTGTTGCCAAAAGTGACCAAAAGTGTTAAGTTCACTGAAAAAATTTGTTCCTCCCCATCCAATAGGATCTAACCATGTACCTGCATTCATTGGGGTCGAAATTTGATGGGGAGAAGATGCCCGTCATCCCGACTGTGGAAAATACGCAGAGGAAGAAAAATTCATCATTTTGAGTCTAATTTTTGAATTTCCTTCACGAACCAAATCATGGAGGTAGAACACTGATTTGAGAACCCGAGTGCCATAAGATAAAGTGAACAATTTTGATCAAAAATAGAGTTTGTAAAGAGGATATTACGTGCACATGATCGGAAATGGAGGATTTTTAAAAGCGAGCAAAACATAGGTTTAAACAATTTTCTAGGGCACGATTTTTGCTAATTTTTGAATCTCTAAATTGGGTTAAACACTAATGAAGGGCATGAGCTCAAAATTTTGAATTTGGCTATGAAAACATAGAGTAAATTTTGGGGAAAACAATTAGCTC
Source organism: Taxus wallichiana var. yunnanensis (assembly GCA_018340775.1). Taxonomy (NCBI): domain Eukaryota; kingdom Viridiplantae; phylum Streptophyta; class Pinopsida; order Cupressales; family Taxaceae; genus Taxus; species Taxus wallichiana. The sequence goes on from CM031242.1 coordinate 988,626,741, forward strand.
TAGCTTGGGACATGGCATGAATCGGGCATGGCTAGGGCACAACATGAGGATCGAGAATCTCAAATTTTAAAACATATTATGTTGACCAGTTGCCTTATCCATGGGGCCTTGCGAGTCATGTACAATTCGAGAAAAGAATTGAAGAAGGAGGAAACACAAAAAAAAAACCAAACAAAACAAAACTAAAACCCCACAACAAAAAGGGAAACACACTAGGAAAATACCTATGGTACAAGGCGGGGGACAACCCGCTTTCACGATGATATAGTTTCAAGTATTTCCCACTTCAAGGTATGAGAGGAGAAAACATTCTCACCAAAAGATCCATGAATTTGGAATGGGCTGAGCCATAATGAATCAAACTTTCCATGGCTGCCCTTTGGTTATCTTCTCTTGTCCAAAAGTAGAACAAAATCTCCAAACTTGAATTCTCTCACCTTTTCCCTCTTGTCAAAAATATTCTTGACTTTTAATTGGTGTTCTTTAATTCTGTCCACCACTTGGCATCTAATTTCTTCCACTTCTCTAAGAAAAGGATCCTCTTGTCAATGGAGTCTTTGTATTGACCATCTTCTATTTCTTGCAGCAACTTGAGATATGGCATCTCAATTGTGATAGGATTCTCTTCCTCAACTCGCATACAACATTTGGAAAGGTGACATACCTATTGCCTTCTTAGGAGTGATCCTATCGGCTCACACTGCATCATATAACTTCAAGTGCAAGTTCCTCCGATTCTCATCTACCAACTTGTGAACAATGGTCATAATGTTCTTGTTGTTTGGCTCAAATTGCCCATTTCCTTATACATAGTAGCTGAACAATGGGATAAAGAGATTCCAAATCCATAACAAAACTCTATGAGCTCATTACAAGAGAAATAGGTGGCATTTTATACAACAATTTTATGTGGTATTCCAAAAACTAATAATGATATTCTCCTTGATGAAGTTGTAGACTGTTTCAGAGCTACCTTGCTTGGTTGGGATGGCTTCCACCCATTTAGTGAAGTAATCATTTGTAGTGAGTACATAAGTATGCCCTACACTGGAATGAGGATTTAGAACACCAATAAAATCTAGCCCCCATTGCTGAAATGGTGCTTCAATCACCACAGGCTTGAGTGGCAATGCAACTAGTTGTGGTTTCCCAATAAATTGTTGTCATTCTTTGAATTTGGAGCCACAATCTAAGTGTCTAAAAATATGGAGGGCCAAAAATATCTCTCTTTGAGGATCTTATGTGTGGTGACCATTGTTGAGAAATGTCCACCACAAGCTTGAACATGATATGCCCTAAGCAAATTTTCTTGCTTCTCCTTATCTACACACCTGAGGAAACAAACATCTAGGCCTCTCTTGTAAAGTGTATGATTCCAGATCACAAACTTGGCTACCTTTAGCTTGAGTGTCCTTATTTTTTTTAATCAAGATGAGGAGGGCATTCTCCATAAGTGAGGTAGTAAGCAATTTCAGCATACCACTCATTAGTAGTGGTGACAAAGAGCACTTGTGGACTCTCTTGAAAAGGTTAAGAAAATACAATCCTTTTCTCCTTGCTAAGATCTCGAGAGCTTCATCTTCAACAATCATCTGGCACAAACTATTTCCTCTTACCAGATTAGAGGGTCTAATCTCCAAGTCATACTCTTGGGTCTTTGCAATCTAACTTCCTCTCCTAGCCCCAAGATCTTGTTGAGTCAAAATGGACTTGATTGTTCTTCCAGGGAACATTACCACTGCATGGGAATAGATAATGTAGAATCTGAAACTTTTAACATCTTTGACCACTTTGTGTAGGCATGTTTCTCTAATTGATTATACTTTAGCTCATGATTTTTCAAAGGAGAGCTCATGAAACTAATGGGTGCTTCCAAACCTTCATCATTTTTTCAAACAAGGACAACAGAGAGGGTATGTTCTAATGCATAGCAATACATGATGAATTCCTTATTGAAATATAGAGATACAATAGTTAGAGCTTTGGAAATGGCTTTCTTGACCTCCTCATATGCTATTTTTCCATCTTTATTCCACTTGAAACTATTTTAAGGCTTCATCATGGAAGTTATATGCTTAGTCAGTTAAGAAAACTTAGGCACAAAATGATGGAGGAAGTTTACCTTTCCAAAGAATGAATGAACTCCCTTCTTGTTGGTTGGTAAGGATAGTGCTTAGATAACTCGATCCTCTCAATTAATGTGTGCTCCATGTTTGTTGACAATGTGTCCCAATAACTTACCTTCATTACTCTAAAAATGCACTTCTTTTGATTTATAGAAATGCCATGTTTCCTACACCTTGTAAGGAATTGCTCCAAATGACAGATATGATCTCCCCTCCTCTTTGAAAAAATCATGAGGTCATCAAGGTAAATAACATTGCAATATTTCAAATCTTTGAAGGCCAAGTCCATTGCTCTCTAGAAATTTTCCCCAACATTGATCAAGCTAAAAGGCATTCTACTTTAGGAAAAAGTTCCCTAAGGTGTTGTGATGGTTGTTTTGTTGCAATCTTCTTCTGCCACCTTGATTTGGTTGTACCCTAAGAATCCATCTAGAAAAGAGAGAATTTTAGATCTAGTGACTTCTTGTAAAATATGATTCATGATTGGAAGAGGGTAGTTGTCCTTGAGAGAGTCCTGATTCATATTTTGAAAGTCTACAAAATCCTTATTTCCCCATTCTTCTTCCTTACTGGTATAATGTTAGCCACCCATGTTGAATGGTGGATGGGGAAGATGATTCTAGCATTGAGCATTATTTTCACCTCTTCTTTGATAACATCGGAAATCTTTGGATTGTAGGGCCTTTGTTTTTTCTGAAGGGCTTAGCTCCTTGCTTCAAAGGAAAGGAGTGATGCATTTCCTTTAGGTGGAAATATTTGAGTTCATTATAGGAATAGGCCAAGACATTTGAGTACTTTTTAGAAGATAAAAAAACATTCTCTTCTCTTATATTGAGAAGCATTTACCAATGTTAACCATCCTTGGATTCTCTGAAGTGTCAATGTTTTCTTGATCAAAATCAGATGGACACCGAGAAGACTGTTTTTCTTTCTCTAGGATGAACTTGTCATGCTTGTAAAAGAGATCTTCCAAAGAAACTAGGCCTTTGGGGATTTTGTTTCCTTTCATTTTGACTACTCCCTCTTCATCAATTCCATCAATTCCTTCCTTCTCTTCTTTGGGGACTGATTCACAGTCTGGGTTTTCACTTTAAAGAAAATATTATTGAAGTTATCCCTTTATTCTAATAAGACTAGGATATGATTATCATCATTGAAGACCTACTAGTGATTTTCATTGTCTGGTATGCTAGCCTTGAACACCATCTCAATGATCACTTTATCCTATCCCAAAAAGGATGAGTTGTCACTAAGGAAGATAACAATGCTATAGAATCAGCCTTTTAATTCTGCTCCGAGAGATAGCTTCAATGGAGAATACATCAAAGGATTCAATGCAGTCCCATACTTTGTTTCTATAGCGACCGAGTTTGGGGTTCTTCACCTTATATTGCTGATAGACATTATTTACCACAACCTATCCATCACCTTTGCATCTTAGCTTCATGATTTTCATATCCTCTGCTGCATTCATGACTAAGAGTAATGCTTCATACTCTACTGTATTATTTGTATTTTCATATTGCAACTTGTAGGCAAAATGATATACATCATTGGAGGGAGAGTATAATACTACACCAGCTCTTGAACCTACTATGGAATGACTACCATCAAACTCCATTGTCCAAATCTAATCTCATTCTTCCTCCATGAGAAGTGGAAAGTTCTCTTCCTTTTGTGATGTAAGGAAGTAGTTTCCTAGCCCACAATATTGAAAGAGGATGTTAGCTCTTAGATCATCAGATTTCCTTACTGTGAATTTCATTTTCCTAACTGGCAACAAATTATTCATTTCTCCTTTCACTGGGATATTTGCAGATGACCAATCCATTTTTATTTCTCCACCTAGATCTCTACAAAAATTCTGCTCAACAACATACCAAAAGAGGTTGGGATGTCTACCACCAAGATGGTCAGGAGTATCTTCTTGTCCAGATAATCAGCTAGTGTAACCTGAGCATCCTTGATTCTTCCTACCAATGGAACTTGTTTGGATTCCATTGAATAGCATGTGCCATTTTCCTGTGTCAAAGTGAGGCCAAGATCATTTGTAACTTTTGTTGGCATCAAGTTATCTGAGGTTCCAGAGTCTATGATGTAATTATTTAACTAGAAGCCTTTAATGAGAAGTGATAGGTAAAAAGGCTCAACTCTATTGGTGTTGGAGGAACTGAGGGCTAAGATGTTTTGAGAAGGTGTTATGTATGGTGTGGGTAATAGGCCTTTAGAGATTGGGCTTGAAGAAAATGGGTTACTACCATGAAATGCCTTGATGAATATGTCAAATTGGATAGGATGTGTTTATAGGTATTCAATCTCATAGATCTGAATTTTGGTTTTGCTTGCATGCTCAAAAAATTCAAATGGAGTTATGGTAGATAAGGAAGAGGTTCCAGCAGTGGGAGAGGATTTAAATGATAGGGGTTTTGTTAATTTTGGTGCTAGGTTCTCCGTTTCAAAAATATCAATTTTCTTAGAAGGATGTGAGGGTGTATCATTTGATTGAATTTTAAATGTTCTTGTAGAATTACTATTTAAAAGAGAATTACTCTTAACAACTTTTGAGTTGGGAGAAGAATCGGATAACTTACTTGGCACATGAGTGTGATCCTCAACAACCGGTGAATCTAATTTATCTTTGGATTATTCCATGGAAGGTGGTAATGGTGATCCCTTGCTGATGATCTTGTTTAGTGGAGGCTTTGGAGAGCTATCTTCGTTGTTCTTCCTACTCTCACTTGCTAATGAAGGAGTATCTTCTTGTCTTATATTGTGCATGAGTGAAAACAGCACATGAAAAACTTAGATCTTCTTCATCACCTTCCTCCTCATCAACAACATATTCAATCAAGACATTGTGCATGCCAACCTCTTCAATTTCAAGATAGTTTTCATAGTCATCCATGCTTTCTTCTTTAGTTTCCTCAATGTCTACTCCTTCTAATTCCCTAGTTTCACAGATGGCATTAACTAGTGGTGCTTCAAGAGTAAGCCTAAGAGGAGGTGGAGCAATTATGGGTCTATCATGAAGATTTGGTCTCCTTGGAGCATTCCTCATGAAGTCCCTCCTCTTGAAATATCTTGGAGGTGGGTCGTCAAATAGGACTTTTTAGAAGTTCCCTTCTTTAATGGGAGAGGTTCCCTTATTCGAACTTATTTACAAATGTACGAGAACATTGTTTTATGGTCAAACTTGGATTTTACGAAAGTGTTTTCCACAGGATCATCAATTACACAAGGGTGAGGAAAGGGAATAAGAAGATGAGCGAGAATAGCAACATTCGAATTATAGATAGCGAGAATAATTCTTCGTGTATGCGAAGCTTCAAAGAATTTAAGACAAGATCATTTGCGTTGGCTGAATGAGATTAAATTTAAAGACACAAAGTTCCATAAATAACCTTCTTGATTTATTAATCAAGGACACAAAGTTCCTTCTTGGTTGTACAAGATCAACTGTATTTGCAAAAGCCCAGACTGAGCAGTATGCATCGGAGAGACTAACGAGTTAGGAACAAAATGATCTCCACAATATTAAAGGAAAACACGAGAGATAACAAGAATTAGATAGACAAAGAATGGAAAGCCCTTTTGTATTGATTTCTTTAAGATCTATTTACACTTTCAAAAATATCCAAGTTCTTCCTCCTTTGAAAATGGCGTGGAAAGGCCATTATATAGCTTACTGAAGTCGATTACTCTTCGTAACCGTTTCTTTTAATTAAAGAATAGTTAAGGATCGCGATTGCAATACCTTAACTAATTACAAAGAATACGAAAAGAATGGAAGAAGAGAAAAGAAAGGAGAAGGAGGCAGGTGGCGGCTATTGGGAGGGACCCACTTGTCTTGAGAATCCATTGCTGAATTTCTTCATGCCTCGGCTATGTCTACGCCACGTGGAGCTGATGTGTTGGCTGCGGGCGAGTCCAAAATCCCGAGACATTTCTCCATCTCTTTATCAAACTCGCGTGAGTATGATAATCTTTATTTGCTTCTTGATGGCAGATTGAAGAGAACAAATTTCCTTCATCTTTTCCTTAGAGATGGAGCTTTCCTTGAATAGATTATCTTTGACAAAAGCTCGAGGCGAGCTTTGATTTCTTGCGAGGGCGAGGAAACACCAGAATTTTCATCTGAAGATGACAATGTATATCCTTGAAAGCGGCAACGGCCGAGTGTCTTGAAAGCTTCTCCCTTACGCCAATTGTTCTTCATTTCTCCCAAAGCTTCCTCCAAAACTACGATCTTCCACTCCACTTTGTAGACCCGGGATTTTGATAGATTGTCCTTAGCATCATCGAAAATCTTATTCGCCGATAAGATGTTCTCATCATCTGTCCCATAAGGCGAAGGTCTACTATCTGGCTCTCAGATTTTTAGTTCTTTATCCATGGTATTGATAGTGGAGGAGAGCTTGATTGCACATTACTCACCTTTTAAGTGGAGTTTGAAAGCTTCATTGATGAAGTTTAATCCAGCAACAAGCATGTCATCCACCATGGCTTGATAGCTCTGCCATAGACAGAATACTTGTGCATATCTTTGATACTTTGCACTTCATCTTGGCTTAGAATTACGGGAGGTGGAAGAGTAGTCAATGGGGTAGGGTCCAAGACTTTATCCTTAGATAAAAGAGACTTGATGAAACTTTGTGAGAATCCGGGCTTGTTCTTCCAAGTGTTCATAGTTTGCTGCCCTTTCTCTACCCTTCCATGACTCTTGTATTTGTTTCACGGAGGTTGTGAATTTCACCTTCGGGAGTAGACTCTCCCATAGTAGGGATTCTTGAAAGCTCAAGTCGGATGCCGGCAAGTCGATTCGATTTGTCAAGCTGTAGGCTTAGCAATCTCCAAGAATTGCTGACCTTGGGCATCGAGACACTATTACAGAAATGGTTACGGCTTTCTTGGCACGAGAAGGAGTGGTGCCCAACAAGAGGCTGCATGAATGACATCGAAATTTGGTCCCAAGCTTTGAGAGGAGGATTTTCTCTTCCTTTTGTCGACCAAAGGTTGCACCCAAGCAAAAGAGGAAGAAGAATCTGCGGGAGAAGCAAGGGGACCAGAGACGAGGAGCTCATGACACTCGAGTGCTGCACAATGTTGTTGACTCAAGCTGAGATGTGAGTAGAAACACTTTGGAGGCAATGGCGGTAGAAGAATCGGCACAGGAAGTTCGGTGCTCTGGACCTCCTTGTCTTTATCTGCTTTGGATCTTCGAGGAACATTTGCGGGAGTTGGCATCTCACTTTCTTCACTTTCACGAGAACAATGATGTTTCGGCCTATAGGCAACTCTGCTGCTATTTTCTTGGAGGGTCATTCTCTGCGGGCTCCTTCTTTACCTCTTTGAGTTTCTTCTTATATACAGGGTAGATGAAGAGGAGTAGATTGAGCGAGTCCTTGTGTTGATGAGGCGGGAGGGGTTTGCATTAGTGTTTCGGACCTTGGGCCCGATGCCTCTCTTATTGGTGTCGAGTCACCCTTGGAGCTGGATTCTCCTGAGTGCCTCTTGAATTCTCGGATCTTCTTACTGAACCAGACCTTAGTCCTGACTAGGGCTGGAGCAAGAATCTCAGCCAGATCATCCCTCTCTTTCCTGTTCCAATCAAGGTCCTCCGGAGGGTGTGCTTAATCACATTTTCATACTCATACGAGTATAGATCAGAATCGTCATCACGGAGACCTTCGGGAACTTGAGTACGAGACCGAGTTCTTGAATCGGTGCGAGGAGAACCTGCCACAATGCCTTCTCCTGGCTTCAAAATCATCTGCACAGTCAGCCCAGTAGTCTTCTGTATCTGCCCTATGATGATAGATTATCTTGATGTTCTATTGAATAAACTTCTTCAAGTCAAAGCGGGTTCTTGGCTTGAAGAAATGAAACGATGATAGGGACCGGGGCTCTTTACATGTTACGAGCATCCGAGTTGTTTTGCATGTGTAGTTTCCCGGAGAGATGGGAAAGTGCAAGCCGAAAATCTTCTTGTCTCTGCGAGTTACGTGCAACTTGTCTAGTTGCTGCATATTTCTATCAAGGCCATTTTATCATTGCGAGAACATGGGAAGCCGTAGAGGAGTGCTTTCATGCTTGAATGAAGCTTTGATATAGGAAAATTTCTGAATTGGATGAAATAGGCTCCATCTTTGCGATATCAAGTTCATGGCTTCATCGAAAACCTTCGAGTATCACCTTGAGCAATCGACCCACGTACATGGTGAAAGCATCATTGACCCTTACGAAATTCCGATTGCTTTGGTCTCCGGGGGTGAGCTGCGGGCAATAGGCATACAACTGGATCATCTTTGTGTGCATCATATAGGAGAAACCAAACCACTTTGCCTTGATCTTTGCTAGGGTATACATCGGATATGAAGTCATATAGAACTTCTTTGTTTCTTTGAGCGTTGGATAGCTGCTCCGCCAAATTCATGCGATGATCTCTGCCCGATTGATATTTTGTGTCCCCTCGCACACCATGCTTGATGGCGGGCACATCCGAGAAATGAAACTCATTGGTGGAGGGCAAACCCATAACCGAGCCAGCGGGATTATGAAGTCGACAATTCCTCATTGAAATCTACTCGGAAGAGGGTTTTGGTTAGGCGAGAAGCACCTTTCTTAGGGTTCTTCACCAAGACTTCGCCACTCGCGCCTTATATTTGTCCTTTGTCTTGATCGAATAGGGTGCATGCTTGATCCGGGAGGCACTATAGCATTGTCCAACTCCGGAATCCTCAGAGCGTGCCCAATGGCGGCAGCGTCCAGCTTGGCAATGAGTTCTCCATGTACATTTGTCAATTCGCTCGAAGCGGGGTCGAAGTGAGCTCCGCATGAAAGCACAGTATCAGCACACTGTACTGAGATTGGGAAACCACCGGCAAAAGCCAAACCGCTATCATGAATCGTTTGTGCTATTGGTGTAGGGTTTGCATCTGCCATTCTTGCCCAAAAATCACCGAAGTCGAGATGACGAGCTTCTCTGTCCCCCCAATATTGCTAACAGCAGACTCAAGCGGAGAAATTTGCTCCTGTCCCTGAAACTTGATCTTCATATTGATAGTCTCGGAGCTGCAACCTAGACTCGGGAAGGAATTTGCAAAGGGAGGGGATATTTGCGCAGGTTTTCAAATTGCAAGGGTTCGAGCAAAGATAGCATGGAAGCAATGCGAAAAATGCAAAGGGGAAATGCTCGTTATATAGCCATTTGGAGAGAGGAATGAATTTAATGCGCATTGAATACACAACCACCAATTTGAATAGCATCATACTCGGAGTGAGCGGGAAAAACTAAGTGTGAATGACACTTGAGTACGCTTGGACATGTGAGACGCGAATGCGCGAAACACGCGGCTCGGCCGATTCGGGTGAAACAGGGAGAGGATGCACATATGCTTTTTGGAACGATTGGGACAAAAATGCGCGAAGTACGTGGTTCGGGTGTTTCGGCCGAAATTGGAACAGTGGGCCCGTTTGGACTTGGGACATTCGGGACAAAAGTTCCAGTGCAGTGTTCGGCAGTTCGGGTGAAATAGGAACGGCTTGCATTTTTCGATTTGGGACAAGGAGCTCTGAAGTACGCGACACGGGAGTTTCGGCCGAAAATTGGAAAGCTCGCACTTTTTAACTTTGGGACATTTGAGACATGGAAGTGCGAAGTACGCGGTTCGGGTGTTTCGGCCGAAATTGGAACAACTCGCACAAAAAGTTTTGGGACACTTGGGACAAAATTTCCGACGGGCCCGAAAATGGGACAGCTTCGGGGATTTCGGCCGATCGGGGAACAGAGTGCACTTTCGTACTTGGGACAGTTGGGACAAAAAGTTCCGACAGGCCCGAAAATCACACAAAATGACCCAAAACACAGATTTTTTCAATTTCACGACTTAGGCACTTCAGAGAAAAACACTTAAACTCAAAATTTTGAAATTTTACTCTTATCAGAGCGGGGAATTTTGAGTGGACAACAGCTGGCTCCTTCTGGGGATGACTTGGCATAAATTCTCGGAATGAGACAAGGCAAGAACTTAGACAAACTCGGTGAAGCAGACCAGTGCCTTATCCATTGGGCAAAGGAGTCAAAAACAAACCAATACAGAGGGCAACACACACAACAACAGAAGGAAAACACACCAAAAGCAGAAAAGCAAAAACACTGTACAGAATATACAAAGGGACTCCCTAGTCACCTATGACTTGAACAACTTCAAATACTGCCCACTATAAGGAAGTGGGAGGGGAGAACCATCCATGTAATCAAGATAGAAAGAGTTCTTACCAGCAAAGTGTCTTATCTTGAAAGGTCCGAGCCACAGGGAATCAAATTTTCCATGGCTGCCACGAGGTTCATGTCTTTTGTCCCATAACAGCACGGTATCTCCAACTTGGAACTCTCTGAACCTAGCTTTCTTGTCAAACAGAACCTTTACCTTCTGCTGGTGAGCAGATATCCTATCAGCAACCTCCAATCTGTCCTCGTTCAGTTTGTGCAGGTACATGATTCTTTTATCCAGAGCATCACTGAAACTAGTATCCTCAATGGCCTTCATCAGGTGCAAGGCTGGCAGTTCCACTGTCACTGGCAATTGAGCTTCTACTCCATACACCACTTGAAAAGGAGACATTCCAATGGCTCTTTTAGGTGTGACCCTGTCTGCCCAAAGAGCATCATAAAGCTTCTTATGCCAGTTTCGCTGAGACTCATTGACCAACTTCCTTATGATAGTCACCAGATTTTTGTTGGTGGATTCTGCTTGTCCATTTCCCTAGGGATAATAATCTGAAGAATGAGCCAGAGAGATGCCATACCCGTGGCAAAATCCATTATCTCGGTTGAGGAGAAGTTCGAAGCATTATACATTCTGATCTTGTTAGGTACTCCATACCTTACCAAGATGTTCTCTTTGATGAAGTTGCATACCACTTGAAGTAGTGCTCTTGGCTGGAATAGCTTCCACCCATTTGGTGAAGTAGTCGGTGGCGGTTAGCACATGGTGTGACCAGCACTAGAAACGAGGGTTGAGTGCACCAATGAAGTCAGGACCCCCTTTGTTGAAATGGTTCTCAATCACAAGCGGCTTGAGAGGCAAAGAGGCCAATTTAGGTCTTCCCACAAAGTCGACAAGCCTCGCATTTATCCACCCACTTGGATGCATCTCCGAACAAGGAAGGCCAGTAATATCCTCCCCAGAGTATCTTGTGAGCTGTGACTGTTGATGAATAGTGCCCTCCACATGTCTGATCATGAAAAGCTGAGAGCAACTTTCTCTGTTGTTCCTTGTCCACACACTTCAGAAATCTCCCATCTAAACCACGCTTGAACAAGGCATTTTCCCACAGTACATATTGCGCTGATCTCAATTTAACAGTCCTCTTTTCCTTGGTAGTTAAATGAGAGGGGCATTCCCCATAGGTGAGAAAATGGGCGATGTCAGAATACCATTCATCAACTGAACTAAGGAATAGAACAGTAGGAATGTCAGCTTTCTCCTCCAGCAACTCATGTTTGGCTCCTTCAGCAATGAGCTCACAAAGACCTTTTCCACGAACCAGCTTGGTCGGTTTGATATCAATGTCATACTCCTGGACTTTAGCCACCCAGTTTCCTCTCTTGGACCCAAATTCTTGCTTGTGTAAGAATTGACTTATGATTGTATCGGAACCCGGCACCATAGAGTGAGAGTTGAGGATATAGAAAGCAGGCTGCTTGCGGCCTTGACTACTGCAAAAGCATGCTTCTCCATCATGGTGTATTTTAGCTCATGATTCTTCAGGATATAGCTCATGAAGGCAATTGGTAGCTCATGTTTATCAGAGTCTTCTTGGGTTAAGACAGCGGCCAGGGTATTATCTGTAGCATAGCAATAGATGATGAAATCTTTCTTTGAAATCGGGACGAGGCCAAAACTGGAGTTTTAGCAATAGCTTTCTTGATACCCTCAAAGGATTCCTTTCCTTCAGAAGACCAACCAAATGTTTGCTTCCCTTTCATCATCTGAGAAATATTCAAAGTTAATTCAGCAAAATCAGGGATGAATCTTCTTAAAAAATTGATCTTACCGAAGAAGGAATGCACGCCTTTTTTACTGGTTGGGAGAGGAATCTGCTGGATGGCTTGAACTCGTTCAGGATCAATCTTAATACCATCCTTGGAGACGATGTGCCCTAATAGTTTTCCTTCTGTAACACAGAAGACAGATTTTTTAGGATTTAAAGAAATCCCATGCTCTCGGCATCTCAGCAGAACCGTTTCCAGGTGGTCGAAGTGATCTGCTCTTGTCTTTGAAAACACTGTCAGGTCATCAAGGTATATGACAATACATTTCCCTTTCAAGCTTCCAAAAGCCAGATCCATAGCTCTCTGGAAAGTGGCACCAGCATTAATCAGCCCAAAAGGCATTCTCTTGTAGGCAAAGGTACCCCAAGGAGTGGTGAAGGCTGTCTTGTGTTGATCTGCGATGTCAACCTCTACTGATTGTATCCGAGAATCCATCAAGCATAGATAACATTTCAGATCACATTCTTTGCTTGCAATATTTGATCCATCATAGGCAAAGGGTAGTTATCTTTCAGAGAGGCCTGATTCAGGTTCCTGAAATCAACACAGATGCGGATCTCACCATTCTTCTTCCTAACAGGCACTATATTTGCGATCCATGTCGAATGGTGAATGGGAAAAATAATTTTAGCCTTCAACACTTGGATCTCTGAAAGATGGTGTCAGCTATTTTTGGATTATACTGCCTCTGCTTGCTTGAAAGGCTTAATTCCTGGTTTGAGAGGAATAGAATGCTGCATATCTTTTGGCTTGAAGGCTTTTAGATCTTCATAAGAATAAGCAAGAACATCCTTATACCTCCTTAGAAGATCAATTGCTTTTCTCCTCTCGTCGGTTGTGCAACATTTTCCAATATTTACTAGCTTGGGGTCAGTAGAACTCCCTATATCAATCTTATCATACTCAGCTGATTGCTGAGGTCCAGTAGAAGCTTTAGATTTCACATATCTGTCATGTTTATCAAACAACTCCTCCAAACTCACCAAACCTTTGGGAATCTTGTTTCCTTTGAGTTTAATGCACCCTTCCTGATCTGTTTCTTCTCCTTGGGTGACAGGATGGTCAGAGGACACACTCTCACGAGGCAGGTTGTCACTTCCCTCAAAATACAGTTGTTCGAAATTGCCCTTGAGTTCCAGGAAGGAAAGCAAATGCTGGTCATCGTTGAAAACTTGCCAGTTATTGGTATTGTCAGGTACACTAGGCCGGTGGACCATTTCAATAGTGAACTTATCCTGAGAGAATTCAGGATGGGGAATCAGTAGTGATCCTGAGACAGCCAGTGAATCAGCCCTGCTGTTCTTTTCTCTAGGTATTGCCTCAATGGAGAAAGCATCAAGGAATTCAATTGAATCCCAAACCTGATTCCGATAATGCTTCAGCCTCCCATTTTTTACCTGAAAAAGGCTTCTGACTTGCTTCACAATCAGCTCTGCATCACCACGAGCCAGAAGATTTTTTACACCTCGTTCTTTGGCCACTTGCAGTCCAAGAATGAGAGCCTCATACTCTGCTGTATTGTTAGTGTTTTCGAACTGCAACTTAAATGAAAAAGGGTGTAGGCAGCCTTCAGGTGACACTAGCAGGACACCAGCTCCAGAACCAGCCGAGGAACAACTTCCATCAAATTCTAAAATCCAAACACCATTGGGATCTTTGGGTGATACTTTGGAGGGTTGGATTTCATCAGGGGACAGAATCATGTAATTACCATGGCCCATATCCTCATAGAGTATTTGTGCCTTAGGATCATCCGTTTTCTGCACAATATACTCTGATTGTTTCTCAGGCATCAGCTTCTTCATGTGTCCATTGACAGGTATGAGTGCATGTGACCAATCCATTTGAATCTCTCCACCCACATCTTTACAGAAGTTCCTACTTAGCAACATTCCATAAGAAGGAGGAATGTCTGCTACTAGGATGGTAGCCAAGACTTTCTTTTCAGGTAAAGCAGCAAAAGCCACTTGTGCATCTTTAATCCTTCCAACCAAAGGCACTTCCTTACTTTCCATGGAGTAGCAAGATCCATAAGTGCAGTGAGGTCAAGCCTAAAGCATGAGCTACTTTAGCGGGCATCACGTTATCGAGGCTCGGAATCTATGACACGATTCTTGAGCCTATGGCCGCTATAAGAAGTGTTACATAAAAAGGCTTGATTTTGTCACGGGCGAGGTGGCAAATGCGGCTACTGAGACTAGGGCTGTGGTGCAGAAGGAGGAGTGGGCAAAAGGCCTTTAGAGGTGGTCTTGGAATGGGAATTAACAAATTGGATCATCTTGGCAAAAGCCTTGGGATGGGTTTGATAGTATTCAACTTCTGAAATTTGAACCTTGGTCCTTTTTAGGTGATCAACAATATCAAAGGATCTAGAAGTAGATGGACCATCATCATTTGGAATTCTAGGCTTATCAACTTTAGGAGAAAAAGAAGGAACTTTGCTAGTAGGATTGGCAGGACTTACCTTTGGTGCAGATGAGGTAGGGATAGGAGATCCTCTTTTGGCAATTACAGGAATAGTTGCTTGGCTCTCCTTAGATTTCTTCATGGGTGTGTTACTTTCTCCTTACGCCTTATGCATTCTCGAGTCATGACAGCAAATGATTCACTTTGTTCATATCTGCTACCACTTCATCATAGTCATCTCCATCATCAGTGCCTTCGGTGGTAAAGAAATTAACCCGAGATCCTTCAGTTCTTCCGCCTCATCATCAAATTCCTCCAGGAACTCCTCACGAGCTTCATCGTCCACATCATCATCTGGCTCTTCAACTTCACAGGTTGCATTCACAGGAACTTTAACAGGAGGTCCTTGAGTGCTAGTCTTGTGTGAGGAGCGAGCAAATGATTTTGGGCTGAAATTTCTTCTTGGAACATCTGCATACGGGGCATGCTGAGCCAATTGTTTCTTTATAGCTACTAGATCATTTGCAAGTTTCTGGACTAATGGATCAGTATTGGGTCCAGAGGTGGAAGAGGAAGAAGCAGCAGATTTAGATTTGGGAGGATCTCTTTTCAACTTCCCTGACATGATCAAGTCATCCTCGACACTAACAGCCAGTTCTTGATCCAGAATTAACGTTCCAAGATTAGCCCTTCTTAGAGCATAACTGACTTTGGGCGTTTGAGCATTTAGAAAGAAACATTTTTGAATTTGATCAACCGGTCGAGTATTTACGAGAATTTTGTTGATCAGTCTGTTGAATCGAGCCACAAATTCTCTCATGGGTTCTGATGGATCTTTCTTTATTTGAGAAATCTGGGCAAGCAGGGCATGCACATCTTCTGCCGGCTTGAAACGGCTTTGGGCGAGTTCTCATTGTATTCCGATCGGTGATGGCACCAGTAGAAGGTGATAGAACCAGTCGGCGGCATTATCTGTAACGCGTCTCAGCGAAACGGCCTTGCGAGGCGTCTTCATGTTCAACTCCCAAGACTCCACATGCAACTATGAAGGCTGCAATGTGTTCATCAGGGTGTACTTTGCCATCTCCTTTAAATTTGGGGAAGTTCTTTCGGTTACCTCTAGGTAACTCATGCAAAGGCTGATTAAGGGCCAGGGGCCCAACACGTTGACCCCATGGCAATTGTGCCGCCATTCTTGGAAATACGGCTTGGAAGGGAACTGTAACACCAGCTAGGATCAAAGCTCGTAGATTGGGACTAGCAGGTTCTGAAGGAATACCACCCGTAGGACTTCTATCTTGAACAGGTGGAGTGCTCGTCGAACGAGTTCTTCTTTTGAAGGAAAGGAAAACCTGTTGCTCAAAAGCTGGCGAGAATCTTCGATACGAGGGTCCTTCTCCCTCGAGTGAAGCGCGAGTCGCGAGATCAAAGGATGATCGAAAAATTGCGATCTTGGAATGCGATTTTCCCAGTAGTCGCCAAAAATTGTTGGTCGTCAAATAGGACTTTTTAGAAGAGCAACGATCGGGGGACAAGAAGTCCCTCCTCTTTAATGGGAGAGGTTCCCTTATTCGAAAAGCGAACTTATTTACAAATGTACGAACATTGTTTTATGGTCAAACTTGGATTTTACGAAAGTGTTTTCCACAAGGATCATCAATTACACAGGGTTGAGGAAAGGGAATAAGAAGATGAGCGAGAATAGCAACATTCGAATTATAGATAGCGAGAATAATTCTTCGTGTATGCGAAGCTTCAAAAATTTAAGACAAGATCATTTGCGTTGGCTGAATGAGATTAAATTTAAAGACACAAAGTTCCATAAATAACCTTCTTGATTTATTAATCAAGGACACAAAGTTCCTTCTTGGTTGTACAAGATCACTTTGTATTTGCAAAAGGCTGACAGTATGCGATCGGAGAGACTAACGAGTTAGGAACAAAATGATCTCCACAATATTAAAGGAAAACACGAGAGATAACAAGAATTAGATAGACAAAGAATGGAAAGCCCTTTTGTATTGATTTCTTTAAGATCTATTTACACTTTCAAGCAAATATCCAAGTTCTTCCTCCTTTGAAAATGGCGTGGAAAGGCCATTATATAGCTTACAAGTCGAGTTACTCTTAAGTAACCGTTTCTTTTAATTAAAGAATAGTTAAGGATCACAAGATTGCGATACCTTAACTAATTACAAAGAATACGAAAAGAATGGGAAGAAGAAAAGAAAGGAGAAGGAGACAATTGTGGCCAGGCTCTTTGGGAGGGACCCACTTGTCTTGAGAATCCTTTGCTGAATTTCTTGATGCCTCGGCTATGTCTCGCCACGTGGAGCGACGTGTTGGCTGCGGTGAGTCCAAAATCCCAGACATTTCTCCATCTCTTTATCAAACTCGCGTGAGTATGATAATCTTTATTTAACTTCTTGATGGCGATTGAAGAGAACAAATTTCCTTCATCTTTTCCTTAGAGATGGAGCTTTCCTTGAATAGATTATCTTTGACAAAAGCTCTGAACTGAGCTTTGATTTCTTGCAAGGAAAGGGAAACACCAGAATTTTCATCCTGAAGATGACAATGTATATCCTTGAAAGCAGCAACAACCAGTGTCTTGAAAGCTTCTCCCTTCTGCCAGCTGTTCTTCATTTCTCCCAAAGCTTCCTCCAAAACTCTGATCTTCCACTCCACACTGTAGACCCAGGATTTTGATAGATTGTCCTTAGCATCATCGAAAATCTTATTCGCCAGTAAGATGTTCTCATCTGTCTGTCCCATAAGGCGAAGGTCTACTATCTGGCTGCTCAGATTTTTAGTTCTTTATCCATGGTATTGATAGTGGAGGAGAGCTTGATTGCACATTACTCACCTTTTAGAGTGGAGTTTGAAAGCTTCATTGATGAAGTTTAATCCAGCAACAAGCATGTCATCCACCATGGCTTGATAGCTCTGCCATAGACAGAATACTTGTGCATATCTTTGATACTTTGCACTTCATCTTGGCTTAGAATTACGGGAGGTGGAAGAGTAGTCAATGGGGTAGGGTCAAGACTTTATCCTTAGATAAAAGAGACTTGATGAAACACAGTGAGAATCCGGGCTTGTTCTTCCAAGTGTTCAATAGTTTGCTGCCCTTTCTCTACCCTTCCATGACTCTTGTGTTTGTTTCACGGAGGTTGTGAATTTCACCTTCGGGAGTAGACTCTCCCATAGGGATTCTTGAAAGCTCAAGTCGGATGCCGGCAAGTCGATTCGGTTTGTCAAGCTGTAGGCTTAGCAATCTCCAAGAATTGCTGACCTTGGGCATCGAGACACTATTAAAAATGGTTACGGCTTTCTTGGCACGAGAAGGAGTGGTGCCCAACAAGGCTGCAACAGCATCGAAATTTGGTCCCAAGCTTTGAGAGGAGGATTTTCTCTTCCTTTTGTCGACCAAAGGTTGCACCCAAGCAAAAGAGGAAGAAGAATCTGCAGGAGAAGCAAGAGGACCAAGAGACAGGGAGCTCATGACACTCGGGTGCTGCGCGCATTTGTTGACTCAAGCTGAGATGTGAGTAGAGCACTGGAGGCAATGGCGGTAGAAGAATCAGCAGCACATAGAAGTTCAGTGCTCTGGACCTCCTTGTCTTTATCTGCTGGATCTTCAGGAACATTTGCAGGAGTTGGCATCTCACTTTCTTCACTTTCACTGAGAACAATGATGTTCTCTGGCCCTATAGGCAACTCTGCCTGTTTTCTTGGAGGGTCATTCTCTGCAGGCTCCTTCTTTACCTCTTTGAGTTTCTTCTTATATACCTGGGTAGATGAAGAGGGAGTAGATTCAGCAGGTCCTCGTGTTGATGAGGCAGGAGGGGTTTGCATTAGTGTTTCAGACCTTGGAACTGATGCCTCTCTTATTGGTGTCGAGTCACCCTTGGAGCTGGATTCTCCTGAGTGCCTCTTGAATTCTCGGATCTTCTTACTGAACCAGACCTTAGTCCTGACTAGGACTGGAGCAAGAATCTCAGCCAGATCGTCCCTCTCTTTCCTGTTCCAATCAAGGTCCTCCAGAGGGGTGTGCTTAATCACATTTTCATACTCATACGAGTATAGATCAGAATCGTCATCCTGGAGACCTTCAGGAACTTGGTACAGACCGAGTTCTTGAATCAATTGCAGGGAGAACCTGCCACAATGCCTTCTCCTGGCTTCAAAATCATCTGCACAGTCAGCCCAGTAGTCTTCTGTATCTGCCCTATGATGATAGATTATCTTGATGTTCTATTCAATAAACTTCTTCAAGTCAAAGCAGGTTCTTGGCTTGAAGAAATGAACAGTGATAGGGACCAGGGCTCTTTCTATGTTCTGAGCATCCAGAGCTGTTTTGCATGTGTAGTTTCCCAGAGAGATGGGAAAGTGCAAGCCAGAAATCTTCTTGTCTCTGCAAGTTATGTGCAACTTGTCTAGTTGCCTGCATATTTCTATCAAGGCCATTTTATCATTGCAGAACATGGGAAGCCGTAGAGGAGTGCTTTCATAGCCAGCAAGCCTGATATAGGAAAATTTCCTGAATTGGATGAAATAGGCTCCATACTGCGATATCAAGTTCATGGCTTCATCTGAAAACCTTCTAGCAGTGTCACCTTCGAGCAATCTGACCACGTACATGGTGAAAGCATCATTGACCCTTAAAATTCCGATTCTTTGGTCTCCGGGGTGAGCTGCGGGCAATAGGCATACAACTGGATCATCTTTGTGTGCATCTATATAGGAGAAACCAAACCACTTTGCCTTGATCTTTGCTAGGGTATACATCGGATATGAAGTCATATAGAACTTCTTTGTTTGCTTTGAGCGTTGGATAGCTGCTCCGCCAAATTCATGCGATGATCTCTGCCCGAGTTGATGTTTTGTGTCCCCGCACACCATGCTAATGAGCGGGCACATCCAGAAATGAAACTCATTGGTGGAGGGCAAACCCATAACCCGAGCCAGCAGGATTATGAAGTCTGACAATTCCTCATTGAAATCTACTCGGAAGAGGGTTTTGGTTAGGCGAGAAGCACCTTTCTTAGGGTTCTTCAACCAAGACTTCGCCACTCGCACCTTATATTTGTCACTGTCTTGATCGAATAGAGTTTGTGCTTGATCCCGGGAGACGACTATAGCATTGTCCAACTCCGGAATCCTCAGAGCAGCGCCAATGGCGGCAGCGTCCAGCTTGGCAATGAGTTCTCCATGTACATTTGTCAATTCGCTCGAAGCGGGGTCGAAGTGAGCTCCGCATGAAAGCACAGTATCAGCACACTGTACTGAGATTGGGAAACCACCGGCAAAAGCCAAACCGCTATCATGAATCGTTTGTGCTATTGGTGTAGGGTTTGCATCTGCCATTCTTGCCCAAAAATCACCGAAGTCGAGATGACGAGCTTCGCTGTCCCCAATATTGCTAACAGCAGACTCAAGCGGAGAAATTTGCTCCTGTCCCTGAAACTTGATCTTCATATTGATAGTCTCGGAGCTGCAACCTAGACTCGGGAAGGAATTTGCAAAGGGAGGGGATATTTGCGCAGGTTTTCAAATTGCAAGGGTTCGAGCAAAGATAGCATGGAAGCAATGCGAAAAATGCAAAGGGGAAATGCTCGTTATATAGCCATTTGGAGAGAGGAATGAATTTAATGCGCATTGAATACACAACCACCAATTTGAATAGCATCATACTCGGAGTGAGCGGGAAAAACTAAGTGTGAATCACACTTGGTACGCTTGGGACATGTGAGACGCGAATGCGCGAAACACGCGGCTCGGCCGATTCGGGTGAAACGGGGAGAGGATGCACATATGCTTTTTGGAACGATTGGGACAAAAATGCGCGAAGTACGCGGTTCGGGTGTTTCGGCCGAAATTGGAACAGTGGGCCCGTTTGGACTTGGGACATTCGGGACAAAAAGTTCCGGAGTACGCGGTTCGGCCGGTTCGGGCGAAATAGGAACGGCTTGCATTTTTCGATTTGGGACAAGGAGCTCTGAAGTACGTGACACGGGAGTTTCGGCCGAAAATTGGAAAGCTCGCACTTTTTAACTTTGGGACATTTGAGACATGGAAGTGCGAAGTACGCGGTTCGGGTGTTTCGGCCGAAATTGGAACAACTCGCACAAAAAGTTTTGGGACACTTGGGACAAAACTTTCCGACGGGCCCGAAAATGGGACAGCCAGGAAATGGGACAGTGCACTTTCGCGGGATTTCGGCCGATCGGGAACGACTTAGAGTGCACTTTCGTACTTGGGGCAGTTGGGACAAAAAACATTCCATTTAGTAGCTTTTTCTTGGAGTGACCCAAAATCACAAAAATCTTCATGACCCAAAACACAGATTTTTTTCAATTTCTTCTACGACTTAGGCACTTCATAAAGGGGTTAGAAAAACACTTAAACTCAAAATTTTGAAATTTTACTCTTATTTTATGTTCTTCTTTGGGGTGCTGGAATTTGTCTCTACCTTTCCAATTCAACATCACGTTCCTCTTTAAGCTCCAAAATCCTTATGGAAATGAAGTATTGATTGAAACTTTGTCTATTATGCCAAATAGATTCTCTCAGATCAGAAGAAATGTCTTCTTGGATGTGAAAGAGTAAATCAGGTCTCTTAATAGGAGGATTTCCTATAATAGCCACGAATTACATCCACGTAGTTTGTGTGATTATACAATCTCCGAAACGCTTTCCTCTTGAATCTTTTTTTTGTATTTTATGACCTTGAGGTCATTTTTAGGTGGAGATGCTTTGCAAAATCAGGCTACACGGTGGGTGACTAAAATCTGTTGGTCAAAAAAATTTCCTTGTGCATAAATTGGTGGGTTTCAAGACAACGCTATGGGAATCTAAGACCCTCTACTTGAACAAAGCAACTTCCATAGGTGCATGCGTGAAAAGTGGATTTCAATGGTGGCCATTTGACTAAAGATCCAATAGGGGCACTCCACCGACCCTATGGCAAAGCTAGCAATTTCTCACTAGAGAAGAAACTTTTTCTTAGAAGGGGAAAGGGAGTGAGAATGGATGTAGGAGAAACTAATGTTGCGAGTAAGATATCATATGCCCACACACATTAAATAGAAATTTCATTTACATGCATTTATAGGTAGAAGAAAAACAAATCTGCAGGATAAGCTACAAGACCAAATGAAACTCATTGGTTGAAAAGTACCAATTAATTCCAATCAAAGAGGTAAAAATTCCTTCTTTTGTTATTGAAGCTCAAGCAGAGTTTTTACATAGCTTGAGAATGGAAGAAATTCGAGGAAGAAGAGAAAATAGAGGAAGAATGGTGTTTTTTTGTCTTTTCAAGGTACAAAGAACTCTAGTCTTTTTGAAAATCAATTGCCAACCCTTGGAATGACTTCGAGAAGCCATTATATTATATGCAAGAAACCTTTACAACTTAAAAATCCTCAATTCCTTTTCAAATTCCTATGTTGTGAATAAAACGCTCATGGTGGGTTAAAAACCAGATTTAGTAACCATTACATTCGATTTGCCAATTTAAATATAGACCATTTGATTTGCTCCTCTAACTCTGAAATTGGGCCATCCATGTGGCGGGAAGAGATGGCAACGGTTACGGGGAAGCCTTTTGCATTTTGTGATTTTTTGTGAGATTTGATAATTTCGAACAAATCGCCCACAAATCCCACTTTGACTTTTCAACTTAGACATGTGGCACGTTCTTATTGGAAATCGAATTGCTTCACTTTTCTCAACATTTTAACCTTTTTGGAAAAAGGCTCAAAAAGTCAATTTGCTCCGTTGGCCCACCGCTTCGATTTGACTAGTACAGATGGCACATTCTCGTTGGAGACAAGGTCGCGGCTCTTTTCTAAACATTTTACCCTTTTTTGGAAAAATGTCTCAAAACTCAATTTCCTCCTCTAGCTAGCTGCTCGATTTGACTAGGACATGTAGCATGTTCTGTTGGATATGGAGTCATGGCTCTTTTCTAAACATTTTAACCTTTTTTGAAAAAAGGCTCAAAACTCAATTTCCTCCGCCGGCCCGCTGCTCTGATTTGACTAGGACACGTGGCATGTTTTGGTTGGAGATGGGGTCATGGCTCTTTTCTAAACATTTTAACCTTTTTTGGAAAAAGGCTCAAAACTAAAATTTCTCTCGCCATTCTGCTCCTCCACTTTGACTTTTCAACGGTGGGCCTAAGACCTTGGCGGAGCCATGGAGCATTCTAGAAATTTTACTTCACTTTTGGGAATTTGGTTAAATTTCCAAAAGTGCCCTAATGGCCCACTCATCCACTTTGACTTTTCCCAACGGGCTTCACCTTTGAATTTTTCCTTATGGGCTTCAACTTTGACTTTTTCCTATGGGCTTTAACTTTGACTTTTACCTTTAAAGCCTGATCGGGGTTGGGGAAAATTTACCGCTTTTGCCAAAAGTTTCCAAAAGTGTTAAGTTCACCAAAAATACCGTTCCTTCCCCATCCAATAGGATTTGACCACGTACCTGCATTCATTGGGGTCAAAATTTGATGGGGAAAAGATGCCCGTCATCTCGACTATGGAAAATATGCAGAGGAAGAAAACTTCATCATTTTGAGTCCAATTTTTGAATTTCCTTCACAAACCAGAGGCATGGAGGCAAAACAATGATTTGACAACCCATACCATAAAACAAGTGAACAATTTTGATAAAAATGGAGGTTGCAAAGAGGATATTACGTGCATAGACCGGGAAATGGAGGATTTCTAAAAACAAGCAAAACAGAGGTTTAAACAGCTCTAGGGCATGACTTTTGCTAATTTCTTGAATCTCTAACTTGGCTTAAACACCAATGAAGGGCATGAGCTCAAAAATTTTGAATTTGGATATGAAAACGCAAAGTAGTCTTTTTGGAGACAACACGACCCTTTTGCATAGTTGATGGTTTATATATTACTTATTAGAACTTATCTAAGGTCAATACATTGATAACATTAATATGGGGTTAGTCCCCTTTGTGATGATGACTCACCCCATTATTTGTTTTGGAATATTCCATTTTTGACTAATGATTATCACCTTTTGAAAAATCACGAGGTAAAGGGACCCCTTATATTTGATGATTGCATAATTGTTATCAAAGGATAATCTGTGGCCAAGACTATAATTTGAGCATAATTATGAGTGAGAAAATTTGTCCCCTTTCTCACATTGCTTTGACCCTTTTGTGTTGTCGGTGGAAACTTAACTCAAGTTATGAATAGGTGTTTTCGGTTGATCCTCTGAGCATCCAAATTTGTATTGATTGTTTCTTAAGTAAGCCTCTGAAGTTATTCATGGCCATTTGATCTTGGTACTTTGTTGATCTCGAACCGTTGATTTGTCACTTGGTAGTTGGCTTGGGTTAGCATCTGACACCATCGATTTTCTACATGGTTGATTTAGCACCTTTGATCCTTAACTCACTGGTTGAGTTAGGTTACCATGGGTTGGTTGGGTGAATGTGTTTATTTATAGTCTGAGCTCCATTGTTTCATTTGCATGCCCATTTTGGAGGGCGAAGCCCTAGAAAATTTATTCCAGACTGTCATTATTCTTTGATCTAGAAGCTCGTTTCCTTTGCAAAGCTGTCGTGTGTGAAGTTTTGAGTGTGGATTTTTTGGATTCTCTACCCTCAATGATACTTTCAAGCTCTGTTTTGAATTCTGAGGCATTTGGCCGCCATTTTTGTGAAGATTTGAACATGAAAATTCCTTGTATTTTGTTTCTTGAGCTCTGGATTTATCTCTGATTTTGAAGATTGTTTATTTGAATCCCTCATGGAAGTAATACTCAAGGCATCACAATCCTCTCCAAGATTCTATAATCTTTATTGAAAATTAGGTTGTATTTTCCGCCATTGATCTTTATTTTGAGATCAAGTTGGGTTAGGGTCATTCATTTGAAGCTTACTATGGGAAAATTGTTTGTCATTTTGGGCCCCTAATGGATTTCTGAAACTTTGAGCTTGAAATTTGATCTGGGTATTTTCTTTTCTTTCACTTCCTTTAAAGATTGTTTGAAGGTTTCAACAAACCGTCTTCTAAAGTGGTGAGTTCTTTGTCAATATTTGCAAAAGTATGAAGATTATAAATCATTCTAAAATACCCAATGTGATGAATAAAACTAAGAAGGTCTACATTGGTCGATTCTTTCTTAATTATAGTATTATTATTTCTATTATGTGTATTTTTGTGGCTGTGCTTTAATAATTTGTGAGCTCTCTATGAGGGGTTTCTGTCTCATTCCTTGCCCTAATGGTTAGCTGTTGCTTAAGAGGTTTCCATCATAATTGACTATGAAGCTATGTTCCATTTAACGTTACTTGGTTTATAGATGAAGGACTTATTGTAGTTTTACAACTTCATGGTAAAAGGTACTCTCTTATTTTTATTTTTTTACATTAGCTCGAGTCAGATCTTTATCATGACGATTTGTTTTCTTGTTCTTACGGGTCACTGATCAAATCCGCTTGGTCGTATTTTAAAAATATCTTACCATTTTCCTTACATGAAGTGGGTTTACTATTTTTGATATCTTTGCACGTACTCAGTCTCTTAACTCTATTTCTCTCTACCTGAATTCTACGCTCGGTGGAATTTATTGAAATGAAGAAGTATCTTCTTTTGATTTCTGAACCCTGTGAACCCATCTTCATGGCATAAGTAAAAACTTTGTTCTTCGTTATTTTCATGGCTCTAAGGAACTTTCAAGCTCGAACTCATTTTGGGTATTTGTTTTTCCCATTTATATGCATCATATCATGATTTTCTTTGTTATGATTTAGCTTTGTTGTACGCTGCATTAACCAGAAGGGTAGGCTTTTAGCTGTATGGACCCTTAACATATGTGTCTTTAATGTAATTGAAACCTTTGTTGTCATGATTGTGCATTTTTTGAACCCTACTAAGAATGGTTTCAAAATAATTTCTCCTTTTAATCTACCTGTACACTGATATTTTTGGGTATTGAGACTTTGTTTTCTAATTTATCTGCTCAGATCTAGTTGTAGCTATTTTTGGTAAGTATATTATTACATTTTGTTTAAGCATCTTGCTTTTAGAACTCTTCCTCATGTTAATGCATTAGTTAAGATGATTAATCCTTTGATAGCTTTGAAATGACTAAGAATTTCAACCCTTCTGTACTTTGAAACATTACTTCACTTTGTTAAGTTGATACTTTGGAAAATAATATCAATGTTTTATTACTTGGATCTCAATACACTAGTTCTAGCCATTATGAATGCTACCTAAGTTGTGCATCTTTCCTTCCTTTCTTGTTTAAATATTGGTATAGATGGTTATCTAGAACAATACTTGTGATATAAATTTTATTTTATGATACTCCTTAGCAATATGACTATTGGCTTTGATTTTGATATGTTAATATCAGTTTATTTCAATTATAAATTGAGTAGATTAAAAAAACTACTTCTTTTCTTGTTCTAAGATGGTGTAATTGACTTTGCATTCCTTTGATAACAGTCATCTTTCCAAACCTTGCACTCATTGCTGGTGAATCTTGATTTTCTGTTTGAGTTTTGCAACTGCTGTAATTGACTAGAAATCTTCCTTTCTTTACTATATCTAGAAGTGATTATATTGGAAAGATTTTCTACTCCTATTCATCCTTGTGTTGAGGAAACTTGACTCACATTTGATTGATTCATGTTTCAGATTCTCAATAAACCTTGATGTACTTGAATGTATTATGTTATTCAAATAACTACTGATTGAAAACAAAAATTGCAACTTAATCATTACTTGTACTTATCTTCTCAATGGTTTCTTATAGTCAAGCATATATTGATACACTTCTACTTTTCTATGCATGATTATGATGTGGCAATTTGTATTTTTCATTCAGCATGCACCCAAAATTTGGAAATCTTTTGAAGTTTGTAGATGTACTTAAAGACCTCCATTTTTTGAACGTCTTCATTTTTTTATTTTTGTACTTACTCAATTGTGAAATCAAGTTCTGCAAATGTAGAGCATTTTAAAGCTTCCTTTTTGCTATATTTTGATGATTTCTTTTGATATACATTCTAAAACTTTACATTATATGTACACTTTATCTTTAATAACTGAGATTTTGCACCTACACTTGCAACTATTAAAGAGTGTACTTTCTTTATTTTATTGAATTCTGAAATAGCTCTTAAAAAGCCTATTTACAACTGTAATTTGATATTTTACATTGATTCAAGTAACAAATATCATTTGTCTTTTATAGTGGCTTTTGTATGAAATTATACTTAACTAATATCATTTGTTGGTTGCACATACTTGACCACTTTTAACTGTCCTTTTGAGCTTATATCTCTCATTCATATCTTTAAGGTTTCCTTGCTTATGGTATCTCATGTAACTATCCTCTTCATGGGTTCTAGTAGAGGTTTTGATGAAGAATTTTCTCATTAAGAACTGTTACTTGTATCTTGCTTCCTCACTTCTGATTTCAGTGTCTTGATACCTTTCTTCTATAATCTTACATCTGCATTTACCTTTTGTATAGTAATCATTTTTTAGAAGATTTCTACTCTCTAATTTGCTACCTATACCTACACATTCAAAGAAATAGTTAGAAAATATTTAGGATTTTTGGCCTCTCTTATTTTCCATGGTTTTCTTTTCTTCTTTCTTTTTTGAAATGATTCTAGGAATCATATGTGCTGATGTAGAATACTGCTCTTATCAATTTTGTATTTGTCTCTGATGTACCTTATGCCTGTTGATGTCAATTGATTCATTTGCATGAAACTATTAGCATAAGTATACAGATTAAACCCTGAGCTCAATGTCTGACGACAATTCTATTTACTTTTCTCGGGATGATGATGGAACTAGATGATGTGGAAGAAGAGGATGAAGAAGCTACAACTAGATGAAGACCAACATAAAACCTACAGGCAATGATGGGTTTTTTTCTATCTTATTCTCGCTTTTATATTTGTGTACATGCATCTTTTACTTCAGTAGTTATAAGTTACATCCCATGGCTTGTGTGGGAAATATTGTACTTCCTCATAAATAAATGACATTTAATTTCTATACTTGAGTTGTATATTTCTTTTTATTTCAACATTATGTATATTGATTGTATAACGAAATAAACAACTCAAACACATATTTAAATGTATTTACATGTAGAAATAAAGAGTTTTGGAATACAGGCTGTAACTTAATAATGAACTCTCTTTCTTGTAAATTACAACTCTATTTGTTGTTCCCAAATTGAGCACTTCACCTAAATTATGATTCCCACCTTCATCAAGGAAATACATTAGTATTTCGGGGCTTTTGTGTTTCCTTTCTGAAGACGAACATGGAATGGTAGTCTATGTGAGGTGTTACATTTTGTAACAACACACATAGTTGCAGATTACATGTAACTAATCAATTGTTGCAATTAAAAACATGATAAAACTGTAATGCATTCCCCTATTTAGGTCCACTTTATCAACACCATCCATCATAATGAAATTTTGAATTGGCCATTTTTGCAAAAGTTTAAAAATTGTCAACATTTGTGGTGATCTTGTGGGGAAAGTAGTCTACTAGCTTTTAGACAAGTGCCTTGCTCTTGTTGATTGGGCATGAAGTTAAAGCATATAACCAAAAGTTCCTTTCCAAAAAAACAAACTAAAGCTAGGAAAGGATATTGAAACTAGATCATGTGCACGAATGCACTTATTGAACTAAAAATATTGGAATGTGCATGATGCACTTATTGAAAGGGAAATCCTACTCTAAACAGACATTATAGGATTTTCAATAACAGTGTTTAAGAAACATACCATTCATAGGAATGGGAAGTTCTTCTCCATTCAACCTTGAAAGATGAAATGCATTGTGTTCTTTGCAAGATAAAATCATGTAAGGACCACTCTATATTGTATCAAACTTTGTGTGGTTTCCTGGATTTGCATGATCAACATCCCATTTTAACACAATGTCTCCTTCATTGAAGACTTTGAACTTATCCTTCTTATCAAATATTTTCTTCATATTTTTTTTTATTATTTTCCATGTTCAGATGAGCTTGATCTCTTAGCTCTTGTAACTCCATTAACTCTATATAATGAACCTGTAATGGTTCATTCTCAAGTAATTCCATATGATGTAGTAAATATAATACATGTAACTTAACTAAGATGGGCATTCTTGCATCTTTTTATAAACAAAATTATACGGTGAATTTCTATCTCGATCTTTTAGAGTCACTCTATCAGCCCAAAGTGTTGAATTCAAGATTAGATGCGAAGCCGTTTGGTTGTCTTTGAGTGTTGTTCTGATGATCCTCAAAAAAATTTATTAGTACTTTCAGCTAATCCATTACCTTGTGCGTAATAATTAGATGATGTAGTTAACTAAATTTCGTGCTTGATATCCCAATATGTTACCTTTGCACCTAGAAATGCTAAGGAATTATCCGAAATGATAGTTTTAGAACACCAAATCTATAAACTATACCTTCAAAAAAGGATAGTATCAAAGTTTCATTCTCTTCTTTTAAGGCTATTTCTTCGGTCCAGTGTGTCAATTAATATGTAGCAAAAAAATCCATTTGTATCCTTGTTACTAAGGTGGATTTACATGCCAATAAAGACAAGACCCCACTCTATGAATGGCTGATCCACTCAAATAGGATGCGAGGGCAATGAAGCTAAATGTTCTTTTCCAACAAAGAAAGCACATTTCTTACACTTTTAGATCCATTCAAAGCAGTACTTGAATGTGTTGGGCCAATACTAACTAGCTTTCATAATTTTTAAAGTTGTAGTACGCGCTGAAAAATGACCTCCTGCAGGTCCCTCATGGAATTCGGATAATAATTTCTAAATTCTATCATAATCAATACCTCACAGAAAAATTCCATTTATAAGGTAAGTGCACCAAGTTGGTGGACAAAAAGGGGTCCTAAGTGGACACCATATTGTAAAAAATAGCAAAATATCAACTTACGGGGATTATTAGCAATACATGCACTGAAAATTAGAAAAATTATATAAAATTGAATCGTAGTATCTGGAATCTAGTTTGTAAAATGCTTTTTTATTTTAAAAGGACAATTTTAGCTATATTAAATACTTAAAATTATATGACTTGCTTTTTGTTTTTGAAAAACCTATAAGATTGTAGTCCGTTTTCCCATGATTTGGATGACCAAATATTGTTATTTTGTTTTTCCTTTGGTGAAAAGTTAGATGTAGTTGTCTATTATGGGATGGATTTTATTTTGTAATTTTTCGAGCAATATTTTTTTAATGATTTTTCCATGAAAGTGATCTAAAAATATTTAGAAAACGAAGTGCTTTCTTTTTCTCCATAACTATATAAAAAAATATCGAAATTAAATATATATTTTAACATGTATAGAGCTTCTCCATGCTTAGGATGGTATAAGTTTTATCACATTTTAATAAGCGAAACAAAAGTTGCAGTCTTAAACGTAGACATGAACATTCGTAGGAAAAAATGTCTTAAAGACCTATTGTTAGTAAAAATTATAAAAAGATATTTATCTGATTCTATTCACTTTAAAATCAATATTTTTAAGAAGCTAACAAGATCCCCTATGCGATGGCACCATTTTTGTGAAATGTTTTCAGTTTTTTATCATGGTACAAGTCTATGGAAAAGTAAATTTGAAGTTTTTGACCCTTTACACTTCATAATGACCTTCCATAGCTTTGGTTGGGAAAAACAAATATTTCCCGAGCCTTAGGGTCAGATTTGATAATACAGATAGAACCACGATCATGGGTTTTTAAACAAGAACCGCGATCGCGGTTTATAAAGCATGATCGCGATTCATAAATCATATTTATACACATCCCAATGTTCTAATTACCATGTGATTTTTACTATTTGACTTTACCGTATGAATTACTAGAAAATTATATCATTTTCTACATGTTTTTCTTATCACGAGAAGAAGTAAAACATCATGGGAGACAAGAAATGAAGTAAAAAAAGGAAGTAATTAAGTAGAGAAACACCAAATGAATTAGAGGCAAACAAATTTCAAAATGCTGAGTGAATGCAGAATCTTCATGAATCAAGAAGAGGTTCATCTTCAACCCCTACTATTATAAGCAATGAGGTACTGTAATGTTTCTAGTGTAAATGTTGAATTTTAATTAAATGCTCATGATGAAGATGTTTTTACTATCAATGTTGAAGAAGAATTAAATACTCGTGATGTAGAAAATGTTGAAATTGAAGGAGACAATGAAAATGTGAATAAAGAAATTTAGGTTAAAACTATAGACAATTTTTTTTTGACAAAAATGCCTCCCATGATTTTTGTAAGAAACCTAATTATTTTATTGAAATTGATGAAAAATTTTGAAACTAATGTGTGCCAAACTTTTTGAACAAAAATTAGAAGAAAAGCAATCAAATTTGGGATAATCATTTTGAAATTTTAAATGATTCCCAAAGATGTCATTGTTTGTTAGTTTGATGAAATTGAAAAAATGAAACCTACATTAAACACCTTAGGATTGATAATATCTAATATACGTGGTCAAACCTCTACAATTGTTGAAAACCTTTATGATGCATATCACGTTCTTGGTGTCAAGAGACAAACTAGGGATAGTAATATTATGCGTCGTATACTTGCTACTAGTGTTATAAGTGAATCAATAAAAAACAACATTTTATTATACAAACAAGTCGAATGTTGCAAGTTAATCGAAAAAATCTAATGAAAGTAATTGAAAGACGTAATATCCTTCAATCAGTCAATAACACTGAGTTTTGGGCATTTTCTTCTAGAGCACCCATAAGGATAAATATAATATTGATGCTATAAGAGAATTTGTTATTCGATTTTGACATGATAACAGTAGATTTTCACCTAATACAAGAGATGATATAAAACAAAGAGTTAGTTCTATTAATCATGAACCACATCCAAAGAATTTCTAAGATATGACTCAAACTCAATTTTTTCATAAGTTTGAACAAGAGCCTCTGGAAATTAAAATTAGTCAACGTGTTTTTGAAATTTTAAAACTATTTTATGTGAAAATCAACCACACTTGCACCCCTTGTTGTAAGCAACATGTTGAATTTGCTATGCATTATGCTAGCTTTTTATTTATTCATTCTATTTTGCATTCTGAAACTATGTTATCGAAATGTGGTGTTTAAGTTCCACCAATATCTTTAGCGGATTTCATTCCTATGATATTTTATGAAAAAGAAGTTGGAAATTTTTTTATAGTTAGGATTGTTTAGATGGAAGTTGTGGTACATGTGGCGGATTACCTAAATTGGAAAGTTGTATCCATGAGAAAATTGAAGGTGCAATAGGAAATAATTTAGTTGAGTTTGATAAATATATATCAACTACATACCAATTGAAATATGGAAAAGAGTCTAAACGATGTGAGCTAGTTACAAAATATATGCCTATTTTTTAATTTATGAGAAAATTTAAGGATGGAATTGTTTTTGAGTATGCTAGGTATACACACAAAACTCGATGGTTGGATGAACAGTTCAAGATATGAAAAGACACATTTCCTATTGGTACTATTGTTTCAATGGTTGATTTTGAAAAGAATTACACATTGCAACCACAAATGGAGGTTCAATCACAATATTACAACTCAGTACAAGTTACCATTTTTATGTATATAACATTTATACATTCTCCCGACAAGACAGAATGATTTAAAATATTTAAGAGAGTAGAAATTTTATATCGGTGATGATCGTACTCATTCTACTCGAATTTGTGGAAGGGTGTTTCATGTTATTTTATGGAAACTTGTCCGATAGGGACATCCAATTCAAACAACATTATATATGGTCGATAATTACATGTCTTAGTTTAAGAATGTGTGAATTTTTTATTGGATGAGTAGGATGGACATAAATATGGGTGTGCAACATATTTGGAGTTTCACCGAGGCCGGACATGGAAAAGGAGATCATGGTGGTGCAAGGGCATGTGTGAAAAGAGCTCTTGCACGAGAAGAGTTGAAGTACAAATATGGTGCTAAATTGAAAGATGTAAAGAGCATAGTGGAATGGTGTATTGAAAACATGTGTCGAGGTTATCAAGAAATTTTCACGGTTCGCAGATATTTTTGGTTGATAGAGGAACAACAAATTACTAACTATGACCTGATTTTATGACACTCACTGGGTCCAATGATATGCACTCATTTTGTAGCTCGACGCTACTTCCGGGGCCGATGGACAAGAAATTTGACATGTTTTTGTGTATCTTGTATCAAATTTATCACTACTGAGTGTGATTCACAAGAATGGGTGGATGGATGGATTTGTAGGCCTCTTACTCCGCTTCCTAGTTATCAACCTCCACAAGTATTACGATTTGTTTCTATAGATGAAGTTGCAACATCTAAGGACTTTGAATTTTTTTATTTTGGTACTACAAGGTATTTATGGTTATTTACAATTTTTTTATTGAGTTATGTCCATTGAAATTTTAATATGTACAATTTAAATTTCATTGAAACCCCTTTTTGTAGGATATTTGTTTGCGCTTATTGCGATAGAAGACAATGAAGAAGGAACTGACTATTTATTATGTTTTTGCATCAAGGAAAGAAAGAAGTTGACTTCTCTTGTTATAGATGGTGAAGATATTGAGTACCCTACAGGGTTAGTGGTAGTTACTAGAACTTGGCTTCGACAGTATCCATTAAAAACTCCTCTGTTTGGGTGTTTGAAGACTTTGAGACACACAGAAAATACTCTTATATTCACATCTAGTTCTAGCAACAAATATTCAGTTGCATAGATATCGAGGAAGGCCTAATAACAAGATTCTTTGGAAGGTTCAAGAGTCAGATCATGAAGAAATCTTGTCCACTATTCAGAGTAGATCCAATCTTGATGGTTCATTGGAATGAATTTACAATGCTCATGTCTGGTATATATAGATTTGTTAGTTAGATAAATTTAGTTCATATTTTTTATTAAATTTGTGTATTTTGTATATAACTAGTATGGTTTTGATTTGAAACTTAAATTTATTTGAATAATAGTTTTATATGTAGGTTAGTGGTGCTAGAAAAGCTTCCACATTCACATGGTTGGCATTGTTAGTAGAAAATTATAAATTCTTGAAGAAAATAGAAGGTTTCATTGTTTTACAAAAAAGAGAAGTAATTAACAATGATTTATGTACTGTGGAGGGGGTTTCTTAGCTTGAGAGGATGTAATCCAGAAGGACTTGGAGCTTAGAGAATTAAAATGACACCTCCCAAGTGTTTACAAGACCATCCCTACATGTGTCCATAGTCGGTTCGAGTGCCATGACCAATCGTTTGCAAAATATATCATTTGATAGCCGTACATTGTCTCAAACTACACTATTAGGTAGGTTTACAAACAATAAGGTAGCAAGAGCACTAATTTGAGAAGGAAAAAATTGACCTGAGAATACTTTATAGGGCCCTATGCCAAGGTGTAGGATCGGATGAGACGTCTCTAGGTGCGGCAGAGTTTACGTAGTCACCAAAAAGTTACACAATTTTTTTCGTCTTAGGGATCTTAAGGGACTACACCCAAACAAGGTATCCCAAAATAAAAAAGGTTGTTACACACCAAAACAATGCCTTATCTAGCATCCACCTAGCTAATCGGAAGTGTCGGCTCGGTCGGTTTGGTGCCACAATCCACTTGCTTGCAAAATATTCCGTTTGATGCCTTTACACCTGCTCAAACTACACTATTCGGTGTGTTTGCAAACAATAGGGCAGCGAGAGAACCAATTGGAGAAGGAAAAATCGAAATACACTATTGTAGAGGGTCCCTACGCTAAGGTGTAGTATCAAAAGAGACATCCCTAGGTTCCATAAAGTGCGCGTAGTCACCCGTCGAAGTTGAACAATTTTTTGGTCTTAGGGCTCTTAAGGGACTCGACCCAAACAAGGTAGCCTAGAAGCAACAACATTGATGTGCACAAAACAATGCCTCCTATAGCATTCACCTAGCCACCGACCATTTCCATGTAGTCGGTTTGGTGCCACGACCCACCATTTACAAAATAAACCATTTGATATCCTTACGTGGTCTCAAACTATAGTATTTGACGCGTTTACAAACAATAGAGAAACGAGAGCACCGATTGAAGAAGGAAAAAACTAAGACAGGCTATTGTAGAGGGTCCCTATGCTTTGAGGTTTAGGATCAAATGAGATGTCCTTAGGTGCTTCAGAGTGCACGTAGTCACTGTTGAAGTTGAAATTTTTTTGGTCTCAAGGCTCTTAAGGGACTCCGCTCGAACGAAGTAGCTCGAAAGCAAAAATTTATTATGTACAAAAACAATGTATCCTCTACTATTCAACTAGCCACCCTGACATGTTCATTTAGTTAGTTTTGTGCCATGACCCACTATTTGACAGCCTTACATTGTCTCAAACTACACTATTAGGTGTGTTTACGTAGACAATAGGGCAGCGAGAGAACCGATTAGAGAAGGAAAAAAAAATAGAGCTAGAATATTGGAGAGGGTCCCTACACCAAGGTGTAGGATTAGACGAGATGTCTCTAGGTGCCACAGAGTGTACATAGTCATCCACAAAAGTTGAACAATTTTTTTGTCTTAGGACTCTTAAGGTACTACGCTCGAATGAGGTAGCCTAGAAACAACGACGTTGTTGCACACCAAAACGAAACCTCCTCTAGTGTTAACCTAGCCACACGATGTGTCTCGCATAGTTACTTAAGTGCCACAACCCACTGTTTGCAAAATATATTGTTTAACAGCCTTACACTATCTCAAACTACACTATTCGGTGCGTTTGGAAACAATAGGGCAGCGAGAGCACTGATTGGAGAAGGAAAAAACCGAGCAAGGCTATTATAGAGGTTCCTTACGCCAATGTGTAGGATTAGAGGAGACATCTCTAGGTGCCACTGAGTCTGCATAACTTGTTGAAGTTGAATAATTTTTTTGTCTCGGGGATGTTAAGGGACTACGCCCGACCGAGGTAGCCCAAAGCAACGACATTGTTTCACACTTAAACGATGTCTCCTCTAGCATTTACCTAGCCACATGAATGTTTGTGCATAGTTGGTTTGATGTCGAACCCACCATTTAAAAAAATATACCATTTGATAGCCTTACACTATCTCAAACTATATATTCAAAGCATTTGCAAACAATAGGGTAGTGAGAGCACCGATTGGAGAAGGAAAAAATAGAGAAAATATATTGTAGAGGGTTTCTACACTGAGGTGTAGCATCAAATGAGATGTCCTTAGGTGCCATGGAGTTAATGTAGCCACCCGTTGAAGTTGAATAATTTTTTTGGTCTCAGGGATCTTAAGGGATTATGCCTGAATGAGGTAGCCTGAAGCAACGATGTTGTCATGCACCAAAATGATGCCTCATCTAGCATTCACCTAGCCACCCGTGATGTTTCAATGTAGTCCATTCAATGATACGACCCACTATTTTCAACTTTTTCAACAATTACAACTTTTTAAACTTTTTCAACAATTACAACTTTTTGAACAATTAGAGCTTTTTCAACAAGTACAAATTTTTTGACAATTGCAAATCTTTCAAATTTTTCAACAATTACAACTTTTTCAAAATTACAACTTTTTCAACAATTACAACTTTTTCAACTTTTTCAACAATTACAACTTTTTCAAGAAATTGTTGAATCAGAAATTGAAAGAGAAGAAGAAGATGGTTATGCAATTATTGGTTATTGTGAATACTCACCCAACAAAGATCCTGAATAATCTAGATAGATGATATGAATAGTTACTCTTGTTTAGTGTTCACCCACTCATAAAAAAATAAATAAGCCTCTTCTTCTACTTCCCAAGCAAAACACTTTAATCCTCGTCTAGTTTATCAAAGGAAGTAGTAAAAATACATGTTCCAAGAATCCTACCAACACTAAAGAATCACTTCCCACTCCTAGAACCACTCATTCCTAGAACCTTCTTTCCTTAAAATCCTCCTCTTCTAGGAAATAAGAACCTTTCTATCTTTCCTTGTTGGTCAATGGACCTATAAATTGAATAATTGCATTATTGACTCTGGCACCTCTGACAATGTCATGCTTATAAAATTTTCTAACTCTATTGGTATTACTCTCAGCCTTGCTATTGGCCATTGTTACTACATGAAAAAAAAATTACCTCTTTTTGGCCAGGTGAAAGATTCTCAAGCCAAAATTTGCAGACTTCCCTGACAAGAAAATCAAGATGGAAATACTTGTGGAAGACATGCTAGCTACGTATGGTATATTGTTGAGCCAAAGTTTCTATCATGATATTGGTGGGGATATAAATATGGATTAGCTATACACCATCATACTCATCAATAGTAAAATGAATAATATCCTTCTGATAAATAAAATCAAATACACAGTTCAAAAACTAAATGACCCAAGGGAAGACATCTTATTTCAAGATTCAAGGTATGAAATATTTTTCCATGACTTAAGAGGAAAATGATAAGTTTCCCATGTTGATGGAGGAATACACATGCTTCCCTTAATTTCTTAACAATTTTACCATGCAATGTTGCACCATAGTTTTTTAATTTTAAATCAAACATACATATAGAATTAATATACATAGAATATACATACATAGAAGGATATCATGTGCAATGAATTCAAATCAAACATAGAAGTAATATCATTATGAAAACCAACACATGGATATATAATGTATCAAACTAAGTGTACTGAATGCATGTCTTTGAAAATATAAGTTCATAACATGTGTACATCTTGAACCAAGTGTGTCATACATATAGGACCACATGTGGTCACATAAGGCTATATATATAATATCCTATGAAGAATCATGAACTAGGACTAGCTGGCCCATATATATATCTATGTACATCCACGTCCTATGAATCTAATCATGAAACATCTTCCCTCTCTTCGCCCTGCTAGAAGTAGCATGTCCACGACCTAGGGATGTAGTGGAGGGAGATGCCACTATGGATTTCATCCATGTGGTCCTAGGCATCTCTAAGCAGCCTACAACCTAACCCACACATTCATAAAAACATGTTTTTAACACCCATATTTTTAAAATACATTCAGAATTTAGAAACATAGAATTTAGTTAAAATGCATGTGAAATCTTACTTTAATGTCATAATCCCTATAAATTTGTCATTGACGCATGGCAGGGACAACATTGTAGACTCATGAGAGTTAAGCTACATATAAATAATTAAATTTTAAATTAAATACTTCATGTACAAAATTTGATAATGTAGATTTAAGTAATAAGAAATAATTCCCAAATAAATTTAACAAATTTGAAAAATTGTACCTCGCCAGTGGATCTACACAGATGCTATGGCAAGATCTACAAGAGCCGCCATAGTCTGCGCATATATGGAGGAGTCTCTTTGGCAGTCATAAGCTATAAAAAAACATCTACAAATCAATATTAATCTACATGACTACCACATAACAGAGCCAAAGCATAATCCACGTGAACTTCCACAATTAGAAACAAAGTGTAAAGAGAAACTAACCTACATAAAATTCATGTGAGGTGTGCCAATAGCCTCACTTTCTAGAGTAGATGATGACCCACCAAGATCCTGGACATATAAAAGACAAACATATATTAATATGTATATGTACATGTGAAACATTATAATAATAAAAGTGCACAATCAAATGAAATTTGAAATTTAAGTACAACTTGAAACTTACGTTTGTAACATGCCCAGCTATAGTAGCTAGCATGTCGATGTCGATGTTTCCTTCACCATCTCTTGCTATTTAAAATAAAATAAAAAAATAGTTTTTACATGTATGTACATAACGTATAATGAAATACATATATATTAAAATCTCAAACATGAATTAAACTATTATATATATATATAAAATATTTATTTGACATTTACTTGTGAAAGACCAAGATCTTTTGCACTAGTTCCAAAAATATCTTCCATCATCTCATCTAGAGAAAAGAAATCATGTGATCCAACAAATGATGTCTCGCCCACAGTACATATGGCACCACATGATCCGTAATGGTGTGGTGTGCTAGAACTGGTGCCTCCACCAACATCACCGAAAGTAATCTACTCACTATGTTGGATCAGAGTGTTAGTGAGCTCCCTCAATGCATGTAGTGTGTCAATATCCACAACCTCCTTCACTGTAGGAGGGATAACTGAAGGCAGTGGGAGTTTTGAGCCATGGGGGATCCTTGGTTGACCTACATGTGCACTAGGTCTACTCTGTGCAGAGCCACCACCTTGCCCATAAAAATTAGAAAAGTCAAAATAATTTGGAACCTCATTAAGCACGATCTCGCAATATAATTTCTTCAAAAAATAGAGGGGAACCTCATTGTTGTTACATGGTGGAAAGTCAAAACCATCGAACATCGGTTCCAAAAATTGTTCTTGAATCGCTTATCGTGGCACCAATAGATTGGAAACTATTTGCAAGTAATCTGCGGGGTGGGGCATTGGTTCTTGCATCATCAAATAATGCAAAAATACAGTCTTTTCTAAATTTTTTTGTCTTTTACTGGTCGCATGGGATAATTTATTTACATACCACTACCTACAATAACCTCTAAAAGTATTCCATTTGTCTATTTGATTGGTTGCTGAGTCAAATTTGCCAATTAATGTTTGCAATATTTTGGCTAAAGTCATGTTGGACAGATTTGTGGCATGATTTTGTCTTATATTATGAATAAGGTCCTCAATGGCAATTTTATTTTGTCATATTTTTCCAACAATATCAACTTGTGTTCCTATTGGTTCCATTGGGAGAGAATGAGCCACAGGAGGCGGATCTATGTTTGGAGGATGGTTTTATGGAATGTTTGGAGTTTTAAGGATTGTTTGGAGGGTTTTGAAGAATATTTTGATGGTTTGGAGGATTACGAGCTTTTCGAGCAACCAAAAAAAAAAAAAATGTATACATAAACAAAAATTTAAAAATCCATGAAAATCACAAAAAAACTAAAATGCAAAGAAATTGATCAAAATCAAGGGCTTACCACTTTGTCTTTGCAGCATGTTTAAAACTATCGCGATCTATAATTCTAAAATATATATTTTAGGGGTATTCAAAGCGCGAGTTTCAAAGGTCTAGGTGAAATTGTGGTTGGAAAAGAAAATGAGTGAAAATGAGGATTCGTGTGTTTATTTTTTTATCTC
Source organism: Taxus wallichiana var. yunnanensis (assembly GCA_018340775.1). NCBI lineage: Eukaryota > Viridiplantae > Streptophyta > Pinopsida > Cupressales > Taxaceae > Taxus > Taxus wallichiana. Next base: position 988,666,515 of record CM031242.1, read on the forward strand.
GGAGGACCGCGATCATGGTTTTCAAACTGTGATCATGGTTTTAGGTTCAGAAATAATCGAGCCTATAAAAATAGTTTGCGTGAGCACAACTTTAAAAACTACAAAAGTGATTTATAAACCATGCTCACGGTACCTAAATTTCATATTTTTATGTCCACTTAATTGTCCACCATCTTTGTGCACTTACCCTATATCTCTCTTAAATAATACACCATCAATGAAAAATAAGATACAACTTGTAACCCGAAATACCTTTATTTATTCTTATCCATACCTTTTGGATAAGTATTGTACTATAGGTGGTTACTAAATAATTCATCCATCTTGATTCCCGAACCTCTTGACTCGAGTTTGGGTTGTTGATTTTCTTATTGTACCATGGGATCTCGAATGTTGATACGTAACTTCAAAATGTTGTTCGGATCTTCTGATTCTACAACCTATTGTTTTTTCATATTAGCAATTAGATTATCACACAAACCTTTTCCTCTAACTACTTTCACAACACATGATGGGTGTCGTTATTCCCTTCATTTAATCAACTCTTTGTTGATGTCATATTCAAACTTAGGCTGGTTTCCAAAGCTATATGCAACAAAAAATCTTAGTGACCTAGTAATTGACTATAGATATTTGTTATTTTATTTTGTTGGGGTTTTTGCAATGTATTTAGGATTCCATGGAAAATCCAGTTATCTTTATGCCATAAGAAATGTGCTGAAATAAACATTTATTGCTAGAATGAATTACTCGGAAGTAAATACACGTACAAGAATAGATAGATAGATTGCTAGAAATAAACACACAATGCAAAATAAAACACACTTTTCTTGTAAATAAACACACCGTTAAAAATATTCTCAAACAATTGCAAGGAAATGAAAATCTATTCTATGACACTGTAGGGACAAGTATGAAAAAAAGTAATTTATAGAATCAAAAACATTTAGAAAATTGACATATCTACACTATTTTGTTGAGAAATATAAATACCAATGAAACAAGAATCCTGGTTCTTGGAGGAGTTGGCCCTTTCTCCACCTTGAATCAATATTTGACAAAGTTATATTATCTCAAAATGAAGTCACTATTTTATTGCTGAAATATTATGTCTTACAAAAATGTGTTGAATATTTCTATATCTTTATGTGTCTATATGTATATTATAAATTAGTTCTTATATATATACATGTCTTTATATATGAATTTAATTTTAGAGATGCATTTATAGCCATAATTGTTCTACTAATTCAGATGTAACCGAATTATTCCCAAAGAAGATGTTGAATCTAGAACCTTCTGGACGTATAGCTATCTGATAAATTATCCCTGGATCTTCAAGTAGGAAGAATTGGAAATATTATGATCTACTCATGATTGAAAGGATTCATTGATTGCTTTATCATTGGATGTCATCAAAATAATAGATTCCCATTGGTTCCGAACTTTGGAGAAGTTCCATAACTAAAGGGGACTGCTCTTGATCTAACCGTGGAAGTTCAAGAGCTAATACACACGAGTTATAGAACTAAGTGTCTAGGTTCTGAAACTAAGTCCGAAAGTTCCAAAACTAAGTGATAGAGCTCATAAACTATGTGATAGATTTTGGAACTAAGTTTGGAAGCTCTAGAATTAATCCATATTGAATCCAAGTCTCCCAAAATATGTAGATCGCTTCATACTCCCTTCTCTCGACTGATTATGAATTATTTTATTACAAAAATTAAATTTCCACACACTTTGTTAATAATTATAGAGATTTTAAGCTTCAAAACTAATATTCAACAAAATATGGAAAATTACATCCTAACTTACACTAGATCAAACATAAGTCACAAAATGCACGGTCAAAATTTATAAAAATTAGATCATTAATTGTGCATTAACAAGACATATTTTGTCCTTATAATCTCCCTCGTACTTACTTGATTGTATTCCCTCTTACAAAATTTACTCTTCAAATCTTAGGTTGTGTATTCTGCATTCCAATTGACTTCTCAAGTCAAATGGTTGAAACTGAATATCCTAGTGTTTTAGTTCAGAAATACTATACCCTGATCCTGCTTCTACTTTCCTCTTCCATTACTCAAATTGAGTGGGATCTTGAGGTTCTTTGTTTTTCCATGGAGACATGGGAGCAAGAAGAAGGGGAGGCCTTATTCTCATTCCCATCCATATGCCCCTACATTTTTCATTGACATGAGGGATTAGTGTGCATAAGGCTTTAGCTCTTTCTAAGCTCCATATTAAGTTTGTGGGAGATATTACTTCTCTTCTTCTCAATGCAACTGTAAGAAGATCCAATCTTTTCAAACACCCACCATAATTCCCTCAAAGTCCCCCTCCTCATAAGAGTTGAAGGCATCAATACTTTTATATAAACTGGACTGGTAGTGTGCCTTGAACCGACTATCAAAAGCATGAGATCTGAAATGTATAGAGAAGGCAGATGGTTTATCATAGTGAGCCCTCATACAAAGACCAGATGAACTAGCTTTTAATAGATGCTTAGAATTTATCTCTTTCCATGCAACCTGATTTTGAAGAACATAAAAAATGCATTCATATGGCTTTCCCCTACATAAAACATGATCATAAACCCTATGCTCTTTTCCAGCATAAGATTTTAGAGATAGAATTCATAGAGAAGATTTTTCTTCTCTGTAGTAGCTGAGAAATAGGTTTTAATGAGAGAAAATTCATCTTTTATTTCATTTGGAAGGCCACATGAAATTCTTGACAGCTGCCATGTAATAAATTTTTCTTCTAAAAAGATATTGTATGTTGGAGAAGGTCTCCTACATGTATGAAATTTTTCACTCATCATGCAAACCATTTGTATTTTTACAAGACATTTAAGTTTACATTTTTCCTTTTTGTAGAATTTTTCTTACCATTTCTTACTTGTTTTCTTTTCTTCTTCCATCTTGTTTCTCGGTCCTTATTTGATGGTTTTAATTCATTAAGTTCCCTTTTGATATCATCCCACAATTGTTTGAGTGGCCAATAAGTCATTTCAGTTAGTGCAGATATTGTTGACATAACACTTGGTCTTCTGGAAAATTGACATTCTTCCTCTTTTTCCATCATCTGTTGTTTGACTATTGTCACTTCTTCAGTCCTATTTGTGAGCTGATTTGTTAGTTGCTCAATGAGCATTTCCCTTTGTTCCAACTTGAGTTTGAGGAAGTTTAATTCCTCATCCTTCTCTTTGATGATGAGTTCTTCTCGACAAAAACAAAGTCTGTTTTAAATGTTGTTTTTCCTCCTTTTTGAAATTTCATCGGGGAATGAACATTCCTCTTCTACCAAAGATGATTTACCTTTCCATTTCTAGGATGCCAATTCTTCTTCATGTGATTGTGTTGTTGGTTCCCCAAATTCTTGAAAATCTTGTTCCTAAAATATTTCATCTCTCTTCTCCATCTCATTTTGGCTTGGTCAATGAGGAGTCATGGTCATGCTGTCTAAAATATTGGCAGCTTCTTTTTCCAAACCATCATGTTCTTCCATTTCTTCTAGAATTTCCCTATATCTTTTATGAAGTCTTCTTCTTTGGGGAGCTTCAAAATGTCTTGAAATGGGTTTCCTCTTAGAGCTTCTTATGACTTTTACTTCATGTCGTAGCTTAGGTGTACTATCACTTTCGGAGACAAATAATAGTTCTCATGGAACTGCTACAGAGGAAGGAGTTTCTTTGATAGGGAAAATAGATTCTTCAACTTTAATACTCCTTTCATATCTCCTTCTCTTTGGTACATTACCCCAAAATATTTATTTTTTCTCCTCTGCAGGGGCATAAATATCCAAATTACTTGTAGGAGAAAAAGGGGTTGTTATTCCCCTCCTGATAATATGAGGGTTTTTATTAAACTTGTTAGAAAAATTATCCCATATTTCTTCTCCATTTTTCTTTGAAAGAAAATGGTGCTGGGATACCAAATGGATTAACCCATGATGTTTAATTGTTTGAACTCCCTAGGAATACCTCTAAACCATTGTATGGATGGAATAAAAAAGTAATCCTGGAAGATTTACTATATATTCTTGTTTTGAATTCCCATACCTAAGACATATTAACATCTTAAGGAATTCTCTTCCCAAAGTCCCAAATTCACCATCACAAGTTAAATACTTAACTACATAAAATGCTACCCTATCAAAGGGTTTTGGAAAACTAGTCCTTTTGACCCCTTTATGATTTTCTTGGTGTTAAAAATATATTGGGGCTCGATTCCACCTTTTTATCAAAGTTTCAACTAGATCTTTAATGGTTCCCTTGACAAAATTTTGGACTTGCACAATTGGTATTCTAGACACATTAATCATTGTATTGATAGTAAAAGGAATTATAATGCTTCTAACTTTAGTTTTATATTATTTTAAATTCACAACAAATTCTCTTACAAATTTTTCATTGTACCTTGAGAACTTCTTCAGAACTCCACCACCCTTCTTGTCCAAAATGGCCACCACTTCTTCATATGCAAGAAGTTGGGTATCATCTTCGCCTCTTCACATATTTTTAATCCCCATAGCAGAGAGGACCATTCAAACTCTTCTTTCTTCAAATTAAGATTTAGCCGCAGAGAACTACTATATTTAGTTATGGAACTGTTGTGTTTATCTCATGGAATTGATAGGTTTAGGTACATGTGGAATTCAAATACAATTCTTCGCTTCCTATTTGAAATTCTTCTCGCAACTTCTTCTTAACTTCATTTATTCCACACACATGATAGGTAATTATAAATGTGTCGTCACTTTCTTATTCTATCAACATCAATCTCATGATTACTTTCTTTTAATTATAATGCACTATAAATGAATCATTATACTTGACCTTTTAAACCAAGTCTAATCACACATGCGAACTTTTAATTTAACCTTTAATAAGTTTAAGACATAATTACCATCCTTTTCTAATGTAATCCTTCGACTTGATGACTCATCATTCCTAAAGTGAAAAAGGAAAAATGGTTAGAAAAGAAAATTGGAATGAACAAACAAATTATTTTTATTTTGCATTAGCCATTTATTTTGGAGATCAATTTCCATTTCTGTTTTTCAATTGATCTTTGAGATATTTTATTTATGGGGAAGATAACGCCATTTACTGGTTTTCATTCTTTCCCTTTATATATTTTTAATTATTTTTCTCTTTTTTTTTTGGGGGAGAGAATGCAATTTGCTAGTTTTCATTCTCTTCACTTTATTTTGGATCTAAGAATCTAATAATTTGATCATTTTGGAAGAATCTGGGTTCTTCCATATGATCAAATTCTTTATATACTCCCATCTTCTTCAAGAATTTATCCCTAGTAGGAGGCTTCCTATAAAATTTTAGCCCATGTCCATTAACCAAAAGTGTCCTTCTCTACCCATCAATGAGAAGTAGTGAATAGAATCATTATCAAATATCTTCTCAATCTGAAAGGGTCTCAACCATATGGTTCTTAAATTTCCCTTGAATTGCTGGTACTTAGAATCAAATAGTAATGTCAAATCTCCTACTTTGAATTGTATTTTCTTGATATGTGTGTAATGCCACTACTTATTTTGATCTTAGATTATCTCTATCTGTTGAAGTGTTTCCATTCTCAACTCATCCAATTCATTGAGTTGAATAATTCTTTCCTTTTGTGCTGCATCCAACTCAATACCCACTTTAATTGTTGTCCCCAATGTTTTTAGTTCAAATTTAATAGGTAACAAGGAATTTTCCCATAGACTAACACATATGGTGAAAACCCTGTTTTAGTCTTCCAAGTTGTATTATATGCTCAAATAGCCTCAAGTAGTCTCTTTACTCAATCTCTTCTACCTAGTTCAACTATTTTTATAAGGATGTTTTCCAATTCTCTATTTATTACTTCGCTTATCCATTTGATTTTGGGTGATGGGGAGATGACTTCCTACGATTGATCCGATAGTACATTGTGAAGACTGGATCATATTAGACATGAACTATGGCCCCGATCTCGAAACTATACTCCTTGGTGCCCAAAGCTTCATCATAATGTTATGTCAAAGGAAATCAATAACTACTTCTTCAAAGGGCATTTGTTAAAGCTTGCACCTCTACCCAAATTTTCACATAATCATCACACACAAGAATGTGCTCCTTTCCTTGTGAAGGAGGATGAAAGGCACCGAAAAAATCCATCCCCCACCTTTTAAATGGTTCAATAACTACTTGAGGTTGTAGAGGAATTTCACTAGTAAAGGTTGACTTTCCCATCATTTGATAGGGATCACACCGCTTGATATATATCCTCACATATTTATACAGAGATGGCCAATAATAGCTTGAAAGTGCAAGTATCTTAAGAGGTTATTTTAACTAAAAATTTTGCCCAACTTGGTTCTTCATGACATGCCCTTAGTATGTCAAATATTTCATATTCTCTCACACACCCACGTAAAACCAAATCAGGACCACATTTAAACAACATTCCATTTAACTATTTAAAATGTGCATTGATTTTGATCAACTTATTCATTTGTTTCTTAGTGAAAGAAGGAGGAAACTTCCCTGTTGTAAGATAATTTTCCATATCAACAAACCATGGTGTATCAGCTGAAATAGAAAACAATTGTTCATCTAGAAAGTTGTCCTTAACTAGATCTTTCTCCCTTGTAGTGGTCAATCTTGACAAGAAATCAACTACCACATTAGATTTTCCTAGATTATCTACTATGGTAATATCAAATTCTTGTAAAAGTAATAACCACCGGTTTGTTCCTTAAGTACATAATTGTTGAGTGATCTGTATGTACAAATATTTTGTACCCTTTGATATAATGTCTGAATTTATTAATTGCATAGATCACAATAAGAAATTATTTTTCAGTGGTAGTGTAATTTCTCTTAGTGGGAGTAATATTTTTACTAAGGTAATAGATAGCAAACATTTTCCCTTCTTCATCTTTCTATCCCAAAAATGCACCTATTGAGTTACTTGAGGAATCTTTTTGGATGTGAAAATGTTTCTCCCAAAACTAGGTCCTCTCAATATTGGGGCAGTGATTAATTTTTCTTTAATTTCTTCAAAAGCATGTTGACACTTTTCATCCCAACTGAATTCACAATCCTTGCCGAGTAAACTAAACATGGGGGAAATTTTTTTACTAAAATCCTTAATAAAAATCCTAAAGTATCTAAGATGCCCTAAAAATGACTTGGTATCTCGTGGGGCTTGAGGAACATGAAAGTATGAAATAATACTATTTTTTTCTTGGTCAACTTGAATTCCTCATTTTGAAATGTGGTGTCATAATACAATACCCTCATCAACCATCATTAAAAATTTCTCATGGCTAAGGGACAAATGGTGTTCCTCACATCTTGTTAGTAATTTGTCCAAATTCTTCAAAGCATCATTGAATGTTTTTCCATGTATAGTAAAGTCATCCATGTACACCTCTACAAAATCATTTGTTAGGTCTACAAAAAATGCTAATACAACTCTTTGGAAGGTTACTGGAGCATTACATAGTCAAAATGGCAATACCCTATAGGAAAATGTACCCCATGGACAAGTAAAAGTAGTTTTATCCTAATCCTCGTAGCAACTCCGATTTGATTATATCGACTAAATCCATCCATGAAGGAAAATTGTACTTACCTGCTAGGTTGTCCAAAACTTGATCTAGGAATGGTAAGGTAAAATAATCTCTTAGTGTTGCTTTGTTTAGTTCCCTCTAATCAACACAAATTCTCCATTTTCCATTCTTTTTAGGCACAATTATAAGATAAGACACTTATTGACTATCTCGAGATAGGGTAGATAAAACCTACTTGTAATGGTTTTTCAATTTCTTTCTTGACGATGTCCCTTAAGGTTGGATTAATCCTCCTCTCGAGGTTTCCTAACTAGTTTAATGTTTTTAATATAGAAGTGATGGGTGAAAATACTTGGATGGATTCTTTTCATGTCTATATATTCCCAAGTGAAATCTCTAGTATGATCCTTCGAACATCAAAAATGTAGCTTGTTCATCATTCTTCATCCACCGATTAATGCTCAAAATTTTACCTAGTTGAATCTCAACATGGTTGGTTCCAATGTGTGATGAACTCGATTTGTTGAAAGAGTGAGATTAAGGTGTTTAGAGGACATGGATGTGGTATTTACATATGATATGTAACAACATCTCCAAAATTTTCTTGAGAAATAATACTAGACAAAGGACATTAGGAAGAGTTATGATACTTATCTTGTTGTCAGTCAAACTCCTCGTCACTGCTGTTTTCCAAAAATTCCCCACCATTTCTTGATATCTTTGAAACTGAAACTACTATCTTCGTTGCTATTTCTACCCCTCCCTAAGATAAATCTCATTCCTCTGGAGTGAAATTATTTGCATTTGCATGGGATGGTTGTTGATGTTACTCCGAGATGAGTCCGAACGCCTGTAACTAAATGTGATGGTTTCAGAACTAAGTCTGTAGGTTCTGGAACTAAGATAGAATGTTCCAAGGACAACTAGAGTTCATTCAATGGTTGATTAATAATATCTTCCATCTCTCGTATGAGATCTTGTAATGTTATCATAGCCAAAGAAGATAAATTTTTTTATTAGTGTCAGGATCATCAACCCACAATTTCTCTTGATTATCAATAAAAGGTCATGCAGAGGGGTATAAAGAAATTTTCTTAGAACTCTTACCATTTGAGATAGTCATATCACCTGATCTACAATCGATTAAGGAAACAACTGTAGCTAACCATGGTCTACTCAAATTAATGGGATAACTAAGTTTTTTATCTTTTGGCTGCAATATAAGGAAGTCAACTAGATATTCCCATGACTCCACCATAACCGCCAGATCTTAAATAACTCCTTTTAGTTTTGCTACGGACTAGTCTACCATCTGCAATATGGTGTTAGTAGGTTGGATACCTGTTAATGGTAATGTTTTAGAAATGTTCAAAGTTATTACATTTATAGCTACTCCTAAATCAACCAAAACATTATGTATATATTTATTGCCTATAGAGACAAAAATAATAGGGCTATCAGTATTTCCATATTTGGGAAGTAAGATTTTTCCCGCTAATATATCAAAAAGTTTCGCATCTACTTTAATAGTCCTGGGGTATTGCTTCTTTCTTTCAGGTATTTTTAAACATAACATCTTGATCAACTTGTTCAACTCTAGAATGTCCTTAATTTCTTGTAAAAATTATATTTCAATATTTAATTTCCTCAACTCTTGCACCAACTCCACATATTTGGTCCCTATAAATTCTTGAAATCCCTCCGGGAATGGAGTTTCAACAGAGTTTCTACCGACACCTTTTATTTTTTATCTTTCTTGGGAATAGTCGCATTAGGTATTTTAGTCTCTTCTCTCATTTTAGTAGTTATAATAGGTGGGCTGCCAATTAATTTTTTAGATCTAGTTTGAATATCTTTACAATCCATGACGTTTAGATCCACCGGTTTTTCTTGTTCTCCCCCATAAATAGGAGTTCTTATTTTGTTTATAAGATTAGCAACTAGTTGTGTTGGCATTTGTGTTTGTACCACATTTTTTTGTTTTGTGAATTTTGTGTTGGGGAACCTGATAGATGTCATCATTCCCTTCATTTAATCAACAACACTTGTTGATGTCATATCAAACAAGGGGTGTGTCTAAAGATATATGCAACAAGAGTACTTTAACCGATCTAGTAGTTGATCGTAGCTATTTTTACATTTTCTGGGGATCTCTTTAATGTCTTAAGGACTTCTTGATAAAATTTTATTCAAATCAAACTAAGAAAACTTGTTAAAAGTAAAACACACTAAAAGCTTATCAAAGGAAACACACTTTGGTAGAATGGAAACACACTTGTTGTTGGAAAATAAACACACTTGCTTCTGAAAGTAAACACTCTTACTTTTGGAAATAAACACACTCAAATTAAAATGCTTGAAAATAATTGCAAGAAATATAAATATTTATCTAAACACCTACAGGAACAAGTATACAACAAAGTTTAACTAAAAGAACTAAAGCAATACAAAATTAATAGATCTAAGCTATTTGTTGAAGAAATATAAATACAAAATAAATGAATATCATGGTCCTTGGGGGAGTGAGCCCTTGCTTCTCCTTGAATCATTATTTTAACAACTTAGAATTCTCTCAAATCAGAATGGCTATTTTATTGATAAAAACATTCAGTATTACAAAACATACTGGATTTGGGTACTTAGTCTATTTATTTTCTCTGTTCTATATCTCTATATTCTATTATCTTTCAATTGTAGGGTATGCCTTTATATACATTCTACAATCACATCCATCTCAATGATTCTCGATGAAATCAAAATGCCCATAATATATGTTGAGTTAGATGGTGGTTGATCAGATAACTATAGGATAACTCTCCCTGGATCTGCATTTAGAAATCTTCTCGTCCTTTATGATTGAAGGGATTGTAGATGATAAATCTCTGGATGTGGTTTAAAATAGATAATTCCCATCCGTTATAAAACTTTGGAGAAGTTCCAAAACCATAGGAAATTGTTAAGAACAAAAGCCTGTGAGAGTTCTAGAGCTATCCCTAGGAGTTCCGGAACTAAGTTCAAAAATTCCAGAACTAAATATTGGAGTTCGGAACTAAGTCCAAAAGTTCTAGAACTAATGATGACTATGTGATGGAGTTCTAGAACTAGCTTGGAAGTTCCAAAACTAAGTTGTGTAGGAACATACGCTATCAAAACATACCGAATCCCACCTACTTCATTTACTTGACTGATTAGACTTGCTTTATTACAAAACTAAATTTAAACACACACTATTTCAAGAATTTTAGAGCTTTTAACATTAGGATCACAATCAATCAAAAGAAAAACAGTTACATCCTAACTCATATTAGATCAACTAAAAGTCACACAATGCAATCAAACTTAATCAAAAGGAGAGTAATATGAGATCATATATTATACATTAATCAGACATATTATGCCCTCATCATTTCCCCCAAACTTACTTGTTTATAATTTCCTTTACAAACTCATTCTTCAAAAGTGGGATCATATGTTATGCATTCCATTTGATTGCTCGATCAAATGACTGAAACTAAATTTTCCAATGCTTAATCTCGCAGTATTGTACCCAGCTCCTTTTTCTATTTTCCTCTCCCACTTTTAAAATTCAGCAGGGTCTTGAGGTTCTCTATTCTACTAAGGAGACAAGGGGTGAGAAGTACGATGGCCTTGTTCGTATTCCCATCCATATTTGGCCATAGGTTTCATTGACTTGAGGAAGTATTGTGTATAATGCTTTAGCCCTCTCTCTAAACTCCATATCAGATTTGTGGGGGAAATTACTTCCCTTCTTTTTAAAGAAATAGTAATGAATTCCCACCTTTTTGAGCATCCTTCATAAATATCTTCAAATTTTTCCTCCTCATAGGAGGTGAAGGGATCAATACTCTTTTACATAATGACAGGGTAATGTGTCTTGAATCTCCTATCAAAGGCATGAGTTCTAAAATGTGTGAGGAAGGTAGAAGGTTTACCATAATGAGCTCTCATGCAGAGGCTTGTTGAGATGGCCTTCAATAAAAATTCAGATTCCCTTTCCTTCCATGCAATCTGGTTTTACAAAAGAGAGATAAATGCATTGAGCTGACTCTCCCTACATATAATTTAATCATACATCCTATGTTTTTCTCTAGCATATAATTGCAAAGATAAAATTCACATAAGAGAATGGGGCTGGAATTGTCCTTCTCAAAATATTAGAGTTTTTCTTGAACATGCCAAGAAACTTGTCCCAAATTTCTTTTCCATTCTTCTTTAACAGAAATGGTGTTGGCATTTCAAATGAATTAGACCATGATGAGTAATTCTCCCAACACCCCAAGAATACCTCTAATCCATGGTCCGAATGGAATAAAAAAGAAACCCCGGGAGATTTATTATGTATTCATGCTTGGTGGCTCCATACTTCAGATATATGAGCATTTTTAATAGTTCTTTTCCCACATACCCAAAATGATCGTCACAGGTTAAATATTTTACTACCCAAAATGCTACCCTGTCAAAGGGTTTGGGAAATTTGGCCCTTCTAACCCCTTTTACGATTTTTTTGTATTTTAGATGTACTAGGGTTCAACTCCTTCTTCTTGCAATAAGACTTCAACCATTTCTTTCAAAGTCCCCTTAGTAGGTTGTCGGATATGAACAATGGGCACTCCAAACACATTACTTACAATATTTACAAAAGGAATAAAGACATTTCTCACCTTTGTTCTAGACTGTTTCGATGTTTATGAAAAATTCTCTTACCAATTTGTCATTATGTTTTGAAAATTTCTTTAGGAATTCAAGCCATCCTACATGCTCAAAGATGGATGTTGCTTCTTCATCTCGTGAGTAGCCGGGAATCATCCTCTGGTTCTGATTTTTTCTTAATCTCCATATTGGTTTGAGTTTTGTCTCTTATAATTTTGTACAAATTGGTTATAGGCCTTCTTCTTAGTTGCATAACTAATGGCTTTGATGCGTAACCTCTTTGTTAGCTATGGAAGCTTAGTTCTTAGCTACGAAACTTCTAAATTCTCTATTCTTTACTGCAAAATACAAAATTAATTCGTTGCTCTTTCCTCAAGATATTTTTGCAGTCTTTATTTCACTTGATGTTTGCAATAATGATTACTAATGATAACCATGCCTCCACTTATTCCATCCAAATCAATGCCAGGATTACACACTTGTAATCATAATGTATAAATAGATGACTCATCATACCAAATTTTAAATTAAGTCACATCACACACGCAAACATTTAATTAACCCTAAACAAGTTAAAAGACATAATTACAATCCTTGATGAGGTAAGCTTTTGCTATGATGACTCATCATTCCTACAAGTCGAACAAAACATGATTATATAAGATAGCTAGAATTCAAAATAATTCCTTTATTTGAACTAGCCAAAAAGAGGTCAACCACCATTTGCTGGTTTTCAATTGACCTTGAGAGAATTTTTTTGGGGGAAGAAAATGCCATTTGTTGGTTTTCATCTTCTTTCCTTTATTCTGGATCTATCATCTAATTATTTGATCATTTTGGAAGAACTGAGTTCTTCCATATGATCAAATTCTTTGTCTACTTCAATCTTCCTCAAAATTCATTCTTAGTGGGAGGCTTCCTATAGAGTTTCAGCCTATGTCCATTGACCAAGAGTGTTTTGCTATTTCCATCAATGGGAAGTAACTGAATAGAACCATTATAAAAAATATGATCAATCTGATAAGGTCCCAACCATCTAGTTCTCAATTTTCCCTTAAAATGTTGGTACTTAGAGTGAAACATTAATGCCCAGTCTCCTACTTTGAATTTCCTTTTCTTGATATGTATGTCATGCAATTTATTCCTTTGCTCTTGAATCATCTTTATCTCATGTTGAAGTGCTTCCAACCTTAATGCATCTAACTCATTGATTTGAATGATTCTTTCTTTTTGAGCTGCATTCAACTCAATTCCCACCTTCACTACTGTCCTCAATGTCTGAAGTTCAAATTCTATAGGCAAAAAGGGCTTTCTCCCATAGACTAATTCATATGTTGAAAACCCTGTTGTAGTTTTCCAAGTTGTATTATAAGCCCAACAACTTTAGGTAGTCTCTTTACCCAATCTTTTATCCCAACTTTAACCATTTTGGTAAGGATGTTCTCTAATTCTCTATTTGTTACTTCAGTTTGTCCATTTGACTGTGGATGGTAAGGAGATGACTTCCTATGATTGATTTGGTAATACCTTATGAAAGCTTGGATCATATTAGACATGAATTGTGGTCCCTTATATGAAACTATGCTTCTTGGTGCTCCAAACTTGATCATAATCCTGTTCCAAAGGAAATGAGAAACTACTTCCTCAGTGGCATTTGACAATGCCTACACTTCTGCCCATTTTGTCACATACTCGAGTACATACAAGAATATATTCATTTCCTTGTGAAGGAGGATTAAAGGGAGCAACAAAATCCAATCCCCATCTCTCAAATGGTTTAACCACAACTTGAGGTCAAGAGGCATTTCATTTGTGAAAGTTAGCTATCCCATCCTTTGACAAGGATCAAACCTCTTGATATATATTTTCACATCCTTGTACAGAGATAACCAATAATAACTAGTGCCAAGTATCTTATGAGTTGTTCTTTTTACTGAATAGTGTCCTCCACTTGGTTCATCATGAAATTATCTAAGGATATCACAAATTTCATCCTCTCTTACACACTGCGTAGGAAAAAAATCAGAACACACATAAATAGAATTCCATTTAACCATTTGAATTGTGCACTTGTTTTAATTAACTTATTTACTTGTTTCTTATTAAAAGGAGGGAACTTCCCTATTGCAAGATAATTTTCCATATCAACAAACCATGGTGTACTTACTGATATTGCAAATAGTTGTTCATTTGGAAAGTTATCCTTGACTAGATCTTGTTCCCTGTGGTGGTTAGTCTTGAAAAAATCAGCTACCACATTAGATTTACCTGGATTGTCCATAATGGTAATATCAAATTCTTGCAAAAGTAATAACCATCTAATGACTCTTCCTCCAACCACTGGTTTGTTCATTAAATACTTAATTGTTGAATGATCTGTGTATACAAATATCTTGTACCCTATAATATAATGTCTGAATTTATTGATTGCATAAATTACAGCAAGAAATTCCTTTCGGTGGTGTAATTCTTTTCAGTGGGAGTAAGATTCTTGCTAAGATAGTAAATGAAATACATCTTTCCTTCTTCATCTTTCTATTCCAATACTACACCAATGGAATAATTTGAGGCATCTATTTGATATGAAATGGAGTTTCCCAATTAGGACCTCTCAATATTGGGGCACCGATTAATTTATTTTTTATTTCTTCTAAAGCATGTTGGCACTTTTCATCCCAAATAAATTCATAGTTCTTGGTTAGCAAATTAAACATGGGGGAAACAATTTTATCTGAAATATTTTATAAAGCGTCTATAGTACCCAACATGTCCTAGAGATGATTTGATATTTGTGGGGTTTGAGGGATATGTAAATCTGAAATGATCCTAATTTTGTTTTGATCCACCCGAATTCCTTTTTGTGAAATATGGTGTCCTACTAAAATTCCCTCATCCACCATCATTAAACATTTTTCATCACTAAGAGATAGGTTGTGTTGTTCACATCATGTTAACACTCCATCCAGATTTCTCAAAGTATATTCAAATATATCTCCATGTACAAAGTGAAGTCATCCATAAATACTTGAACACAATAATTTGTTAGATCAGCAAAAATTACAAGTACAACTCTCTAGAAAGTTACAAGAGCATTGCATAAACCAAATGGTAACACTCTATATGCAAAGGTTCCCCATGGAAATGTAAATGTAGTTTTTCTTGATCCTCAAAGCAAGAACTCTAATCTTATTGTACCCACTAAAGCCATATAAGAAAGAAATGTACTGTTTCACCTAAAAGGTTATCCAGAATTGATCTATGAAATAATCTCTCATTGTGGCTTTATTTAGTTCCCTATAGTCAACACATATTCTCAATTTTCTATTATTTTTGGGAACAATTACAAGAGGAGATACCCTTTGGCTATCTCGAGATAGGGTAGATGAAACCTACTCATAATAATTTTTAGATTTCTTATTTGACTATATCCCTTAAAGTTGGGTTAATCCTTCTTTGAGGCTGCCTAACTCATTTAATGTTTTCAGTATAGATGTGATGAGTGAATATACTTAGATGAATCCCCTTCATATATTTGTAATCCCAAGAAAAATCTTTAGTACGATTTTTTAGAACATCAAATAATTTAGCTTCTACATCCTCCTTCAACTAGTCATTAATGTTTAAATTTTTACCAGTTGAATTTCAACATGTTTGGTTCCAATATGTGATGAATTGATTTATGGAAAGGGTTTCATTAAAGTATTTAATGGACATGCATGTGGTAAAAACATATGGTATGTAGCAACATCTCCAAAAGTTCCTTGAGACAGAATACTAGAAAAGGACAATAATGAGAATTATGATACTTATCTCTTTACATGCCAAATTCCTCATCACTACTACTTTCCAAAAATTCTTCACCACTTCCTGATGTACTTGAAACTGAAGCTACTGATTCATCCTCTCCCCACGAGAAATCTCATTCCTCCGGAGCGAAATCATTTTCAATCAAAGAGAATTGTTGTTGTCTTTGTTCTAGAACTAATCGTGATGGTTCCTAACTATAGCCACAGAGTTCCGAACTAAGTTCACGGATTCTAGAAATAATTTCATGGGTTCCAAAACTAATTTCATGGGTTCCGTAACTATTTTTACTACACCAAACATAATAGGTTCTCATCCAGTGGTGGATTAATCATCTCTTCTACTTCTCTTACATGATTCTGTAATGTGATCATAGCCAAAGAAGACAAATATTTCTTATTAGTTTCAAGAGAATCAACCCAAAATTGTTCATGATTTTCAATAAAAGGTTGTGCAGTAGGATATAAGGAATGTTTTTAGAGTTCTTATCATTTGAGATTTTCATATCACTTGACCTGAAATCTATCAAAGTAGCAACTGTAGCTAACCATGGTCTACCCAAAATAATGGGATAACCCAATGTTTTACCTTTTGGCTGCAATATAAGGAAGTCAACTAGATATTCCCATGACTCTACCATAACCACCACGTCTTCAATAATTCCTTCTAGTTTTGTTATAGACTGATATGCCATCTATAATATGGTATTAGTAGGTTGTATACCCATTAATGGTAATATTTTCAGAGCATTAACTCTCATTACATTGATAGCACCTCACAAATATATCAAAACATCATGTATGTCCTTATTTCCTATAGAGACAGAAATAACAAGACTTCCAGGATCTCCATATTTGGGAAGTAATAGTTTTCCTTGTAATAAATCAGCAATTTTCCCATCTACTCGATAGTCTTGGCATACTGTTTCTTTCTTCCAGGATTTTTCATGCATAACATTTTGATTAATTTTTTCAATTCTAGAATATATTTAATTGCTTGTAATAGTGGTATTTCAATATTCAATTTCCTTAGTTCCTGTACGAATTCAGACTCCTTAATTTCTATATCTTCTTTGAATCTCTCAAGAAAAGGATTCTTAGTAGTGTTGTTATCTGGCTCCTTTTATTTTCTTTCTATATCCTCTTTTGGAACAATAGTACTAGGGTTTTCATTTTCTTCTGTCATTTAAGTGATTATAAGGGGTGGACTATTAATGATTTTCCCAGATCTAGTTTGAATACCCTTAGAATCCATAGCATGTAAATCAACTGATTTTTTAGGTTTTGTTCTATAAACAGGAGTTGTTTGTTTATTTCCAGGGTTTCTTCTATCAATGGTTGTGCTAGAATTTATGTTTGGACTACATTCTTAGTTTGTGAATTCTATGCAGGGGATCCCATGATGGCCTATTGATTCTGATTTGGATATGTTCTTCCTTGGGAATAATTAGGGTTCCATCTAGGTTTTGACCAAGCATAAGGATTTCCTTGACCAACCTATGGTTGTTGATGTCCTTGAGCATACCAAGCTTGATTTGCCCAATCTTGAGGGTTTCAAGTTGGTTGAGTTACCCAAGGTGATTTTCCCCAATTTTTTTGTACTTTGCCGAGTAGCCCATGGAATTTTCTATGGATTAGGAGATGATCTTGGCATAAACTACCCTTGGTTAGGTTGTCTCTGAACAAAATTCAATTCTTCTGTTGTGGATAAGGCACTTTGGTTTGTTTAAGCTGATTTTTAATGACAAGAAGTAAAGAATAAACAAATGTATCATGTTCTTTAGATTCATAAATAAGACACATTTCTATTTTATCCAAAGGAAAATCTCTTAATGCATGCTTCCTCCCGCATCTAGGACAATACATAGCGAATGGTTCAGTTTTGGAATTTGCTTTAGCTTGTAATCCATTCATAGTAGAGGTTAATTATACTAAAATTTCTATTTTAAAGTTTGCTAACTCACCCATTAGTTTTATCATATCTGGATTCATACTTTTCACTAATTTTCCTTTTCTAGGTTCACCTCTTATTATGGAATAGCTTCTATAAATCTCGTTAATCCCATTCATTCTTATCTCGATCAATGTCAACCCTCCTATCAAGTTAAGGGCTTCTCTAGATTCATCATCCAAACCTTTTAGAAAAATGGTTTTACTTATTTCCTCTGTAAGCACAAATCCACATCTTTTGCTAACAAAGAGGAATTTGTCTAAATAGTCTTCTATATTTTCGTCCTCTTCCTACTTTATTTTGAAGAATTCTTCCTTCCTATTTCTCCCTCTGCAATAATCCTGGTATTTATCCGGAAGGCGGTCTCCATTTGTGCCCAAGTGCCAATAGAGTTGGATGTTAATCCCATGAATCACCTCATTGCTTTGAATCCTTCAAAGTGGATGGAAACAACTTGAGTTTTTTATTATCTATTTTACAATCATAGGTATGACATAGTACCTCAAATTCAAACAGAATTGGTCAAGATCTTCGGATGACATCCCTCCTGAAGGTGGGTAAATGTGCAAGTGAGATATTTTTCATTGATGTTTCACCATCTCCCAATTTTATTGGATAGGTAAAGGTCCTATCAGGTGCTCTCTCGCTTCTTGTGCCATTTCAAAATATTTTTGAATTTTCCTCCCAATCAATGTTGCAAGTTATATGCCTTGGGGAAGGTGAAAAATAAAGAGTAGGAGGTTAAATACTCAATTAAGAATAAAAATTACCTTTATTGGATCTTGGGTAGTAAACCTTCTCCTAAAAGTTCTACTCCACTTAGGTGATTGATCTAAGAATTCCAAAATGGAAATTTTGTTTCTTGTTTGATAGGGGATGGTGGTGCCTCCAATTCTTGATGAATTTCCTTAATTTGACTAGAGGATGTTATGAATTCTTGTGAAAATGTTTTTGGAAGGAATCTACCTTGTGAGTCTCTTGGTCTACTCATATATTTTGTGATATAGTAGGAAGATTCTTCAACTACTAGATGTATGTTTTGTTTCTCTTGCTAAAACTTAGTTAGAAAATTCCAACCGGTGTTCCCCAACAATAAGTGCCAAAAAGTACAGTGTCATCATTCCCTTCATTTAATCATCTTCTTATTGATGTCATATGAAACCAGGGGTGTGTGTCTAAAGCTATATGCAACAAGAGTACTTTAACCGATCTAGTAGTTGATTGTAGCTATTTTTATATTTTCTCGGGGATCTTTTAATGTCTTAAGGACTTCTTGGTAAAACCTTATTCAAATCAAACTAAGAAAACTTTCTAAAAGTAAAACACACCGAAAGCTTGTTGAAAGGAAACACACCGTGCGAATGGAAACACTTGCTTTTAAAAATAAACACTCTTGATTTTGGAAATAAACACACTCAAATAAAAATTCTTGAAAACAATTGCAATAAATATAAATATTTATCCAAGAAACCTACAGAACAAGTATACAAGAGAGTTTAACTAAAATAACTAAAGAAATACAAAATTAACAGATCTAAGCTATTTGCTAAAGAAATATAAATACCAAATAAATGAATATCTTGGTCCTTGGGGAGTGGGCCCTTGCTCCTCCTTGAATCAAGATTTTAACAACTCAGAATTCTCTCAAATTAGAATGGCTATTTTATTGATAAAAACATTCAGTATTACAAAATGTAATGGATCTGGGTACTTAATCTATTTCTTTTCTCTATTCTATATCTCTATCTTCTATTATCTATCTATTGCAGGTTTGCCTTTATATACATTTTACAATCACAACTGTCTCAATGATTATGATGAAATCAAATAATTCCTAGAATAGATGCTAAGTCTAATGGCAATTGATCAGATAGTTGTAGGATAACTCTCCCTGGATCTATGTTCAGAAATCTTCTTGTCCTTTATGATTAAAGGGGTCGTAGATGTAAAATCTCCGGATGTGGTTTAAAATAGATAACTCCCATCAGTTCTGGAACTTTGGAGAAGTTCTAGAACCATAGGAAATTGTTAAGAAATAGAACCTATGAGAGTTCCTAGGACCTAATTCCAAAAATTCTAGAACTAAATATTGGATTTCCGGAACTAAGTTTGAAAGTTCTAGAACTAATGATGATTGTGTGATGGAGTTCCGAACTAGCTTGGAAGTTTTGGAACTAAGCTATGTAGGAACAGATGCTATCAAAAACATACTGAATGCCACCTACTTCATTTCCTTGACTAATTAGACTGTTTTATTACAAAACTGAATTTAAACACACACTATGTTAGTAATTTTAGAGATTTTAACGTTAGGATCACAATCAATCAAAAGAGATAGTTACATCCTAACTCATATCGAGATACTCTAAAAGTCACACAATGCAATCAAACTTAATCAAAAGGAGTGTAAGATGAGATCATATATTATACATTAATCGGACATATTATGATTTTCATTAGAACCCATTATGGTTTATTGATTCTAATTAAGATATGTCCTACATTGAGTATAATTATTAGGGCTCCACATAGGTTGTGACAAAGCATTCGGATCACCTTGAGAAAACCATGATTGTTGGTGTCCTTAGGCATAAAAATATTTTTCTGAAAAATCCTAAGGATGCCATGTTGGTTGAGGGACCCAAGGTGATTGACCCCAACTTTGTGGTATTGTTTGAGCTACCCATGGTATCATCCGTGGGTTAGGAACCCGACTTGGAAATGAAATTCCCTTGGCTAGGTTGTCTATGGAAAAAATTTAATTCTTCTGATGTGGATGGAATGTTGGTTTGTTTAAGCTGATTTTTAATAAATGGAAGAAGATAACAAACATTACTCTCATGGTCCCTAGATTCACAGATAAGACACATTTCTATTTTATCCAAGGGATAATATCTTATTGCATGCTTCTTCATGTATCTAGGAAAATACATAGCTAATGGTTTATTTTGAGTGTTTTATTTATCTTGCAATCCATCCATGGTAGAGGTTGATTGAACTAAAATTTTGTTCTAAATTTTTGAATTTATCCATCGGTTTTTTCATATCCGGTTCCAATTTTTAACTTTTTTCCTTTTCTAGGTGCACCCCTTGGTCGCGAATAGCTTCTAAAAATATCTTTAATATCATTCATTCGTAATTGATCAATGTTTCCACCTGTCATCAAATCAAGGGCCTCCTAGATTCATCATCTAGAACTTTAAGAAAAATGGTTTTACTTAACTCTTCTTGTAATACAAATCCACATATTTTGCTCACAAAAAGGAATCTATCTAAATAATCTTCCATATTCTCATCCTCCTCCTGCTTGATTTTGAAAATTTCTTCCTTCCTATTCCTCCCTATAAAGTAATCTTGATACTTGTCTAGGAAGGAAACTTCCATTTTTGCCCAAATGGTAATATAATTTGATGCTAATCCCATAAACCACCTCATTGATGAATCCTTCAACGTATATGGAAAAAAATGAGTTTATGATTATCTATTTTGTAATCATAAGTTTGACATAGTACTTTAAATTCAAACAGAAATTGGTTAGGATCTTCAAATGACATTACTATAAATGTGGGTAAATGTGTAGGTGAAATATTCTTCATGGGTGTATCATCATCGTCCAACTGAATTGGATAAGTAAAGGTCCTATCAGGTTCTCTTTCAACTTATCGTACCATTTTTACAGTACCTTCTAGAATTTTCTCCCAAGTAATATGGTATGTGATATTTTTTGTGGAAGGTAAAAAGTTAGGAGTAGGAGGTTGACTACTCAATTATAAATAAAAACTTTCTCTAAACGGGTCTTGGGATATAATCTTCTTTCTAAAGGTTCTACTTCCTTCTGGTGATTGATCTAAGAATTCCAAAGGTGGCAATTTTGCTTCTTTTCTAACAGGGGACAATCGTGCTTCTAATTTTTGGTCAACTTCTTTATTTGATCGAGAAGATGATGATGACTCTTATTACAATATTTTTGGGAAGAATCAAACCTTTGAATCTCTTGGTCTACTCATAAATTTTGTGATGATGTAGGGAAGATTCTTCAATTACTAGATATATGATTTTTTCTCTTTCTAACACCTAATTAGACTATTCTAATTATTGGGTCCCTAGAAATGGTGCCAAAAATTATGGTTGTCATGATTCGCTTCATTTAATCAACTCTTTTTGATGTCATTTTCAAACAAGGGGTGGTTTCCAAGTAGTATGTAACAAGAAATCTTAATGATTTAGTAATTGACTGTAGGTATTTGTTATTTTATTTTCTGGGGTGTTTTTGTAGTGTTTTTAGGATTCCATGGCCAAAGCCTTATTATCTTTATGCTGTAAGAAACATGATGAAATAAACACTTATTGATGGAATGAATTGCTAGAAATAAACACACATACATGAGTAAATAAATTACTGGAAATAAACACACAATAAAGAAGAAAACACACTTTTCTTAGAAATAAACACATGGTTAAAAATACTATAAAACACTTTCAAGGAAATGAAAATCTAGTCTATAACACCCATAGGGACAAGTATGAAACAAAGTGTAATTTAAAGAATCAAAGACATTTACAAAATTAATAGATCTGCACTATGTTCTTGAGAAATATAAATACCAATGAAATAATAATCATGGTTCTTGGAGGAGTGGAGCCTTGCTCCACCTTGAATCAGGATTTGAAGAAGTGATATTCTCTCAAAATGAAATGGATATTTTATTGCTGAAATATTTTGTCTTAAAATAACGTGTTGAATATTTCTATATATATATCTCTATGTGTCCTTTTTTATATTATATATTATTTATAATCTATCTATAGGTATTTATATATGTAATTATTTTTAGAGATGCATTTACAGCTATAGTTTTCTACTGATTCAGATGGAATTGAATTATGTGCAAAATAGATGTTGAATCTTGAACCTTACTGGATGTATAGTTGTTTGATAAATTATCCCTAGATCTTCGAGTAGGAAGAATCGGAAATCTTCTGATTTGGTCTTGATTGAAAGTTTTCATTCATTGCTTTATCATTGGATGTTGTCAAAATAATAGATCCCCAATGGTTCCGAATTTTGGAGAAGTTCCGAATTAAAGGGGACTACTCTTGATCTAACCGTGGAAGTTCAAGAACTAAGTGTTGGGTTCTGAAACTAAGTGTTTGGATTTCATAACTAAGTACGAAAGTTTTGAAAGTAAATGATAGAGATCATAAACTATGTTATAGAGTTCTAGAACTATGTCTAGAAGTTTTGAAACTAATCTGTATTGAAGCCAAGGCTCCCAAAAACATGTTGATCACTTCATACTCTGTTCTCTCACTAATTATGACCTATTTATTAGAAAAACTGAATTTCCACACACTTTTTAGGAATTACAGAACTTTTAAACTTCAAAACTAATATTGAACAAAATATGGATAATTACATCCTAACTTACATTCGATCAAACAAAAGTCACAAAATCCAGTCAAACTTGATAAAAAAGAGTAAAATAAGATCATTAATTGTGCATTAATGAGACATATTTTGTCTTTATCAACATGGATGTAAACATATTATTCCATAAATTTTGAGATCTATCTTGCTCTATTCTCATTCAACTCTTTGTTTAACAAGAACACTTTCACACTTGGATGAGAAACTAAAACATGTATCTTGTTATTGGAAAGCATGTACTTGAAATTTTTCAATCCTCTAACTACTGAAAGTACCTATTTTTCAAGAAAGGTGTACCTTTTCTCGTAGTCATGCAAACTTTTTCCAAAGAAAAAAATTGGCTACTCATTGTTTTCATCATTAACCTGAGTTAAAATAGCTGAAATGGTCTCAGCTCCAGCAAGTGCATACATTGTAAAATATTTATCAAAATTTAGATTTGCAAGAGTAGGAGCTTGTGAAATGGCT
Source organism: Taxus wallichiana var. yunnanensis (assembly GCA_018340775.1). Classification (NCBI taxonomy): domain Eukaryota; kingdom Viridiplantae; phylum Streptophyta; class Pinopsida; order Cupressales; family Taxaceae; genus Taxus; species Taxus wallichiana. The sequence continues at coordinate 988,690,402 of CM031242.1, forward strand.
GATTTAATTTCTTCAAATCCTTTTCTCCCTTCACTGGTCCAAGAGAAAGTCTTATCTTTTTTAACATAGTTGTTAATGGCTTGACTAATGCTATGCAAAATTGGAACAAATATTCTAACAAAGTTTATTTTTCCAAGAAAAATTTGTAATGATTTCTTATGATGAGGCAAGGAAAATTGTGAAATAGCTTCAATTATGAAAGGATCAATAGCTAAACCTTGTTTAGAAACAATATGACTAAGCAATTTACCTTGATGTACTGAAAAAATAGAATTTTTGGGATTCAAAGATATTCTGAATTGTTTGCAAAGATGGAAATTCTGCCTTAAATGCATTATATGTTCATCAAAATTATTTAAAAATATGGTGACATCATCTAAGTAAACCAATATGCATTTATTTAATAAACTATGAAAATCCATGTCCATTACACGTTGAAATGTTGCACCGAATTTTAAAGATTGAAAGGCATTCTTTTATAAGCATAAGTGCCCCACTTAGTGGTAAAGGTTGTTTTGTATCTCGTCTTCCTCACACACAAGGATATGATTGTATCCACTATAGCCATCTAAAAGAGACAATATGTCTGAACCAAAAATTGTTCTCAAAATTTCATCGATATTTCACAAAGAGATAATAGTCTTTTAATGAAGCTTTATCCAAGTCTTTAAAATCCACACAGCCTTAATTTATTCATTATTTTTTTGAACTAGAGAAAGATTAGCTACCCAACTTGAATTCTTAAGTGGAAAAATAATACTTGTTTCTATTTTAACTTAGATAAAAAAAATACTCATCAATGGCTTAATTTTTGGATTTACGAGCCTTTGCTTCTTCCTAACTCGGTCTGAATTTGGTTGTAAATCTATTGTATGTTGAGCTAAAATTGGATCAAAACCTCTCAGATCTTGGTACTTCCAGAAAAAACATCTTTGAATTCTTTACATAATTTGATAAATGATTTTTTTCAACTGAAGAACATACCTTTCCAATAAATAGTTTGTTTTCATCATCGACCAAGATTTATTCACGATTATCCACGTAAGTTGAAATATTTCCTTTGTCCTTTCTTAAATGATCATCAAAACTGAAAATATCTTCTAGAGTGACCAATCCTTGACGAAACATTTTTTCTTCAACTGAACAATTTTATCACCATAGAAGTCGCCTTTTTCCCGATTTACCGCAAAAATTCATCTTCTTATTACAAAAATCTGCGAGATATGTTCATCATCTTTAATACTTACCAATTATCTTCATTATCGTGAACTAAAGGTATAATAACTAAATTTATATTTGGTTGTAATTTCTTTTTTTTGGTCGGTTCTAGTACATCAAAGTTGGCACCACCATCGCAAGTCTGTCTCGTATGCTTATTTTTCAGCTCTTGGGATAGATTGAATGTTAATAGCTTCAAAATAATTCATTAAGTCTGAAACTCTATGTTTGTAAGATTTCAACAATGAATTATTACACACATTAAATTTTTTCACTTGATTAATAACTAATTCTGAATCACCAAAAACTTGTAAAGTACTGATACCTCTCTTTCTGGCCCATTGTAAGCCATGAATTAACACTTCATATTCAGCTACATTACAAGTAAAAGAAAAATTTAGAATTAAATATGAAAAGTACTTTTCATTTGAAGGGGAAGTAAGCATTAAACCTACACCTTGTCCATTCTTATTTTTAGCTCCATCAAAATGAAGCTTCCACAGTCTTGCTTTTCTTCTTTTTGGATAAAAAGGGAATTGCTGCATTTTCTTCATGCAAGAAATAAACACTGAAAAAAATTTCTTCTACTTTTTTGAAAAGATTATAAGAATGATATCCTTGAATTTTTTCATCCATAAATAGAATAGAGACATCGTCTAGTGTAGAAACATGTTTTGTAACATCAAAATCAAAATGATCTAAAGTTGCATAATTTTCTATAGAATTTGAAGCATGTGGCTCAATATGAAATGTAGCCAAAGGACTTGAGTTTACGATAACCTTGTTTCCATATATTGTAGTAAAGATAAAAATGAACAATCTGAAGAGAGATAACATCCTTATTTTTCTATAAAATATCATGGTAAACATTAGGAAAAATAGGGAAGTAAATCTATGATAGTTACATCTTGTAAAATAATAATACTGGGACAAGTATGTAAGGTTACATCTAGATTTCTGATAATACTAACTATGTTGGTTGCTATTTTGTCTAGCTGTAACACACTTTTCTCTATAGGCTCATACTACAAGCCCATTTTTTTACAATTTGTTTTGGCATAATTGCACTACTTAATCACTCATCAACCATGCAATTATGAACTAAATAGATTCAAATAATCAAATATAAATAAAATGGTGGTGGATTCTTGATGTTTTGAGCATTTAAGATCTTCTCGAACCATCCATTTAACCTCTTCAATGTGGTCTTACTAAAATATTAATATTATGATTCTTGATTACATCAAAATGTTAAAAGAAGAAACTATTTTTGAAATGAATTATAACATTTTAGAATAAGATTTAGCGAAACTAACTCTGTTTCGGCAACCTTTTAAATATGAGGTATGAAGAGTCTTCTGGGATCAGGCTATAATTGTTTTTGTTGCTCCTTTTAAGAAGAATTGCTATTTTTTTTAGGAACAACAAAATTGTTAGCTTTTTTTCCCCTGAAGTTATTGTTTTAGCAAGAATCGTGGGTAGAACCAGGTCTATTTTACTATTTTTCTCTCTCCTAAGCCTTATCTTGGTATCTAGTTATGACTACGTAAAATATTCCTCCCAAAAGATTACCAATTTTTGTTCTAGTTGTTTCTGACTATGAGCTTCTTGCTGCACACCCTCCATTTGAGACATGTACAATGCTTTAGGTTGAGGTTGTGCATAAAGTATTATATTCAGGAATACATTTGGGCACTTGGCAACTAAATGAATTTGATTACAAGGTTGACACCATTCCTCTGAAACTATGTTAACTTGAACAAGAGTTCTAGATGCACTAGGAGCTTTTGGGTCAAACTGCCTTGGCTGATATGGTTGTCTATAATTTTGATTTTGCTGATAAGGATGCCTATTATGTTGATTTTACAGATAAGGATCTTGATATGGCCTGCTAGGATGAGCTAATTTATTTTTAATTGATGTTAATTTATTACCCATAGTCTGCAAAGCTTTGAATACATCATCTGATGGAGCTAAAACAATAGGCTCTATAATGGTAATAGGTTACAAAATAGGTAATAAATCTGCTATAAGAGGCATTGAAGGCCTTGGTGCCAATTTACTAGCTTGAATAATGTTGTTTTCAGCTTGAATAACAATATCATAAGCTACTAGGAGAGTATCTTCTCCCATAGACTAAATCATAGTTGAAATATCACTATTTAGGGCTCTAAGATAATAAATAAAAGCATGATCAGCTTGAGGCTTGACACTTGCTGGAATTCTTTCCCAAGTTCTAGCAAAATGGATATTAAAATTGACCATAAATTCATGAGGGGATCTTTTAATTGTGGATAATGCTCTATGAGGGATAAATGATCAGAATGATCTTGAAATTGCTTAATTAATTTTTCTCCCAACTCATCCCAAGTTTTTATGCTCCCAATTTCTAAGGTTCTATACCATTGCAAGTTCCCTTTAAAGGATGCAACTAGAAGTCTTAAGGCTACATCTTCATGAGTTATGTTATGGACAACACAAAGGGCTACAACATCTTTGATGTGCTCTATGGGAGTAATATGATTTTCACCAGTGAATGAAGGTAAACTTTTTATGGAAGCATTGGGAATATCATGATAAACTGGAATTACTAAAGGGATGCCATTAGTAAAGGTTACAAAATTCCTAGGTGGTTGAATAGCCATTGGAATAACTAGAATTTGAACAAAGAGATTAATACATGGTGAAGGAAGATTAGGAGGAGGGTTGTCAAAACCAGGCCTATTATAAGGTAAGGTATTACCAACTCTTCTTCTTCTTGCAGAATTCAAAGGTAAATAAATAAACTCAAAAGGAATTCCTCTTACCGATGATCTCGTAGTCACTTTAGGCATGGAACTTGCTACAAAACTAGTCTAAAATTTCTTTACGGAGTCAACAAATAAATCCTTTGATCTTTAGAATAAATTACTATAGCTTGTTGCTTGGAAAAATGACTTTTCTTTTCCTGTAAATCATGTTGTAAATTGCTATAATTTTTCTTGAGATCTGATTTTTCCTCCCACCGAGTGTGTCAAAATTGTTATCTCTCAAAAGTGCACCACCGTAAAGAGATGACTGTAGGTATTCTAAGCTTTTTATAAATCTCTCTCTTTCATATATATAATGAAAGCACCTCAGGTTTGTGGGTATACCTATTGTTGAGGTGAGTCTATGGTATCAAGGTCGGTTTCTTTTTGATGTATCCTTAACTAATTTTTAGGGGTTTTGAGGCTGAAATATGATTGTAAATGTATTTAAAACTAGGGTGATACACCAAACTTGATGAGGGTTTTGACTGAGTACATACAAAATTAATTAGAGAATGGATTTTGGATGCACAAACCAATAGTTTTTAGAAAAATATTAAGGAAAAACACTTGATGTGTTGAGGGAATGAATCACAATAATAAATCAAGAAAAACATGCACACTAATATTATGCAAAAATTACTAAATTTACAGCAAGGTAAGACGATTAATCAGGTAATTTCACATTCATAAGAATTAATGAGATATACACACCACTACAAATAATTGGAAAGGAAAAAATAAATTCTCATTCAAAGGGAAAAACTAGAAAAGTATTCTTCAGCACTCCTATGTCCAAAATGTCATCCTTGTGCTTTGCAATTGAACACAATATATAGAAAAAATTATTCACCTATCGCATCCTAAAAATAGGCTAAAAATTGTACTCACCCATACATCTTATTTTTATCCTTTATCATGAATAAATAAAGGAATATAATAAACATGTTAGTATAATGAGGTGTTAATAGCCTTGATTACAAAATTACATACCAGTTAAACTGTAGTTTACTAATCTATTGTTAACAAAGTAAGATATATAATTTGGCTAATAATACTATTTACTTGTTGTGTAAGTCTCCTCCAATATGCATGCAATCTTTGTCTTGTAGTGCTTGATGTGATACTTACAAATTGATGCACTTGTAGTGATAAAATTAGCACTTTAATCCTACCCCTTGGATGCACTTGCAAAAATAAATCTCTTTGTGAGAAAAACTAATTTCATTATTTGCAATACGCTACAAAATATTCACCCATATATTCCATCATAATGGGGACCACCTTTGGTTGTGATGTCAACATTTCCTATGTCTTCTTTTTATTACATGTAAAATTGACACTTGTGCACATAATGCCATTGTTTGATTTCAAACCTTCCCACTTTGTGGGGAAGACTGAGATGTGTGCATACTTGTATTCATAGGGTTTTTGACCTCCTTTAGTCCCATCATTGCATAATATAAAGTATTATTTGACTTGGACATGGGCATAATAACCATTGTTATAATTTCAAATAATAATCATGTTGATTATTCACCTTGGCACATACTTGGTCTCCCTTTGAATATTCACTTGCACTTTTGAAAATAAGGTCACAAGACCCTTTTGCATAGTTGATGGTGTATATATTATTGATTAGACCTTATCTAAGGTCAATACAATGATAACATTAATCTGGGGTTGATCCCCTTTATGATGATGACTCACCCCATTATTTGTTTTGGCATATTCCATTATTGACTAATGATTATCACCTTTTTTGAAAAATCCCGAGGTAAAGGGACCCCTTAGATTTCATCATTGCATAATTGTTATCATGGGCTAGTCTATGGCCAAGACTATAGTTTGAGAATAATTATGAGTGGGAAATTTTTCCCCTTTGTCACGTTTCTTTGACCCTTTTGTGTTGTCAGTGGAAACTTAACTCAAGGTTATTAAATAGGATTTCTGGACCCTATGACACATGTATTGTTTACTAAACCGAATTGATTTTAGGATTTACTAATCACCGTTGATATTTGTACTCACTTACATATTTTTTGTTGATCCTCTGAGCATCCAACTTTGTATTAATTATGGCTTAAGTGAACCGGAAACTTATTCTTGGCCATTTGATCTTGGTACTTTTTTGATCTTGAACCATTGATTTGTCACTTGGTAGTTGACTTGGGTTAGCATATGGCACGGTCAGGTTTATACACGGTTGATTTATCACCTTTGATCCTTATCTCACTTTGGTTGAGTTAGGTTACTATTAGTTTCTTAGGAGAATGTGTTTATGTATAGTCTCAACTCTATTATTTCATCTACATGCCATTTTTGGAGGGTGAATCCTAGAAAATTTTTTTCCAAGATGTCATTACTCTTTGATCTAGAAACTCATTTCCTTTGCGAAGCCATCATGTGTGAAGTTTTAAGTGTGGATTTTCTAGATTCTCTTCCCTCAATGATACTTTTGATATCTGATTTGAATTTTTAGGCATTTAGCCACCATTTTTACAAACCTTTGAGCATGAAAGTTCCTTGTATTTTGTTGCTTGCGCTCTAGATTTATCTCTAAGTTTTAGGATTGTTTATTTTAATCCCTCATGAAAGTAATACTTAAGGCATCACGAGACATTACGAGCTTCTGTAATCTTTCTTTGAAATCTGGTTGTATTGGCCACCATTGATCTTTATTTTGAGCTCGAGTTGGGTCTAGGGCATTCATTTGAAGCTCATTGTGGGAGTATTGTTTGTCATTCTTGGGCCTATGGTGGGTTGCTAAAACATCAAGCTTGAAATTTGATCTAGGTGTCATCTTTATTTCACTAGCTTTCTCAAGATATTTTGTAGGATTTAACAAATGATCTTCTAAAGTGGTGATTTGTTTGTCAAATCCTTACAAAAGTATGAAGATTATAAATGACTCTAAAATACCCAATGTGATGAATAGAACTATGAAGGTCTGCATTGGTCGATTCTTTCTTAACTGTAGTATTATTATTTCTGTTATGGGTATTTATCCTTTTCTACCGTACGAGATGGTATTATTTTTCTTTGTTGTTTTCTTGAAATATTTCTTTTCTCGCTAAAACAAGTTGCTATAGATCTCAAACACTTTAATTATGGAAATTTGCATTTTCGAGAATCATTACCTTTTTTAGAATACCGCCATTGATGGTATTTTATTACATTACTACATGAACATTCTTATCTCTGTATTGGAATTTGATGCTTTCCTTTAATAATTTTTGAGTTCTCCATGATGGGTTTCTGTCTCATTCCTTTCCCTAATGGTTACGTGTTGCTTCAATGCTTGCCATCGTAGTTGATTCTCGAAGCTATGTTCCATTTAATGTTACTTGGTTACCTAAGGAAGGACTTCTTGTAGTTCTACAACTTCATGGCATAAGGTACGCTCACATTTTTATGCTTTTACAGAGAGCTCGAGTCAACTCTTTATCATGATGATTTTTTTCTTGTTCTTGTGGGTCACTGCTCAAATCCACTTGGCCGTATTTTAGAAATATATTAACATTTTCTTTACACGAAGTGGGTTTACTGCTTTCGATATGTTTGCACATACTCGGTCTCTAAACTCTATTTCTCTCTTCCTAAATTCTACGCTCGGTGGAATTTATTGAAATGGAGAAGTATCTACTTTTTCTTTCTGAAACTCTGCAAACCTATCTTCATGGCATAAGTACAGACTTGGTTCTTGGTTATTTTGATGGCTTTGATGCACTTTCTAGCTTGAACTCCTTTTGGGTATTTGTGTTTCCCATTTATATGCACCGTATCTTGATTTTCCTTGTTATGATTTATCTTAGTTGTAACCTGCATTAGCCAAAAGGGTAGGATTTTAGCTATATGGACCCTAAATATTTGTGTATTCAATTTAATTGAAACCTTCATTTTAATGATTGTGAATTTTTGGAACGCTACTCGAATGGTTTCAAAAGAATATTTCCTTTTAATCTCGTTATACACTAATATTTTCTCGGTATTGAAGCTTGTTTGCTACTTTATCTACTTAGATTTGGTTATAGCTATTGTTGGTAAGTATATTATTACATTTTGTTTGAGCGTCATCCTTTTATAACTCTAACTCATATTAATGCATTAGTTCGATGATTAATCCTTTGATAGCTTTGAAATTTCTAAGAATTTTCACCCTTCGTATTTTGAAACATTGCTCCACTTTGTTAAGTTGACACTTTGGAAAATAATATCAATGTTTTATTACTTGGCTCTCGATACAATGGTTATAGCCATTCTAAATGCTACCCGAGTTGTGCATGTTTCCTACCTTTCTTGTGGAAATATTGGTATAGATGGTTATCTATAACAATACTTGTGATATCAATTTTTTTAATGATACTCCTTGGCAATATGGTTATTGGCTTTGATTTTGATATGTTAATATCAATTTATTTCGATTCTAAATTGAGTAGCTTAAATAATCTACTTCTTTTCTTGTTACGAGATGGTGTAATTGACTTTGCATTCCTTTGATAAAAGTCATATTTCCAAACCTTCCTCTCATCATTTGGTGAATTTTGATTTTCTATTTGAGTTCTGCATTATTTGTAATCGATTGAAATCTACATTTATTTACTATATCTAGAAGTGATTATATTGGCAATCTTTTCTTCTCTTGTTCATACTTGTCTTGAGGAAACTTGACTTACATTTGATTGATTCATTTTTCAGATTCTCAATAAACCTTGATGTACTTAAACGTATTATGTTCTTTAAATAACTATTGATTGAAAATGAAATCTGCAACTCAATCATTACCTATACTTAGGTTCTCGATGGTTTCTTATAGTCAAGCATATATTGATACACTTCTACTTTTCTATGCATGATTATGATGTCACACCTAAAATTTGGAAACATTCTCGAAGTTTGTAGATGCACTTGAAGACCTTCATTTTTGAATTTCTTCAATTATTTAATTTCTATACGTGCTCAATTGTCAAATAAAGTTCTGCAAATGTTGAGAATTTTTAAAGGTTCCATGTAGATGTCTGTCCATGATTTCTTTTGATATACACGCTAAATAATTACTTTATATGTACACTTTATCTTTAATAGTGAGATTTTGCACTCAACTTGTAACTTTTAAAGAGTGTACTTTCTTTGTTTTATTGAATTATGAAACAACTCTTAAAAGGCCTCTTTATAGCTGTACTTTGATCTTTTAGCTTGATCCTAAGAAGAAAATATCATTTGTCGTTTATAGTGGCTTCTGTATGAAATTGTATTTGACTGATAACATTTGTTTGTTGCACATACTTGACCACTTTTAACTGTTCTTTTGAGCATATATATCTCATTCATATCTTTAAGGTTTCCATGCTTATGTTATCTCTCAGTAACTATCCTTCTAATGGGTTCTGGTAAAGATTTATTGATGAAACTAGAAGATACCCTTGCTCATTTTCTATGTTTTGTTGAAGACTTTTCTCATTAAGAACTGTTACTTGTATCTTGCTTCCTCACTTCTTATTTAAGTGTCTTAATACCTTTCTCTTATAATCATACATCTACATTTTCCTTTTTTGTAGTAATCATTTTTGCAAGAGATTTATGCTCTACTGGTCTACTACATGTACATGCACACTTAAAGAAATAGTTAGAAAATAGTTAGGCTTTTTGGCCTCTCTTATTTTCCATGGTTTTCTTTTTTGTTTATTTTCAAAATGACTCTAGGAATCATATGTGCTGATATAGAATACTACTCTTATAAAATTTTTGTCATTCTCTCGATGTACCTTATGCATGTTGATGTCGATTGATTCATTTACATGTGTTGGTGCTCAATTTAATCTCACCCTGTTCGGTCAAAAATGTCTCGGTTTGCATGGTTTGAAGTTTTCTCCGTCTCCCGTGTAGTGCCCACATTTTTATAGCCTCAGTTATCTATTGACTTCTTTATTCATAGACATGATTTGATAAGGATTTGATATATGTTGATGTTATGATATTTGACCTTCTTGGACATGTATGGATATTTGGGTGTGTAGCGCCAATTTGATTTGATTAGTATGTTGACAACTTTTTCATTTGATGTTGCGGATACTAACTTATTTTGATGTTGGTTAGACCTAATTGAGATATGTTAGATACTTAGTTAGTCACATGCTTGGATTATATGGATGTATGTCACTTTTATTTATCTCTAGGGCTAACTCATGGTAAATTGTGTTGTAATTATGCATGTTGTTGCATTTTAAATTCCAGGATGATGATATGCTAACATAGATTTCATTGATTTCTTATTGAGTACTTGATTTACATTGTATTAGACAGGTGCATTTAATTTGTGCAATGAGTGTGTAGGTGACAGGTCACAAGAGAATGTGGGTTTCAGGCGGGCTACACAATTTTACACAAGCAAATTTAACGGGGCTAAGTCCTAACCATGTTTATTATATGAGGCCTTAGTATTAGCTTTCATTATTTCAGGCACCATGAGTGACCCTCATTTGTAATGTAGTATGTCATGTAATATTAATCTTGTTTAGGATGTTTAGTTTTCTTTGTAAACTTGATTTGAGGACTTAATGGTCCCCACTTGCATTAAGTTTTGGGTTTGGGTAATGGTGTATTTAATTTGAGGGGATTAGGGTCACATGTGAACCCTTGGGTGTGCCCCACATCCTCTACACTTGTGCCCAAATGTGCCAAACCTGAAATTTGGCTATTTTAGGCATTTTAAGTGACAAAGATTCATCTTCTTTCGTAAAAAAGATTCAAGACTTGGGTCACATCATATAAAGAGAGGGTATCTTAAGAGATCCCTCTAAGATACAATCCATCATGGATTGACTGAACCCCACATCAATCACCGAGGTTAGGATTTTTATGGATTTAGTAGGTTACTACCACAGTTTGTTTAGGATTTCTCCAAGATTTCTCACCCTATTACTTCCCTTCGAGAAAAGGGAAGAATTTTGATTGTCAAAAAGTGTGAGCAGGCATTTCAATTGCTTAAGGAAAGGTTAACCATGGTTCCCATCTTAGTAGTTCAGGACCCTATAAAGGACTTTTTTTTTTGTACGATGCATCAATAGAGGGTTTGGGAGCATTTCTTATGCAGGAGCATCAAATTATTTCCTTTGAGTCACGTAAGCTCAAATACTATGAACTTAATTACCCTACTCATGACTTAGAGCTCATAGAAGTTTTCCATGCACTTGTGCATGGGTGTCATTTCATTTTGGGTAGACTGCTCATTTTGAGGACTGATCACCGTGGTTTATAACACATCTCACGAGAGCTAAACCTCAATTCTCATCGTCGGCATTGGATGGAGTTCCTATGTGAGTATGACATGGAAGTCTAGTATATCAAAAGAAAGTAAAATTTCATTATAGATGCACTTAGTAGGTGATGAAATTTTCTTGCATCTTTGACCTTGCGGTAAGATTTGAGAGGCAGTATTCTTGAGCATCTTCCGGAGGGACGGGTTTTGTGAGGGAGCTTGACAGATGTTGGAGTCACAAGGTTCTTTAGAGGGAATATTTCCAAGGTGAATTTTAGATGCGGATGGTTTACTCAAGTTCCATAGGTGCATCTATGTGCCTAAGTCAGGTGATTTTCTTAGCTTCATCCTTACAAAGACATCCAAGAGTGAAGAAAATGCATGTCGATCCGAGGGAGTTGTATTATTAGCCGTGCATTTTGATGAGACATAGCAGATTTTGTTGCATGATGCCTTAAGTGTAAAAGGGTCAAGGCAGAGCATTCTCATCCCACAAGACTCTTACATCCTCATGATATCCCCAAGTGGAAATGAGATTTGATCTCCATGGATTTCATAGTAGGACTCCCAGTGTCTTCTTATCATCATGAATCCATTATGGTCAATGTGGATAAGTTGACCAAGATTGTGTATTTATGGAGGACATTGTTAGATTGCATGGGATTCCAAAGACCATCATCAATGACAAGGATACCATTTACACTTAAGTTTTCTAGACTTCCTTTTAGGTTGCTCTGGGTACTCAGATTAATTTCAGCTCAACATATCATCTAGAGATAGATGGAAAGATAGAGAGGGTTAATCAGGTACTAGAGGACATGTTGAGGATGGATGTGATGGAACAATAGAACAAGTGGGAATATTATCTTCATTTAGTTTAGTTTTCTTACAAAAATAACTATTATAGTTCCATTGGTATGGCTCCTTACCAAGCTTTGTATGGAAGACCTTGCAGGACACCTCTGAGTTGGAATAGACTAGATGATAGGATTATTCTTGAACTAGTTTACCTATAGGATTTAGAGCAGCATATTGTTCTGATTAGACAACATCTTGAGCGTGCTAGAGCACGCCACAAGGCATATGCAAACACTAAGAGGATTGATCGTCACTTCTCAGTGGGTGAAAAATTATTCTTGAGAGTTCGTCCTCATAAGATTCTAATCCACTATGGAAAGGGTTCTAAGCTATCACTTCATTTTTTAGGCCTTTTGATATTTTAGAGGTCATCGGTCCAATTTCCTATCGACTAGCTTTTCCACCATGCCTTGCATGAGTCCACGATGTATTTCATGTTTCTGTACTTCGTATATATATACCTGATGTTTCTCATGTTCGGATTGGTTGGCATTATAGGTAGAGGATGGAGGACAAGGTGGAGACCGGAGCCCATACGCATACTAGAGCACCGAAGGTTTTCCCTTTGGGGTTAAGACTTGGACCAGGTTAGAGTACGTTGAGATAGATATGATGAGACAACAACTACCTCGAAGGATGCTACACCATTGAGGGCAAGATATCCCTAACTCTTTCAGTGACTTCCAAGAGGAAGTCTTATTTTAGGAGAAGGGGATGTAGTGCCCACGTTTTTATAGCCTCATTTATCTAATGAATTATTTATTCATAGACATGATATTTGACCTTCTTGGACATGTATTGATATTTGGAAGTGTAGCGCCAGTTGATTTGATTAGTATGTTGATATATTTTTCATTTGATGTTGCGAATACTAACTTATTTCGATGTTGGTTAGACCTAATTGAGATATGTTAGATACTTAGTTAGTTGCATGCTTGGATTATATGGATGTATGTCACTTTTATTTATCTCTAGGGCTAACTCATGGTAAATTGTGTTGTAATCATGCATGTTGTTGCATTTTCAATTCCAAGATGATGATATGCTAGCATAGATTTCATTGATCGCTTATTGAGTAGTTGATTTACATTGTATCAGACAGTGCGTTTAATGTGTGCAATGAGTGTGTAGGTGACAGGTCATAGGAGAACATGGGTTTCAGGGCGGCTACAAAATTTTGCATAAGCAGCCCATGGGGCTAATTCCTAACCATGTTTATTGTATGAGGCCTTAGTATTATCTTTCATTATTTTTGGCACCATGAGTTACCCTCCTTTATAATGTAGTATGTCATGTAATATTAATCTTGTTTAGGATGTTTATTTTTCTTTGTAAACTTGATTTGGGGACTTAATGGTCCCAACTTGCATTACGTTTTGTGTTTGGGTAATGGTGTATCTAATTTTAGTGGATTAGGGTCACATGTGAACCCTTGGGTGTGCCCCACATCCTCTACACTTGTGCCCAAATGTGCCAAACCTGATATTTAGCTATTTTAGGCATTTTAAGTGACCCCTTTTAAGTTTGGGAGTTCACTTAGCACAAAAATAGGCCCTTGGACCATACATAATAGGTAGGGGGATTCATTTCAAGGTGTAGAGCGAGTTTCCCTCCCATTTTTCCTCTCTTTGTTCACCATCAATGTAAGATGGATTAGTATGTGTGTTTGTTAAAAGTTGCACAAATTTGTCTTGTTTTTCATTTTGGGTAATTTGGGAGAAGGGTGTTAAAAGATAATTATCTTTTCTCTCTTTTATTTTGAGAATCTTTACTTTGAGGGAAGACAGGGGTGGCACATGGCACCCCTAATTTGTGAGGATATTTTTGGCTTCTCTTCAAATTAACCCTCATGGGGAAAGAAGAGAACTTTTTTTTTGAAGCTTTTGATTGGAGGCTTGGTGATTTTTGAGATAAATCTTTCTTGGATAAGGAAGATGAAAAGCTAGAGTGTTGGAGAGCTTTGGAGGTAGTCTCCTTGAGCTCATTTTATGTTTTATATTATTTTAGATGTTAGTTTTGTTTTGTTTAAAATTTGTGTTGTTTTTTGTGTGTTGCTAGTTGTTGAGTATGCTTTGTGTTGTTTTATTTTTCTCCATCCATCATATGACATGATGGATTTTTGAATTTATGGGGAAGAGAGAGGGAGTTTCCTCTTAAACCTCATGGCTTGATGGAAAAGCCATGTAGGTTATTTTGTACTCCCCTCATATTGTTTGAGGTGGGCAAGGTGGTTCATATAGTTTGAACCCCTTCCCTGTTCTTGTTCGAGGAAACCTAATGGGTTTGAAAATCCTCCCAAGAAGGATTTTGGTGAATGGGTGGAGAAATAATGAGGTTGTGAAGATAATTGTTTATGTGCATCCAATGTTGGACTACACTTTTGGAACTTGGAGATCTCTTCTTCTCTTCCCCATTTTGGAGGTAGAATATGGTTTCTATTCCTTTCCTTCTTTGCAAAATTCATTGTTTTTCTTAGTATTTGTCTTGTCTTGTATGTGAAAATAATGTTGGATTGTCTCCTTAATATTGTGCAAAATTTGTGGAAGCTAGCTCTTTCCCCCATGAGCTTGGGGGAGGCTAGCATGTCTTCCAACCTTGGAAAGGCATGTAATGATGCCTAAAGGTTGTGTGGTTAAATAAGCCTTTTCTCCTTGTGTTGGTTCTTTAAAAGCTTTTGAAGTTGGAGCTCAAGTGGAAGATAGTTGGAGTTACTTGTCATCATGGTTCTTCATTGTTACCTCTCATTGCAACTTTATGGATATGGCTATGGGGGAACTCTCATTGTCTTGTAAAATCATCTTTTTGTATTTGGTATTACTTGTAAAAACTTGAGTCATTTTTTCTTGAGCAATCTCCCTTCAATCTTGCAAAGAAGCTTGTAACATGTTTTCTTGAGTAGTTCATGTATCTTGGAAATATATTGCATATTGAGCTTGAACTCTTTGGAATGAAATCTTGTAATAGATGTTTCCTTTAATATGAACTTGTTGTAACTCATTTTTGAAGGAAAGTTGATTTATTGGAGATATTGTTATTCTTGTTGTTGATCTCCTTCTTGTCAAATCTTGTAACATGATTGTATGTAAAGTAAAATAGCATTCTTTAAATGCATTTCTTCTTAAATTTTTAAAAATTAAGTCAATAGAATACAACAAGTTTTCTCTATTTCCTTATTGCCAAAATAAAATGGATATAATAGTTAAATCAAATGGGAACATACCCTCTCCTTCACTAAGTTATGAACTTAATTCCAAGTCTCTTTTATTATTTCAAATAACTTTCTACAATCTTTTTATCACATTAACTAGTAAATCATCTAAATATAGGTGTGTTGGAAAAGAATGTTGAATTTCATATGTCACAACAATAACTAAACATAATCTATTAAATTTACTCTTCAAGTAGTTTAAAGATTGTATGTAATCTATATATATATATATATATATATATATATATATATATATATATATATATATAACGTAATGTAACTATGTTATATTCCTACAAAATTTCAAATTATTTTATATATTAATATGATTATATATTATACTAGGAGGTATTAGTATATATATATATATATATATATATATATATAATATAAAATTTATTGTATATACACACATATATCATATTGTTTATTTATTTATATATGTATATACATATAAAATATATTTATAAAGTTTATAATAAAAAATGAAAAACAAATTGTGGTGGGGGTTTGTCAAAAGTTGTAAACAAAAAAATAAAATGGAGTGTGGAGAAGGTTGAGCCCTCTCCTAAACCGCACAACACTTACACTCACACTCCCACCATCCCACACCCTACCATCCTTTGTCCTGTTGTCAACACCCCTCCGAATTCAATGCAACCACTCACCCTTCGGACCACTTCCCTCCCCTCTAACAAAGCACTTCCCTTCTCCAAAACCGCCGCCCACATACTCTTAAACAACGGTGCCATAAATCAACGGATTTTCCATTTTGGGTATTATGATCTTGATTTTATTTCAGTCTTATGAATACATTTTTAAGAATATATACATATATCTATATATATACATATATACATATATACATATATATATATATATACATATATACATATATACATATATAGATATATATATACATATATATACATATATACATATATACATATATATATATACATATACACACACACACACACACATATATATATATATATAATCGGAAGATATGCCTCTCGATAAAATAATGAAATATAATAACCATGTGGGTATGAAAGAAATGCACAAATCTGAGGAGATCTCAGTTGGGTAGGTATACAAAAGAAATAATTATGAAATAATATTAAGATTCTTCTCATCAAAAGAGAAATCCCATGAATCCTTCTCTCTCTTAGCTCCTCCATAACCTACACATTCAAATGACAAAACAAAACAAAATGAGAAGAGGAATAGAAAAGAAAAGAAAAAGCACATAAGGATGTTTAGGGCAACTTTAGGTTAAGATTTAAATCTATGGCCAAGATTAAACTGATCCTAGGGTCCATATGTGACCCTACACACTTTTAAGTCAAATTCATTTTATGGGAATGTGAGAATAAATTGAAAGGGGTGTGTGTGGTAATTAAATAAAAAGGGGGAATAACTAGTTAATTTTTAAGGGGTGTATATTTACAAGTGTTGACTCTAGTAAACCTTATGGAAATTAATATTTTAATTTGGTATGGGACTAGAGATTATTTATTTTGGGTAAATTAAATTTGTATAAATTAATTATTAACGGGAAACGGTTAAGAAAAGGATTAGTATTAATTAATCACTTCAAAAAAATTAACCCAAATTTTCTAGATGTATTTTGGTGTGGTTTCACGGTGTTGCAAGGTGGGGAATTACAGCTGTATTGATGCGTGAAATAGTTTTCCTTCATTTGGTTTCCATGATCAGTCCTTTCCTTTGGTCGAGGATCACATTGAGTCTAGATATTGTTTTTGTTTCTCTGTCCATGAGAAAGAATTTATAATTTGGGCGTGAATTCAGGTTTTCCCCTTCCTTCTATTTTTACAAAGTCATGTTTTTTTGTCAATTTTTGTCCCAACATCTGTGGAAACATGGTCCTTTCTGATTGGATGTGGCCCGATGGGTCTTTTTGGTGAAATTTTTCACTTTGGTCACATTTGTAAAAATACCAAATTGGCCCCGTGGCCCTGATAGCATCTAATTGGTTATTCAAAAATATGAAGCAACAGGGAAAAAGTATTACTTTGACCACGAAGCCTCCAATAATGGCCCTTAAGTCCAAATCGACTTTGACATGCAAGGTTGAGTGGGCAAAATTTAAAATTAATAAAATCCTTTTAAATACGACATAAATCAAGGACCATCTACCAACACTAAATCCTCCCTTTGGTCACATCTCAATTTAAAATAATTAATCAAGATTAATAAACCTAAATGGAGCACTTTAACTAACAATCATAAAGGTGATTCACAATACTAAAAATTCAAATACTCACAAAATAAATAAGGGAACACCACATTTACCCAAGGTCACATTTGATGCCACCCCCTAATGAGGACCTCTTAATAATCTAACAAAAATAACAACATACAAATACACAAGTTGCCAAGTGACTAGTTTCCAACACTCCAAATACCTTCACTATTGGTATCTTATCCCCCTTTATTTGTTGTGTTACAATTTCTGCAAAATTGTAAATAATACCTTTCTAGCCCCATGGCCATATTAACAACATTAAGACAATAAAACACACATATACATATCAATTCACATCATCAAATATCATAACTAAACCATCACTAAAAT
This sequence comes from Taxus wallichiana var. yunnanensis, assembly GCA_018340775.1. NCBI lineage: Eukaryota > Viridiplantae > Streptophyta > Pinopsida > Cupressales > Taxaceae > Taxus > Taxus wallichiana. The sequence continues at coordinate 988,708,335 of CM031242.1, forward strand.
AAATTAAATTCATCAATTGTTCTTTATTTTAAATATTTCGATTCTATCATTTCATCAATTAGCAATAAGATCACAAGATCCAAAGAAATAGTCTAACAAAATTTTATACCAAAATCCAATGAGTCAGTACATATATAAATTAGTAACTCTAGATCATCATCAAATACTTTGGTATGTCAATCCATACATGTAATCCATCATATAAGTCACATCATGTCAAAATTCTAAAACATCCATATTGTCTATCAAATACGCTAATCAAATATAATAATGTCCATCTATCAATGTTTACAGATAAAATATGATAAAAATATCTATGGCTCCAATCCAAAATAAGAAAAATCATAGTAATATCAATGTCGAAGAGGAGTAGGCACTACATCCCCCTCCCCTTAGACTTGACTTCCTTCTACATCTCTAATCTTACCGATCCCACTGGATGCGAACATGATCAATGTCTCTACCTCGAAGCCATAGGGTCTTGCACTCTAAAATGTGCATGGGCTCCACCATCACCTACCCATGATCATGCACCTGTAATGTTGTCCAATTCAATACATGAGAAGGATCTAGAATGTACCTCCTAAAAATAGAAACATGAAATACATCGTGGATGTAAGACAAGAAAGGTGGAAATACTATACGGTCACCAAAGGACCAATCTGCTCCAAGATCTAAAAGGAACCCAAAAATATAGGAGAGAATGTATAGGCTTTTTCGTAATGGATAGGGCTCTGGAGGCCCGACAATCTGAGAACACCTTCATTCGCACCTCAAAACTACGATCTAATATCCTTTGATGTACATACTTCTTATCTCTATCCGAGATCCTCCTACAATGTTTGTCCAATCATGACAACATGTTGCTCCATATCTTATACTAAATTCAGCCCAAGAGATAAACTATCCTCTAACCTGTCCCAACTCAACAAAGGTGTCCCGCACTCGTCACCATACAATACCTAAAATGGAACAATACCAATCTAACTCTGAAAGTCATTGTTTTTTAGGAAAAATCTACCAAGTATAAATACTCCTCCCAAATAAGCTAATGCTCCATGATTTACATATAAAGCATGTCTCTAAAATCTTATTCACCCACTTTGTCTATTCATCTATATCTCGAGTGATAGGATTTACAAAAGTTTATCTTCATCCTAAGAGCATACTACATGGTAGTCCAAAAGTGAGAGGTGTACAAGGGATCACGGTCAAAAATTATCTTCCTTAGAATCCCATACAGTCTAAAAATCTCATCCAGATATACTCATGCCACTACACTAGTTGTATAGGTGGTCTACAACAAAAAAAATATCCTCTTTCGTCAATCTATTAACCATGACCATAATGGCATCGTGGTGGTATCTCGAAATAGGTATCCCTACAATAAAATATATTGAAATCATGTTCCATTTCCACTATGGTATGGCATGAGGATATAGAAGGCCAGTTGGATAATGATGCACATCCTTCACCTTCTGATGCTCTAAACAATGAGACATAAAATGAGCTACGTCTCTTCTCATCCCTCTCCAATTATACAACTATATCAAAGTGGCATGCATATTATTCAACCCTAGATGGGATGAATAGGGTACATAGTGTGCCTAAACAAGGATATCCTACCTCAATCCTTAATCTTTGGGTACATAGATCCGACCTTTGTGCTAAAGAAGACCATTTTTCTCCAATTTAAATTCATCAAACTTCCCCTTAAGGGATCTCTATGAATCGATATATGATCTAATTGAAAGGTCAAATTTATCATGAGGAAGGTGATGTGTGATCCCAATCCTCAAGTCTATACCAACTACTATAGGCATAACCAAATGTCTCCGAAGACTCGAGGAATTTTTAACTACATTCTCATTTCCTTTCACATGTTCTATCTCCATATCATACTCATAAATAACCTCCATCCAACTCCATTAATAGGTATTTAGATTGGGATGGGTGAAGAGATTTCGAAGACTCAAGTGATCTATCCTGAGAATAAACCTCCTACCTAAAAGGAAATGTCTCCATTAAACCATAGAATGCTTAATTGTTCCAAGATAAATGTCATGAGTCGGATAATTGATCTCATAATCCTTGAGTTTGTGAGACTCAAATGCTACTACACTAGCCTTCTGCATCAAAAAACCTCCTAATCCTACCAAAGAAGCATCTGTAGATATGAAGAAATATCCATATGGATCTTACACTGCTAGAATAGGTGTTGTCATAAGGCATTCCTTCAGTACCCAAAAGGCCTGCTCATATCTATCTCACCAAACAAAATTCTTCCCTTTTCAATGATGGGAAGTGATGGGATGCATGATATGAGAGATATCCTAAACAAACCTCCTATAATAACATGTTAATCCCATGAAACTACATACCTTGGTCACACTGTTAGGTGTTTCCCACTAAATGATAGCTCTAATATTGGAAGAATCTACTACGATAGCTTCGCCATAAATAATGTGGCTTAAATATGAAACCTATGATTGAAAAATGCACACTTCTCCGGGTTCTTTTATATCTCTTTGCTCTCAAAGACACATTAGAACTGGTGAAGGTGCTCCTCTTACTCCTCATGTGTATGTGAGTAGATCAAAATATCATCAAGGAACACAAGTAAAAAATGGTCTTAAAAATTCCTAAACACCCCATTCTTCAAACTAATGAACACTTCAGGGGCATTCGTCAAACTGATTGGCACAACTGTGAACTCGTAGTAGCCATATTACATATGGAAAGCTATCTTGTGGACATCCTCCTCTATATTCCTTAGCTGATGGTAGCTATACTTAAGATATATCTTGGAAAACATTGTATCCCCTTTAATCTGATAAAAAAATCATAAATTTGAGGAAGGGGCTGATGATTCTTGATCGTTACATTGTTTAGTTATACGTAGTCCACACACACGGATGCGATGATCCATCATTATTCTTTACAAAAATCACTGTACACCTTAAGGAGATACACTAGGATGGATTAGTATTCTCTCGAATAAGGCCCTCTAACTGCAACTTGAGCTCACATAGTTAAGTATTGGTCATCGTATATAGAGCACACGAGTAAAGCTCGATCCTATAACCAAATCAATATGAAATTCTATCTCACATGGGGAGGTAACCTGTAACTCACCCGAAACAATAACATCAAACTCCCCAAAATATGATGATCATCAAGTGAACATCCACTAGCCTCATCCTTCGACCTATTGCTAACTATAATAGCATACAACTGACACCCACATTATACACACCACTTAATCTTCATAGTGGAAATAGTGGGAATAGAGATGAGTCTCCTAAATCCAATTATCACCGACTTAACTCCCAAATTATCTACACAACATGTAAACTTGTTGTAATAATACCCTCAAGCTCTGTTTTGAAGATAACTAAACAATGCCCAAGATAAATCTATAAGAACCCAAACAAATGATACAAAGATCTAAGTTAGTGGTGAAGGGTCCAGGTCCACCTCAAACTCCTTGACTATGAAGTCTATTGAGATCTTGGCTCCAGAAGCCATCTAAACATCCCAACTAAGGCCCTACCTAACTACCACTAGGCTACATCTCTCTACTAATGATGGTGTAATAAAAGAATAAGAAGAGACACAATCAAATAATATAGAAGTAAGGATACCACCAATGTTACATGTATTCCTTATCATTGTTATCTGATGCTCTGCCGGTTGTTCTCGAGTGATGTATAAATATGATAGTTGCATCCCATGTCACCAATTGTAGGCTCTGAAATAGGTGACTTACCCTTGTTATTAGGGTTCTTTGGGCACTCTCTCCAATTGTGTTCAAGTACACCACATCCGTAAAACTACCTAGTCCCCTCCAATGAGATGTGGCTCTAACAGGTACTCTAGTGGTCTATGTAATGGATCCTAATGATCCTACCATGGAATATTTTGGTTTCTACTGACGAGCTCATTTTGATTGAACTCTAGGTGATCCCTGTGTCCTAATGGGTCATCTAGGAGGAGGAACCATACTTCATCCCCTCTCTATATCAAATCTATTTCTGGGTATAAATGATGAATGATCCTGATGCTCCTACTGTTGAGGTGACTATTGTAGTTGCCTAAAAGAATACTTTGTTAAACCATGTCCGCCACGAGGAGGAGGACACGACCCCTCAACCTACAATACTACATATGTTGAATATGGATCCTCACTTTGTATCTCTATCTGTGGCGTCTTCCCCATGGTCTCCTCTAGTAATTTAGGCCTTCTCAATGACCTCAGCTAAGATCTATGGACAATGAATGTATATTACACCTCCCAAATCCAAGTTCAAGCCCCTGTTGAACCTGTGAATCCTAACATGCTCATCATACATGTAGTCGACATAATGAAGCAAGTCCAGAAACTAACTCTCATACTCAAATACTTTTATGGATGCTTGACACTGGTCATAAAACTCATTTATCCTCTATTAGATAAACCTCTAGGATATATATCTACTCTTCAATTACTCCTCAAATATCTCCCATGTAATTGTCTCTAAGTCTATGTGGATATTTTTCTCTTCATTCCTCCACAAAACACCTACTCCATCCCTTATAAGATGAATTGCAACACAAGCCTTCATGTTACTAGTACATGGGAAAAGGTTGAACCATACACTCAAGCTCACTAACAAAAGCTTTTATATAAAACCTCATGTATTAAAAGAATAATGAGATGGTTGTAGGTTCGGGATCTTCGTGATATGATATGCAATGATGTTTATGGACCCCTAGGTCTATATACATGTTGTTCCCTCACTAGGGCTCCTAGATCTATCTATATGTCTTGTAACCCTATCTCCATGTCCCCTCTAAGGTGAATCTTCTCTAGCTAACTCCACGTGGGATTTCTCTTCCCTATGCTTATCGCTATGTGTCTCGGAGGGTTCACGAGCCTCATGTGATGGCTCCATATCATGTTGGCTAGGTTATGCCCCTATTGCTTAACCTCATATAGTTGCATTGACATCTTGTAATGTTTGTAGTATCTATGGCAGTATAGTGGCAAGTACTTGCTCTAGATGTGGTATATCTTACTCCATGTGAAAATCCCCCTCGTCTAGTTTGTGTCTCCTCAACAAACCAAAAAGGGAATTAGTTTATCATAATCTAGGTTTTCTACGTTTTAAAATATCATGCAATGTTGTGTGATCTAGTTGTAGTTTATACTAGGTTATTTCTTTGTATTTCTAGGTGTTCCCAAGGGTCTAAGAATTGAACCCATGGCCTGAAACAAGGTGTAACACCCACATTTTTCTCATACAAAACCTAATAATTAATAAGGAAAATTTATGGAATAATTTTTTCTATTAAACAATTCTGATAGGATAACCTTCAACTAGACTTAATTATTTCAAGATTAATAAATCCTTTGTTTTAATTAACAATTAATAATTATTATTTTAATTCAACCATTTCGGTCTTAAATCTCCTTCTACGGTTCCCAATAATTCTCGTTAATTACCTCTTATAAGCCATTAGTTAAGATACCCTGTTAAAAAATTTATTTCACTTACTATTATATTTCTAATGTCATTTATTGACTTAATATTCTATGCCTAAGGTCGAACTTACCCTAACCGTAGTAATTAAGTTCAAATAATTTTATTCCTTATTTAAGCACTAACTAGTTATACATTCAATAAATTAGTTTAATTAATTCCTAAGGTCATGTCCTTTATAAAAGTCACTAAACTAAAACAATTTAGGTCACACTTTTATCCTAATATCCAAAAACCCCTTTAGTGGTCTTGTTATCCAAAATTCACCCCCAAGGTAATTTTGATAACATGCATCAAATTCTTTAGTCCCAAGCAATTATATTGATTCAGGGTGAAAGGTTATGTTTCTAGGGTCCCCTCAGATTTTTTCTAACTCACCTGTCCAAGTAGAAGAGAGCAAGTTCTGAGAAAATGTAAAAAATTGCAAAAACAAGCTCGGGCCAGGAAAAATCATGAAAAATGGCTATGTCCTAGTCCAGGCGGTCCTTGGGATAGTTGGGACAAAAGGGCGCGAACCGGGCGGATCGGTTGAAATGAGTCAAGGCAGCCCGGAACAGTTGGGCCAAAGGTACGCGAAGTACGTGAACCGGCCGGATCGGCCGAAATGAGAACTTTCAGTCCGAGGCGCGGGACAAAAGTACGTGAACCGGCCGAACCAGGTGAATCAGGAAAATTTGTCTCAGACGGTCCGAAAGCAAATGGGACATCTGGGCCGCGAGTTCGCGAACCGGCCATTCAAAGCCAGAAACAGTGGGAACTTGAAGATCGGGCCAAATGGGACAAAGGGACACGCGGGACGCAGATAGCCGAAGGAGCCGAAAGCCAATCAGATCACGCCACATGTCACCGGCAAAAGGGGACATGGAAGCCCATTTCGGGTGGTTCGGAAGGATTTGTCCCATGCAGCATTTGGGACAAATGGGACAAAGGGACGCGTGGGACGCGAAAAGCCGAAGCGGCCGAAGGAGAAGAAGAAAAGTCAACATTTGGTCCGGAAACTTCAAACGGCCATAACTTTTGACTCCGAGCTCCGATTTCTTATTTTTGATGAGGGTAGATATATTTAAATAAGAGAAATATATTCGGCTCCAGTCAGTTAATGCTCATTCCCGTCAAATGACAGAAAACGCCTGCCAGGCCCAAAATAGCTGCCCGCACTCAGAAGGCCATAACTTTTGCATTTCTCAATGAAATCGCACAAAATTGGTACCGTTGGAATCGTGGTTCCAAGCCCGATGCACAGAAATCAAGAAATTATGGATTTGATCAAGAATTGATTAAGATTTTTAAGAAAACGTGGCCGGGTTCAGAACAGTGTTTTATTTGGTAGCTGGGAGTGCAATTAAGAGGCATGGTCATCATTCTTTCTCTACTGCAGCACATGGGACAGTATGGGGAGCCTTTTTCAAGTAATGTGCAATCATTTCACTCAATTTAATGCCTCTTACAGGTGGTTGAAGGACAGATTTCAGGATTTCCATTTTCCCTTCTCTTTCCCTTCTCATTTTTCTATAAATTGGAGTGTTGGGCTCATTGTAAAGGAGAGAGTTTTTGGGTAGCAAAGCTCTGCCAAAATTTCTTTGTGAAGCCAGTGTGTTGCAGGCCCTTGTAGTGGACTCCTTGCATGGTGATCCAGGCCCTTATCTTGTAATAGACTGAACTGTGCATACCAGGAAGCAATAAAATACAAGTTTGTGGATGTATCTTCCCCTGCTGTGTTTTCTTGCATTCTTCTTGCCCTTTTATCTTTCTACAAGAATATTGTGTCTATTATTATGTTCTTGCAGGAATTCATTATCATTGTGTGTGCTTGGAATACTGCTGTGAATGCATTTTGCTAGATTATGGAGAACTGTCATCACCTCTTCTAGTGTGCACTTTGCCTTTGTATTTCACACATTTGGAGACTACTCTCACATCCTCCTTTTCTGGTGTATCACCGCTTTAGTGTAGGCTTTCATTTTATGTATTCTCTTTCCCTGGTCCCTTGGAAATTTAGATTAGAATAGTTAGCTTATCCTGCATTAGAGTAGATTGTGGCAGGTAGTTTAGGAGCAAGAACCAGCTTTCTCTGGAGGTCTATCTCAAGTAGCAAGTCCCACAACTTGGAGATAGTACCCATGTTATCCAATCACACTGTGAGTTCAGGTATATGCACAGGGGTGCTGTGATTCGGTGATAACAGTCTCATTCACAAGTTATACATACATTTAATTTAAAGACATATTCCCATAAAAATATCCTCACCTAACAATTATAGGACTTATTCCTAACCATTAGATGGATTCATTTAGATCCCTTAGATCTTAGGTATTCAATCTAACCCTAATCATAACCCTATTTTTACATTTTCATTTTGAAGGTTTGGGAGAAGAAGGAGAATTGAAGCCATGAAAAGGTTTCTCAAGCCCAAGGATGTCTATACACTTTCTTTTTTGCTTATTCCATTTGTAACCCTTTCCTAGGGTTTGTTCATATTATTATTTGTTGTTGTGTATTTTATTTCCATTTAGCCTATTTTGGTATGGGCATTTTCCCCTTTTTTAGATGTGGTTTAAATGGTTATACACACACACACACACATAGAGATATATATTTGTTAAAGAATATATATATTATACAATCAAAAAGTCTCATTGTAGTGGCCTAGTTATGGCCTTCTTTTTTATATATATATGAGACATACACACACACACAAATATTCATTTCGAATATTTATATTATCAAACAATAGTCATCTACATATGCAAATGCACATGGGGTGTAAGTTAAAATTCATGCCCTGTTTATTGACATGGTATGAATAATTTGGGGAGGGGGGATCCCACCAGCCCACCACATATTATAATGTATTATTAACATTTTGGTGGGAGGGTCGTGCCCCCATCTCCCACTCGAGCCGCCACCCTCCCACTCTGTATTATTACCAAAGGTAGGATCTCTCTTCATTTTCTTCAAATTTCAACTATGACCAAAGATTCACTTGATCTCCACCATCTTCTTCAAAATCCAAACACAACAACAAAATAGGGAGTAGGAAACACTCTCCACCCAAAGATAATCCAATGAGAAGGAGAATCCTTCCTCCTCATTGGCCCCAAGATCTAACAATGAAGCAATAAGAGTTATAAGAAAACCAACACAACTTTACATCACTTCCATAATCAACATTCAAAAGCCTTTCAACATAATAATCATAATACCAAAATCACAACAAACAATATATTTTTCCATGGACAAAGGCTTAATACTCAAGTAAAGAGAGAGAAAAGAAACATGTGGATACACTTATGCCTCCGAAAAGATTGAGTGCCCACCTTAAATACTTCAAGAAACTCAATCACATACCAACAAGACTCTTATGCCTACCTCAATAAATATATGCAAGATAAGCACAACTTTCACTAATCTACGAAGGTGAGATGCCCCAACCCAACTCCCTCCAAAGATACACAATAATACTCTTATGCCTCCCTCAAAAATATCCCCATTTATTTTTCTCCTACACAACCTAAAGACCATTCTATTTCCCAAAATCACAAATATAAAATAATCATCCATTCACAATCATTTTCACAACAAAATAGTAATAAGAATACATGGGTTAAATCCCTACCTTGCCATTGAAAGAGTATCCAATCCACAAGCACAATCTCTAAGCCTTTCCAAGTCCAAAAATCACAAACCACCTCTAAATTTTCAAACAAGCATTCCCAAAAGTAAGCTCCTCCAAAATGCAAGAGTCCAAATTAAATAAGTAATGCATAAATCATCAAACAAAATTTAATAAATAGAAAAGAGAGGAGAGAGAGGAAATGTAGCTCCATGTAGGATGCCAAAACATTCATTCTTCACTCCACATCACATTGTAAAACCCCAAACTTAAAGGTCAATAAATTGGTGGTTGAGGAATGACAAACCTCTTACACACACAAACTCAAACTCATACCTAAAAATGACAATATTAAAATATCATGTAAGAAAGTGTAATAAATAGCACCTTTGCCCTTACAAGTCACATAATGGGGTTTATTTTTTACCTCTTAACCCATAGGTGAAGTTGGTAGAGAAAATTAAGAGGTGTAGGAAAAGCTTAACTTTTCCCACAACCCTCCAAAAATGGACCTTAAGCCCAAATCCGAATTTGACATGCGAGGTTGAGTACACAACACTTAAAAGTAATAAAATAATTTGAATAAAACATAAATCAAGGATCATATACAAGCATTAAATAGTCCCTTTTGTCACATCTCAATTTACAATAATTAATCAATATTAATCAACTTAAGTAGAACACTTTAAGTAAAAATAATAAAGGTGACTCACAATACTAAAATAATTCAAATACTCACAAAATAAATAAAACAAAAAGGGAACAACACATTTACCCAAGGTCACATTTGAGGCCACCCCCCAATGGGGACCTCCTAATAATCTAAAAACAACAATAAACATACAAATACACAAGTTGCCAAAGTGACTTGTTGTCAATACCCCAAATTCCTTCACTGTTGGTCTCCTATCCCCTTTTGTTTATTGTTTTCAATTTCTGTAAAATTCCAAACAATACCTTTACTGGCCTTATGGTCTTATTAATGACATTGTGATGATAAAACACACATATACATATTAATTCACATCATCAAATATCATAACTAAACCATCACTAAAATCAAGTAATTTCACCAATTGTTCACAATTTCAAATATTTCGATTCTATCATTTCATCAATTAGCAATAAGATCACAAGACTAACTAAATCATCTAACAAAATCTGTATATCAAAATCCAATGAGTCAGTACATATATAAAGTAGTAACTCTAGATCATCATCAAATATTGATATGTCAATCCATGCATATAATCCATCATATAAGTTGCATCATGTCAAAAGTCTAAAACATCCATACTATCTATCAAATAGCCAAATCAAATATAGAAATGTCAATATATTGTTGTCTAAATATCAAATATGATAACAATGTCTATGGCTTCAATCCAAAATAATAAAATTCACAGTAATATCAATGTTGAAAATGAGTGGGCACTACAACATTCCACTAATCGATGTTTTTGGTTATGGCACATCGTTCAAGTACTTGCTTGAAAATGGAAGAATCAAACTTCGAGAATATACAATATCAACACCTAGTAATGAAAATCATAAACTTAAAAATTTTAAGAACCCATTACCCAAACATTATAAAAATTTGACCAATTCCTTTGTTAATTATGTTGCACCTTCTCCATCGGAGATCTTGATTTCTTAGTTTCTAACACCAAAGTTAGTAAGATTTGGTCATTTCATTTTCCAACGGTAATTAACATGCTACATTTAAATCTAATAATTTACACATACATGCATATATCAACTCAACAACTATCACCAATACTAAATTTGATCCATCCTGGCCCATTAGTTCTTGTTCTATGTCACTCCATAAGGCTATTGGTTACCCTCCATTGTAAATTGAATACCCATTTCACAAACCCTTTGGTTTTGTTAAGCTACATGTCACAATCATTCCTCTTACCATGCTTGTCCCTTTCATTATTAGAAACACAGTTGAGGGATGTGACTTGATTTTGGGCCTTAATGGGATTTGTTAGTCTTAATCTATTATATCTATGAATCACTTATGACTTAAATTAATTCAAAATTCCCAAGTTATTTCTATTAATGGTGTCCCTCCATCTCCTCCACTTTCTCAATATCCTCACACAAATGTATCTCCCACCTCTTCTAACATGTCTCATTCTATGTTATTACAAGCATAGTATACTCCTATTTCACCGACTTGAGTGTCGTCCACATGGCTAACTCATTACACTAATCCTAGACATCGAGTATAGGCCTATTCCTAGGATGGTTATTACTTCTCGACATTAATCACCACCTCATTTTATTCCATGCATATATTCGTCACCTTCACGAACAACATCATCTAGATATTCATCACCTACACATTTTAATACACCACAATATTCATGTTATACACATTCCTCACATACATATAAAATTCATTAACCAACACATCTTTTATCTTACATGTCACCTCTTTTACATCATGTTCCTACGGTTTCATTCTTGCAGCCATCGGTTGAAGGACCTTCATCTGTCACTCTCATTGGTTATTTTTTTTTATATACTATTGGGAGAAAGAGAATCATATACCTTACACTAACTCACACATCTATCACCCTTTCATTCTCACATAGGCATACGATATCACACGTCATAGCACCTTTGTTACCCAATGACACACTCTTGTGCTTCATTTCACACTTGACTTGTTGACGGATTACCATTACACTCAATCCCATAGACTACACCTTTGGAATTACACCTTACATTTCATCATATATTGTGTGTCATGCAACATTCATCCTACTGGTGTCCCACGAATAATAGTTCTCATATATGCATAACATCCGTTAGGGTATCTATGTATTTAGTCACATCATACACTACATTTTTCTACATATATTCTATATACTACGCAAAGTTACATTACATATGATTCTATCTATACATATTATCATTATATATTCCATTTCTATCCATGCCTATTATTGCATTTTCCACATTACGCATTCTACATCCTACAACTTTTAGCATTGCATTTTACATACCATGTCTTTATGAATCCTACTTATCACATGGTCGTATAGTTTCATCATACATGCTACATTATCTTTTACGTGCCACACTTACCACCCTATGATGCAATTTAGTTTCTTATACCATACTCGACTACCGAGGGTTTACAAATCAAATGGACCTTACACTTATCATGTGATAATCATAGGATAGTGACATACGGTTTAGACTAAATTATCACCCACCTACATCATTTCCTCTAGTAGTGATATACACTTAGGTATAAATCATCACTCATTCTTTCATCTTATAGTGATATACACTTTTTCTTAAATAATTACCCATCCTTTCATCTTATAATGATATACATTTAGTTCTAAATCATCACCCATCCTTTCATCATATAGTGATATACTCTTAGGGATAAATCATCACCCATCCTTTCATCATATAGTGATATACACTTAGTGTTAAATCATCATTCTTTTATTCAAATAGTTCATGATATATGCTTCAACTATAGGGTTCACACACATCCTTTCTACATGTCGCATCTCATCACTCCTACATACACACTCATCACAACACACCGACACAACACACACTACTTGACCATTTCCCGATGAAGCACTCTTTTTACGGTTCATTCTTGACTAGTGAGGGGGAGAAAATTGAACATTGCATACAATTCCATCCATTTGAGGGCACATGGATCCTAACATTTTATCTTTTATTCCATTTCATTCATTCACAACATACTAAATTGTCTTGGGGGAATTTATCCTTGTTTGCAAGTTTTTGCATGATTAATTTACTACACATGTTATATTTATTTCTTATATGTCACTACATATTTCATCCACACATGCACATTCTTGTTTTTTTAGTGTCATCGTAGATACAAGAATCCTACACGTGTCATGGATGCTCACCTTCCACCTCTCCAATACTGGTTGCTATGGGCATCCACATTCTTCTCATGTAGGTGTTATTGTTTCATTTTTCACTTAGCATATTCCATCACTTGATCATACACACTTTGAAAAATTGTTTATTACTTCAACATGCTAATGGGTGTTCCATGTACAACACTTGTTTTACAGGATTAAATTTTTCCATGACTATGTGTTTGTTTATCTTTACTTTTCGCTATTTTCTTCCATTGTATGAGGAATTTTCCCTATATTTTTGTGCACATTTGTTTACTTGTTTACAACCATAACATCCTTTTGTGTCTTGGAACATCATGAGTGATGTCCCATGTTTACAATCTGATTTGTGTAGATTACTTATTTTCTTGCATGTTTAAATTCTTTGTATTGTCTTCCTAACTTACACATGTTTTCTATATGCATGCATTGTTTTCTTTACACTTGTCTTTGGATAGCCTTCTTGTTTGTGTTTTCCTTTTTTATACCAAGCACTTTCTAGGGTACACAGTTTAGATTGGGGTTGGTCCTCTTTTGGGGTTGCATTCTCCTATCAGCGACGTCGCATTCGCCCCTAAAGAGTGGGGGAATAATTTGGGGGTTTACATAATAACACAATGAAGTTACACCGGTTTAGTACATTGTACTTTCCACCCTTGGTATTTTGGGTTTACATAAAACATGAGTTTTTTTAGACTAGTACACTAACCCTTTAAACATCAACTTTTATAGGATATGGTGTCCTTAGCAATTTTGGTAAGTTGTTGTAGACTTGGAGGTTATAGTGGGTGTCTTTCTCTACACTACTTTGGTGAGTTGCATCATATCATCCAAAAACTAGGACATAAAGATCTGAGATCTCTTCACACACATTTTAGTAGAAGAGATTAGAGTTTTGGGGAAACAAAGCATTTCCTCTATACACTTCTTCAACCAACGTGGCTTGAGATCGCCCAAAACTCGTAGAAATATAGGATATCCTTCTACACCCTTTCTCTTGACATGGTTTAGGTGCACATGTTCCATTTAAACTTTTCATTTTGTGTATTTTACATTTACGTATTTTACACATTTCTATACACATGCGTATTTTACATAGCATTTTTAAATAAATACATATTTGACTACTTGATCATGTTCTCCTTGCACATTCAACAGTTTGAGAAACAAGTAGTTAAATTGGGGGAAACAAAAACATAAAAAAAAATGAAGATGACAATAACATTTCATGATAGTCACATGCCTTACTAACCATGTAGGTACACTACACACCAAATCAGCTACATACACATTTTGTCCTATGTTCACTCTCATCACTTTTTCTATGCACATTTTTCATCTATAATTTCAATGCTCCATTCTTTTTATCATTCCACGCTTTTGTCTAGTCCTTTGGAACATTTTCTACTACACTCTACATGGACATCAGGTATGCATCTCTATCTACTTTATGTTACTGAGATTTTTGCTCACCAACATAAAGTGGGGAAAAATATAGTCATAGAATCATGCACTTTAGACATTATTTAACTCGGTCTCATAGTACTATTTAGAAGGTTCTTAATTGAAGAAAGTACTTATTAATCCCACATTTTGGCCATCTTGTTTTAAATTTTATTTTGTCATTCCCATACATTTTTACATACATGCTTAGTTGTTTCAACACTTTCTTGTTATTTTATCCTAAACCAGGGAAGCCCAGGGGCACCCTCGGTCCCACCTGGGGTGCCCCGATCCTTGTTTTACTTTCCCGCCTCTTTTTGGGCTCTTACTAGCCATTTTTCATCCTTATTTTTTTTCCTAGTCAATCATGTTGGGCTTAATTATGAAATTAAAGAAAGAGAACCCTAGAAATATAAAGTTATGAGATCATAATGAGGGTCCTAGCATTACTTACTATTATCACCATATCTAGACTTACATCCATTGCATCACTTGCATCCACATAGTTCCATGCATCAAGGCAAGATGATCTCGCATCAACACACATTGCATAGGGGTGGGGGATTCTATTCTATTCCATGCACACATACTATTACATTTTCTACATTTAGTTATTGTTCTCTCTTTCACAAAGTCTGATTGGATCAATAGAACCTAGGGCACGACATGCACACACACACACATCGTAACTACATTTGGGTCTGAAATTTAGTTCAACGCTCGGTTTAGTAAGACCACTATTTTGGAAGCTGAGTTCAATCCGACCCATTAATTTGCATCTTTTTTTAAGGTTTTGATACTTCTTTTGTCTCTTATAGGCTTTAATATCATATTGCTATATTCGGTACATTCGGCATAGTTTAGTGTATCCAAATGACAGAAGAAGAAAAGGTTACAATATATCTTCGACCCGTAAAGAATAAACTTCGAGATTTTTCGAGACCAGGGTACCCCAAGGGGCACCAATACCCTCATGGCTACTTCAATGTACTCAAAACTTTGAGATCCACTCTTTTTGGGACTTTTGTGTAGTCATTATTGCTTATGGAATTTGCGGTCAAACCTACAACACTCAAATGATAGTCATCTATAACCATATGAGTTTTTTCCTAACCTTCCTCTTGCACATTAGTGTTTTATTTCCATAATTTCAATTATTTAATCACTCTATATTAATTTAGTACATTTAGTTATAGCATTTATGTCCTCCTAGATTGTATTAACTATCATTATACTTTCCCTTAGTTTAGTTAATTTTAGTTAATCATATATGTCCTCCTAGATTGTATTAACTATCATTATACTTTCCCTTAGTTTAGTTAATTTTAGTTAATCATATGTACACTTTGTTACATATGCTATATATATATATTTTTATGTCATTATCATCTTCCATACACACATGCACGTTCAATTTCTCTCTATTTGTTATCGCATATTCTACACATTGATACATGCAAAGATGGATGCTTGGCGTGATACCTATTATAGTTGTACAACGGCTCTTTGGGGCATAAAATTTCATACACTACATGTGCTATTGTTTCATTTTCATAGCACTTTATTTTATCGGATTATACATGCCTTGATATACTTTTTATATTTCTAACATGCTAACCAAAGGCCTCATTGTAGTATTTGTATTGTAGGTTTATTTGCTTCCATGGTTGTCGAGTTATATTTCTTATTCTTGTTTGTTATTGTTTTCCACTATTTGGGGCTTTTCCTTTGTCTTGTGTGAACACTTCTATTCTTTTGGACTATTTGGCTTTGACTATATTGTGACATTTTGAGTTATGTCCCATGTTTGAAAACCACTTTTAGTGGTCTACATTGTCTTCTTGTGTATTAGATTACACATTTTCTACTTTCTTGTTAGCTTATGTTATGTCTTCTATATGTATTTATGTATTTAATTGCAATAACACTTGTTTCTAGCCACCGTGTTTGAATGTGCATTGGTTTCTACTAAGCACAATCCCCTATATGGCATCAATTTCAGGACCGCAAGTCGTTCCACTTTGGGAAACATACTCAACATCATGGCATGCACCCCAAATATAGGGGGAATCATTTGGTTGAATCAGTCACCCCATAAAATTTTTACAGGTCATCACACAAAACATTTAAGTCTTTGGTACAACATAGTCATCAGCATTAGACAAGGCTCAAAATCTTACTTGCGTTGTTACTACAATAAAAATACTAGTTCCCATGACTAGGATAGTAGCACTGGGTGCCCTTGATTGTTCCTAGATACCTTTGACTAGGGGTAGTTACATAACACTTTTCAATATAACACGGTCTATAGCAGTTCAAAAAATTAATTTTACAGGGCATAAAATCCTTAACACTCAGCATACATACTCTACATAACATTTTCTACTTTCACATTGGATCAAAATTGCTTGAAATGGATCGGATTATTACATGCCATTTGTAGTTGTGTTCTACATTTAATGAAGAAATTAAATGTTGGAGGATGACACCTAACTTTTCTCCCTACACTTCTTTCATTATTGACATGATATTGTCTCGAAAAAATATTCTACGCAATTGTTGTGAGATCGCCCAAAACATCACTCCTCTACATTATCTACATGATCATTTCTTAATTCTTTTCCTCATCATGGATAAGGTGCAGGTGTTACTTTTTCACATTTTATGTGCTTTCTTACATACTTCTTACACATTTTGATCATATACATGCATATTTGACTACTTGATCATTCTTCTCTTTTGCAAGTATGGGATTATGGGAAAGTAATCAACATCATCCTACATCACATCAACAAAATCAATCACATCAAAATCAACATCAATAATAGGTACAATGGTGACATCTACACATGCGTTTCCACCCTAGGGTCATCATTCATCATACATTTTTGCACTTTCTCCTCTCTAGTTTCCACACTCCACATTTTTATCACTCCACATTTTTCCTTGTCTCTTGACACACTTTCACCATCAAAAGATAGGGTTTTCAAGTATGCATATCCTATATACTTTATTTTATCAATCATTCTCTAAAAACATAAAGTGATGGAAAATGTAGACACAAAATCACGTACTTTGGGTAATTATGTAGTCTTGATTACATACTACTATTCATATGATTCCTAGGTAATAAAATTACTAGTTAACCCATGTCCTTGGCCATCTTTACTCTCTTTCTTACATTTCTTGGTATTACACTCTTTCTATCTCAGTCTATCTTTTCACACCTTGAAATTTCTAATTTGAGACACAAGCTCCCGAGCAAGATGCAAATGTCGCATCCTCGTCCACACCGGGTTCCTAGACCTTTTTGTAAATTTTTCACATATTTTTGGGTCCTTTATATCCATTTGAGCATCTTATATTTTTCCTATTCATCCTCTTCAGATTGATTATGAAATTAAAGAAAATGAATCATATAAATATAACAATATGTGATCAAAATAAAGGACCAAGCACTGAGCATTAGCTATCTCCACCTAAGGTTGCATCTCGAAGGCTATTAAAGAGCATTCAAGAATTCATTCTAGCATCTATTCAAGGGAAAGGGAATACATTTTTATGCATACACTTCATAGGAGGGGATGTTCATTCTATTCCATGCACATATCTATTTACATCTTCTACATCTATATATTTTCTCACTATCAAGTGTGACATGCGTAAGATCCACCAAGGGCACGATTCCACACAAACACACACAAACCACCTAGAACTAAATTAGGTCTAAAATTTAGTACACCACTTAGTTGTAAGATCACTTTTATGGAAGTTGAGGATAGTCCGACCCTCATTTTCATTACTTTATTTTTGGGATTTGATGCACGCTTGAGGTTTCTAAAATTCAATCTTTCATTAGAGGTTATCGGTGACATTGATGATCATTTTACAACATACTAGTGACTAGAAGCGAAGGGAAAACAATATCTTGCAACCTGTGAAGAATGTTTCCTAAGGTTTTGAGAAGTCACAGTGCCCGGAAAGCAGTATGTGTAACCTCTTTCTAAGCACCCCACCCGGAAGATCGTCATATCACACATTTTTCTGAGTCTCCATGAAATAATTACCCCTCTCTTTTCATTACCCTGTACTTTATGAACAATAATGTTTTAATTGAGAAGCAATTAAGTCATTCTATCTCTTCTTTGCAACTAGGGTTTCATAATTTCTATCTTATTCTCGCTTTGGTCTATTTCTTGTACTTAATTTCTTATTCACTTACTTTGTTATATTGCATTAGAATTAAGCATCTATTTTATCCAATATTTTATTAATTAGACCTTCTTGTCTTGGGAATCTTAATGAAACAAATTTTCCTCGTCTCACCCAACTAGCTCTCCTGTTCTCAACTAGCTTAGCTCATCTTGAATAACTCACCGAGCTAAATTAACTTGACTCACCTGGGAGATAAGATTCTTTTCAATATGATTAAATATTTACAATTAGTAACTTTGGAGATCTTGACACTTTTTACTATCTTATCATATTACAAAATGTCTCTTTCTTTAAATTGTGGAACCCTCCAATTTTCTACTTTACTCTTGACATGAGTGACAAAAATGATACCTCAAAATCTTTTAAAATATGAATTGACCTACTTGAGATATGAGATCACATTAAAACCTTATTAGGATGTAAAAAACAAGAGAGATGAATTTAAAATGATTCTAGAATAACCTTTTACACCAAAAACATAGACTTTCTATTTTCGTTGTTGGAATCAAGACCTACTATTTTGGGACATTTAACTTATTTTGCTCAAATTTGAATTTCTTGATCATTTAGCATACATATTTCAAATATTTTGATGATGATTTTCTATTTTTGAGAACTTTTTATTTTTATAAAGTTTCCTTTTTTGTTTTATACATTTTTGAGACCGAAATTACCTATTTAATCATTTTCATTATTCACCGATCGCACTGTTTCTAGGGTGATTTACTAATTTTAGTTAGTGGAAACACAAGAGAATTAATATTTTAAGAAAATAAACTTTCCCATCTCATATTTCAATGAAAATGACATCACTTGATTAGGATGCTTATTACGATCTCATGCTCAAATGTTTAGCTCAATCCGCCCACAAAAATGCCAAGAAATTGAGAAAATAAAATCTAGGGCACAAAATGAGGGTTTGTTGACATTTAAAATTTTGTGCACCTCTTAATTTTCAATTAATTACTTCTTAAAGGAATCTATAATAGAGGAAGACTCAAAATTTCATTCAGTTTTGTCTAGTGGATTGAGAGATATGAAATGTTTGAGTTTTTGAGAATGTAGTCAATCTAGAAACGTTTGGCCTACAGTCTAGATAAATTATGGTCTTTTTTAATATTTTGAAGCAGAGTTCATTATTTTATGGAGGAAAAATTGAATGATAATGGATTAAAATTAATTTTGTAACTTTTCTAGCAACCCTTCACACGAGTGGGAAAAAAAGAAAAAGAGACAATTTAAAAACTTAGTAAATTTTAGGTTTTTATCCGTATTGGAATGGTGAATTTTTTTGTCCCAACTATCCCAAATGGATGGGACATATGGGGAAATAAATCCACCCTCATGTGAGAATGATAAGTGGCAATGAATGATTTCTTGGTGGGGGAGAGATAGAAAATAAATAATTAGCACTCGTGGGATAAGAATGAGTCACACAAGGAACCATGGAAAGAGATAGAATGGGGTCCATTTTTATGTCCCAAATATACCAAAGGGATGGGACGGATGGTGAAAAACATCATCCCTCATGTGGAAAGGAAAAGTTGTAGAAAGTGATTTTACGAGAAGGAGAGTGGGAAGGACTAAAAATGGATTGTGGAGCCCTCCTAGGTTCATTTGGAGAACAAAGAGACAAGGAAATAATAGTGTGAATTATTGTGTCAAAAATTTCCCCAAAGGGATGGGACAGATGGGGCAAAAAGCTGCGCCATCGTGCTAGGTTGACAAGTGTCATTTTTTATTAAACATTACAAGGGGCTAGAATGAGGTGAAAAGGATATTAAACTACGGACAGAGCATCATTGGGTTCATATGATGGTGAAAGGAGATTAACTAGGATTGGTCACATTTTTTTGTCCGAAGTTTCCAAAAGGCATTAGTGTTATCCAAAATTTACCCTCAAGGTAATTTTGATAACATGCATCAAATTCTTTAGTCCCAGGCAAATAGATTGAGTCAGGGCAAAAAATTCATGTTTCTAGGGTCCCCTCATATTTTTCTAACTCCCCTGTCCAAGTAGAAGAGAGCAAGTTCTGAGAAAATGTGAAAAAATTTGCAAAAACAAGCCCGGGCCAGAAAAAATCACGAAAAATGGCTAAGTCCTAGTCCTAGAAGCATTTGGGACAAGTGGGACAAAAAGGCGCGGATCGGCCGAAATGAGCACAGGCGGCCCCGGAAGCAATTGGGACATCTGGGACAAAAGTACGCGGCGGGCGCGAAAAGCCGATCTGGCCAAAAATTGAAAAAATCGACTAACTGCTGAGAGGGACAGTCTGGGACGTTTGGGTCAAATGGACCCAAACCGGCCGGTTCGGCCGAAATCAGTCAAGGCAGTCCAAAACAAAGTGGGCCAAGTGGAACAAAAATACCCGAACCGGCCGAAATGGGAACAAACAGTCCAAAAGCAAATGGGACATCTGGGACAAATAGGCCCGAACCGGCCGGTTCGGCCGAAATCAGCACAAAGAGCACTGTACCAAATGGGACAAAGGGACGCGTGGGACGCGAAAACCCGAAGGAGCCGAGAGCCAATCAAATCTTGCCACGTGTCCAACGCAAAGAGGGACAAGGAAGCCCATTTCGGGCGGATCGGAGGTTTTTGTCCCAAACGGTTTGGGACATCCGGGACAAAAAGACGCGAAGGGCGCGAAAGAGCCGGCAGACCCGTCGACCAATCAAATCATGACACGTGTCACAGGAAGAAAAGTCAACGTTTGGTCCGGAAACTTCAAACGGCCATAACTTTTGACTCCGAGCTCCGATTTTCATAAAATTGGACTTTCTGGAACGAGCACGACGTCCTAGATTTCTTAATTTTAATGAGGGTAGATATATTTAAATTAAGGAAACGTGTTCGGCTCCAGTCAGTGAATGCTCTTTCCCGTCAGATGACAGAAAACGCCTGCCAGGCCCAAAATAGCTGCCCGCACTCAGAAGGCCATAACTTTTGCATTTCTCAACGAAATCGCACAAAATTGGTACCGTTGGAATCATGGTTCCAAGATCAATGCACAGAAATCAAGAAATTCCAGATTTGATATGAAATTGATTGAGATTTTTAAGGAAACGTGGCCGGGTTCAGAACAGTGTTTTATTTGGTAGCTGGGAGTGCAATTAAGAGGCATGGTCATCATTCCTTCTCTGCTGCAGCACATGGGATAGTATGGGGAGCCTTTTGCAAGTAATGTATAACCATTCCACTCAATTTAATGCCTCTTACAGGTGGTTGAAGGACAGATTTCGGGATTTCCATTTTCCCTTCTCTTTTCCTTCTCATTTTTCTATAAATTGGAGTGTTGGGCTCATTGTAAAGGGGAGAGTTTTTGGGTAACAAAGCTCTGTCAAAATTTCTTTGTGAAGCCAGTGTGTTGCAGGCCCTTGTAGTGGACTCCTTGCATGGTGATCCAGGCCCTTATCTTGTAATAGACTGAACTGTGCATACCAGGAAGCAATAAAATACAAGTTTGTGGATGTATCTTCCCCTGCTGTGTTTTCTTGCATTCTTCTTGCCCCTTTTATCTTTCTACAAGAATATTGTGTCTATTATTATGTTCTTGCAGGAATTCATTATCATTGTGTGTGCTTGAAATATTACTGTGAATGCATTTTGCTAGATTATGGAGAACTGTCATCACCTCTTCTAGTGTGCACTTTGCCTCTGTATTTCACACATTTGGAGACTACTCTCCCATCCTCCTTTTCTGGTGTATCACCACTTTAGTGTAGGCTTTCATTTTATGTATTCTCTTTCCCTGGTCCCTTGGAAATTTAGATTAGAATAGTTAGCTTATCCTGCATTAGAGTAGATTGTGGCAGGTAGTTTAGGAGCAAGAACCAGCTTTCTCTGGAGGTCTATCTCAAGTAGCAAGTCCCACAACTTGGAGATAGTACCCATGTTATCCAATCACACTGTGAGTTCAAATACATGCACAGGGGTGCTGTGATTCGGTGATAACAATTAGATAGAAAAGTATGCTTCAACCTCATCCTAACATGTGTCCACTGTGAAAATGGTTATCCCGAAAGCATTCCTTGAGGGGAACCTTGAAGATGAATTTTTTGGAGGTCCAAGAGGATGTTTTTGGCCATTATTTATATGAAAGTATCTCTAAAAATCCTTCTATGATGAATTGGATAGGTCCCATGATCCGACTCTATCTAAGACAACCTTAAAAAGCCTTTTTCTTAAAATCGCATGGGGTATTTGCTAAAAATAGGACGTGGGAAGGATCTCTTGGATATTTTGAAAATATGAAATCCCCATAAATTATAAAATTTAATTATATTTCTAATGATGTCTTATTTTACCTATATATATTTACGGAGCTCCCGAAACCATCTTCCAAATATTGGCCATTATTTTGAATTGTAAGCTTCTTCACCTTAAAAATATGCTTTCACTGAATTTGTTCTTAAACCTTCAATGCCACTTCCTATTTAATTTTTTCATTCAACTCTCTTGGAGGGTACACACAGGTCTCGAAAAGGCTAGAAATAGCCTTACCAAGTCTATTGAAGAATCTACCATGAGAAGAAATGCATTGAAAGAAATTCATGAACATGTTTTCATGTTATAATAAACTAGGGAAAGGTTATAATAGTAAATATTAGTACTTATAGGATGGGGATAGGCTTGACACAGAGGGAAAAATGATCCAACGAAGTGTTCGACGGCTTACAAAAACAAATTGACACTATTATATAGTTTTCATGTTTCAACATTTAGTTTTTCCATTGCAAAACACACACGACAACAACATTTAAAAGTTTGCAATCAATAATATTTACAATTCTTTGGAAGTTTGTATTTAGAGCTTCATAGATAATGATTATTTTCAATATTTTTCCATGCAATAGAAAAATAGCAAGAAATTATTGTCTTATCATCTTTAAATTTCATTACATTTCTAACAATATTTACGTTTTTTCACGAGATCATGATTTCATGTATATGATACATATACCGTGATTGAAGTGTGTAAATAGGTTATTTCAAGTAATGAGTGGCATGTGAGTTTCTTGCAAAAATAATATATTAGATTACATTAATAAATGATCATGAATAACATTGTCAATGTATACTTGAACGTTTGGCGTAGTCAATGAACAAAGGTGGATGCAAGAATTAAATTTAGTAGTGAAGAATTCATTTTCTAATTTCCTTTTTTATTTTGATTGAAGACAAGACATTTCTATAACAATTTCTTTATATGTTAAAATTATTGTTTTTAAGCGATGTAACAAATAAAATTTTTCTATAGTCTTTACATGAGATAAAGAAGTGTAATACAATATGTGACTTGTAAATTCAAGATGACTAAATGAAAGTTTATACATTTTAATTTTTTATCTCTATGTATTTTATAAACACATCCAACTTCAGCTAGAGAATCTAGTTTCGGATTTTGAATGATGTTATATATGGCGACTTTTGCAAAGGTTTGGTAATTCATATAATAGAAACCCATTATGGGTCGATGTTGGTATCATAGAAATGGGTATATTTGGTAATTTGTTCATTTCAGCTTATTCGATCATTGAATTCTATCTAGATCTTGTCTATATTTTCTATAGAAGTATAATATTTGAAAGTGGCATTTGATCCATTAACCAATGTATCTTGAATTTCATACTTTCTATAAAATAGTTAAACCAATATTTCCATCTTCAAGGTAATTTTTTGTGGAAGAAAAATTGTGCACTTCTACCTAGTTGTTTCATGACATTATAAATCGTGTTCATCAATTTTATTACCTAAAATTCCTTATCCAATGTTTGTAAAATAATTTTTCATTTGATTGTTGACATTAATGTTCTTGAATGAAATATATGGAAACATAGGGTAATTTGGTATTGGTTGAATACATATCATATTATGATGAGAGACATCTGGTTATGTGTGAGACCATATACATATTTGGTTGATTATTAATATAAATGTTTGATCATTTGGTCTCATAGTTTTGGCTACTTCATGTACCACTATATTTACTTATAAAAAATCATAGGGAGTACATGTTTGGCTATTATAGGTATTTAAAATTTATAGGGAAATCGTTTAAAGGTTTTGCATGATAAAATTCACCATGTAAGATCACATCCATTGGGAAATCATTTAAAGTATTGAGATGTTCATAATTCAAAGGAGGCTTTCATATGTATTAGAAGGTAGAGGAAGGGTTGACTGAATGTTATGACACCTACATTGTAGGCATCCTTTCCTATGAAAGAAAAAAATTAACCCTTTTAGTTAATGGTCACTATTAATTGAATTGTGATAGATACAAATAAAGGTTAAGAAGATCATTTGCATATTAAACATTTTTTCTATCCTAGCACCACCTACAAAAAATAATATAATTGCATTTAATGATTCTTTTTTTTTAATGCAATATAATTTACGATTTTTGTTTTCTTTTTTATACATGAACATTTTATTGTAATATGTAACATTATCCATCATGAATGGATTTTTAAAAATTATAATTTTTTTGGTTATACCTTTTTGTTTTATTCAATTGTGGAGAGAAAGATCAACATGTATATCATATTTTTATTCAAATGTTTACTTTTATGCAAAACATGTTGAACTATCTTGGGTTTTTGTATTTTTTTATTGAACAAAACTTACATATAACACCATTGTAGGATAATTGGATCAAAATATTATAGTATATTTGATATATATTATTTGATGCAAAGAAATTTATCTATATAAGTCTAATATGAAGAGGAGCCAAATAGAAATGTGTGGAAAGTGAAGGTGAAGAGAAGGAAAAGGACATGGAAAATGATTGTCACATCCAAACATTGAAATATGCAAACATTCCCCTTATTACATTAATTTTACAAAGGTACCCGAGAAACCTCATTTTATTATTTTGATTTTGATTATTCTTATTCTAAGTCATCACTTTATTGATTCGTGATGTGTACTTTCTTCTTCCTATGGAAATGAAATAATATTCATTTTTTTGAATCACTACAACTAGATGTGCTCTCGTTGCCAAATTTTCGTATGAAGAGGTGAGCTCAAGATGCTCATATTTTGAAAGGTAGACATTTCTAGGGGTATTTTATATTATGTTAATCATCTACATCGTATCTGTCTTCGATCTTGGCATGACTGTTTTTATCTAGCACTATAAGTCAAACAAGAATTACTCAAGTAGTCCTTGATGCACTATGTCATCGAATTGTAAATTTTGTAGACTTTCAAGCAACACAATGTAGAAACCGACGCTCTCTAGGGATTGACTTTGGTCTCTCAAAGGATCCATTTCTCCATTATTTCTTACATCACTTTGCTAGCATCTCAAAGGATCCATTTCTCCATTGTATTACATAATCATAGGATTTATCTTACTTATTGGTTGCTCACATTTTATTATTTTATTATTTTTTTCAAGGCTTTATAACACCAAAAAGATTCAAATAAGAAGGTCACACATATCGATGGGTCAAAAAAATGGATGCACTTGGATTTTACGTAAAAATATAATAGTGAAATTTTCTTTTCCAAATAATAGCCACGCTACTTCCACACAAGTCTACACCAAATATGACTCCATGCAAAAAAATTATTGTTGTTCTCTTTCTTTGAGGGGGAAGGGGCAGTCCCATTGATATCAATGATTGTATGTTAAAAACAATTCGGTGATGAGAAGAAAAAAAATATTCACTCTAAAAAGTTTAAAGTAAAAGGAAAAGGAAAATATCTTCCTAAAATTGATGGTTCCAATCCTTACAAAAAAATCACCGTAGATTGAACTTGGTTCTATTCTATTCAAAAATGAAAAAGTATTAGAAATTTAGGAAAAATCATAATA
The DNA here is from genome assembly GCA_018340775.1 of Taxus wallichiana var. yunnanensis. Classification (NCBI taxonomy): domain Eukaryota; kingdom Viridiplantae; phylum Streptophyta; class Pinopsida; order Cupressales; family Taxaceae; genus Taxus; species Taxus wallichiana. The sequence continues at coordinate 988,734,874 of CM031242.1, forward strand.
TACACATATTTTATACTAAAATCATATTTTTCCAATACTTATCAAATCTCTAGGAATGTATGTCTAGATAATTTCTTCCATTGGATAAAATCATAGTCTTAAGGCCTCTCTAGCTAGGGGCATCTTGTCCAATGTAAATTTTAGTGTCTAATCTTTGTTAATTCATGAATATTTGGGTTTTTGAAATTTGGATTTGGCTAATTTTGAGGGGTTAGGTCACTTGCTATTTCACTTAAAATTTTTGAGTACAAGTGAATTTATGGGTTGATTTTCTTAGCGTCTACAATAATATCCAAAATTTTATATTCAAATCACCTTTACTATGTGTACAAAAGAGAAATTTATGATATATACAAAAGATAAATTTACTACGTGTACAAAAGGATAAATTTACTACTAGTAGTAGACTAATGACACTGTCGACAAATTCACGCTGATAGAATTTCCTTTCAATTCTTCGCATTCACCAAGATTTTGAAATTCATCTATATAAATTAACCAAGTAATATTTATGGTTATTTTAAAGGGAAGTTTTTAGATTATTTCCTAATAATTTATCACATTGAGATCAGGTTCTTATCACTATAGGATGAGATGAAGTTACTTTTGACTATTCAAATTATTATTTATAATAAATTTTTATTTTAATGAACTTCTACAATTTTGAATAAAGATTAAATTTTTCAATAAATGCCTAAAAAGTTGAACGTTATATTTGAAGTTCTACTTATCATTTTCTCCCGTCATCTTCGAGTATAGGGACTTCATTTTACTTGATTCGGTAATTTGTCAATACATCACACTATTTTATAGAATCGCTACAATGTAGAACTTAAAATTTAGAATTGCATAATTTTCTCAAGTGGAGATATTTCTCTATACTATTAAATGCTAAGATTTTTTTCTCTTTATTTTTTTATATTCAAATCACCTTTGCTATGTGTACAAAAGAGAAATTTATGACATGTACTAAAGAGAAATTTACTATGTGTACAAAAAGATAAATTTACTACCAAGGTAGTAGACTAATGACACCATCGACAAATTCTACTCACCGATAGAATTTCCTTTCAATTCCCCGGCATTCAAAAGAGAGATTTTAAAATTCATCTATATAAGTTAACCAAGTAATATTTATGGTTATTTTAAAGGGAAGTTTTAGATTATTTCCTAATAATTTATCACATTGAGATCAGTTCTTATCACTATAGGATGAGATGAAGTTACTTTTGACTATTCAAATTATTATTTATAATAAATTTTTATTTTAATGAACTTCTACAATTTTCAATAAAGATTAAATTTTTCAATAAATGCCTAAAAAAGTTGAACGTTATATTTGAAGTTCTACTTATCATTTTCTCCGTCATCTTCGATTATAGGGACTTCATTTTCTTGATTCGGTAATTTGTCAATACATCACACTATTTTATAGAATCGGCTACAATCTAGAACTTAAAATTTAGAATTGCATAATTTTCTCAAGTGGAGATATTTCTCTATACTATTAAATGCTAAGATTTTTTTCTCTTTATTTTTTTATATTCAAATCACCTTTGCTATGTGTACAAAAGAGAAATTTATGACATGTACTAAAGAGAAATTTACTATGTGTACAAAAGATAAATTTACTACCAAGAGTAGACTAATGACACCAAATCGAAAAATTCTACTCACTGATAGAATTTCCTTTCAATTCCTGGCATTCAAAAGAGAGATTTTGAAATTCATCTATATAAATTAACCAAGTAATATTTATGGTTATTTTAAAGGGGAGTTTTTAGATTATTTCCTAATCATTTCTCACATTGAGATCAGGTTGTTATCACTATAGGATGAGATGAAGTTACTTTTGACTATTCAAATTATTATTTATAATAAATTTTTATTTTAATCAACTACTAGAATTTTCAATAGAGATTAATTTTTCAATAAATGCCTAAAACAATTGAATGTTATATTTGAAGTTTTACTTATCATTTTCGCCCGTCATCTTCAATTATAGGGACTTCATTTTACTTGATTCGGTAATTTGTCAATACATCACACTATTTTATAGAATAAACTACAATGTAGAACTTAATATTTAGAATTGCATAATTTTCTCAAGTGGAGATATTTCTCTATACTATTAAATGCTAAGATTTTTTTCTCTTTATTTTTTTATATTCAAATCACCTTTTCTATGTGTACAATAGAGAAATTTACTATGTGTACAAAAGATAAATTTACTACCAAAGTAGTAGACTAATGACACCATCGAAAAAATTCTACTCATTGATAGAATTTCCTTTCAATTCCTTGCATTCACCAAGATTTTTAAATTCATCTATATAAATTAACCAAGTAATATCTATGGTTATTTTAAAGGGGAGTTTTAGATTATTTCCTAATCATTTCTCACATTGAGATCAGTTGTTATCACTATAGGATGAGATGAAGTTACTTTTGACTATTCAAATTATTATTTATAATAAATTTTTATTTTAATTAACTACTAGAATTTTCAATAAAGATTAATTTTTTCAATAAATGCCTAAAAAATTGAACGTTATATTTGAAGTTCTACTTATCATTTTCTCCGTCATCTTCGATTATAGGGACTTCATTTTACTTGATTCGGTAATTTATCAATACATCACACTATTTTATAGAATAAACTACAATGTAGAACTTAAAATTTAGAATTGCATAATTTTCTCAAGTGGAGATATTTCTCTATACTATTAAATGCTAAGATTTTTTTCTCTTTATTTTTATATTCAAATCACCTTTACTATGTGTACAAAAGATAAATTTACTACCAAGTAGTAGACTAATGACACCATCGACAAATTCTACTCGCTCATAGAATTTCCTTTCAATTCCTTGTATTCACCAAGATTTTTAAATTCATCTATATAAATTAACCAAGTAATATCTATGGTTATTTTAAAGGGGAGTTTTTATATTATTTCCTAATCATTTCTCACATTGAGATCAGGTTGTTATCACTATAGGATGAGATGCGATTACTTTTGACTATTCAAATTATTATTTAAAATAAATTTTTATTTTAATCAACTACCAAATTTGAACAATAAAGATTAATTTTTCAATAAATGCCTAAAAAAATTGAACGTTATATTTGAAGTTCTACTTATCATTTTCTCCGTCATCTTCATTATAGGGACTTCATTTTACTTGATTTGGTAATATTTCAATACATCACATTATTTTATAGAATCGGCTACAATGTAGAACTTAAAATTTAGAATTGCATAATTTTCTCAAGTGGAGATATTTCTCTATACTATTAAATGCTAAGATTTTTTTCTCTTTATTTTTTTATATTCAAATCACCTTTGCTATGTGTACAAAAGAGAAATTTATGACATGTACTAAAGAGAAATTTACTATGTGTACAAAAGATAAATTTACTACCCGAGTAGTAGACTAATGACACCATCGACAAATTCTACTCACCGATAGAATTTCCTTTCAATTCTGGCATTCAAAAGAGAGATTTTGAAATTCATCTATATAAATTAACCAAGTAATATTTATGGTTATTTTAAAGAGGAGTTTTTAGATTATTTCCTAATCATTTCTCACATTGAGATCAGTTGTTATCACTATAGGATGAGATGAAGTTACTTTTGACTATTCAAATTATTATTTATAATAAATTTTTATTTTAATCAACTACTAGAATTTTCAATAGAGATTAATTTTTTCAATAAATGCCTAAAAAATTGAATGTTATATTTGAAGTTTTACTTATCATTTTCGCCGTCATCTTCAATTATAGGGACTTCATTTTACTTGATTCGGTAATTTGTCAATACATCACACTATTTTATAGAATAAACTACAATGTAGAACTTAATATTTAGAATTGCATAATTTTCTCAAGTGGAGATATTTCTCTATACTATTAAATGCTAAGATTTTTTTCTCTTTATTTTTTTATATTCAAATCACCTTTTCTATGTGTACAAAAGAGAAATTTACTATGTGTACAAAAGATAAATTTACTACCAGAGTAGACTAATGACACTAAATCGAAAAATTCTACTCACTGATAGAATTTCCTTTCAATTCCTTGCATTCACCAAGATTTTTAAATTCATCTATATAAATTAACCAAGTAATATCTATGGTTATTTTAAAGGGAGTTTTTAGATTATTTCCTAATCATTTCTCACATTGAGATCAGGTTGTTATCACTATAGGATGAGATGAAGTTACTTTTGACTATTCAAATTATTATTTATAATAAATTTTTATTTTAATTAACTACTAGAATTTTCAATAAAGATTAATTTTTCAATAAATGCCTAAAAAAATTGAACGTTATATTTGAAGTTCTACTTATCATTTTCTCCGTCATCTTCGATTATAGGGACTTCATTTTACTTGATTCGTAATTTATCAATACATCACACTATTTTATAGAATAAACTACAATGTAGAACTTAAAATTTAGAATTGCATAATTTTCTCAAGTGGAGATATTTCTCTATACTATTAAATGCTAAGATTTTTTTCTCTTTATTTTTTTTTATATTCAAATAACCTTTACTATGTGTACAAAAGATAAATTTACTACCAAGTAGTAGACTAATGACACCAATCGACAAATTCTACTCGCTCATAGAATTTCCTTTCAATTCCTTGTATTCACCAAGATTTTTAAATTCATCTATATAAATTAACCAAGTAATATCTATGGTTATTTTAAAGGGGAGTTTTATATTATTTCCTAATCATTTCTCACATTGAGATTAGGTTGTTATCACTATAGGATGAGATGGAGTTACTTTTGACTATTCAAATTATTATTTAAAATAAATTTTTATTTTAATCAACTACCAGAATTTGAACAATAAAGATTAATTTTTTCAATAAATGCCTAAAAAAATTGAACGTTATATTTGAAGTTCTACTTATCATTTTCTCCCGTCATCTTCATTATAGGGACTTCATTTTACTTGATTTGGTAATATTTCAATACATCACACTATTTTATATAATCGGCTACAGAGATGACTGGAGGGATTCCAAGATTTCTCTCGATCTCCTTCTTTCATAGATATAATGGAAACACATCATGTTTGTGGGTATACCTATTGTTGAGAAGAGTCTCTCGTATCAAGGTGGCTCCTTCTTAATGTATCCTAAACTAATTTTTGGGGTTTTGAGGGTAATAAAATCACTATAAATGAATTATAAAAATGGGGTGATACACCAAACATATTGAGGGCTTTGACTGAGTACATGCAAAATATTTTAGAATGGATTTTGGATGCACAAACCAATATTTTTAGTAGAATATTAAGGAAAAACACTTGATGTATTGAGGGAAATATTCACAACAATATTGTTAAGATAAGCATGCACACTAATATTATGCAGAAATTACTAAATTTGCAGCAAGGTAAGATGATCAATCAAGGAATTTTGACATTCACAAGAAATAATAAAGTATACACAAAGCTGCAAATAATTGGAAAGGCAGAAATCAATTCTCATTCAAAGGGAAAAACTAGTAAAAATTCTTGTTTCAACACTCATGTGTCCAAAAAGTCCTCCTTTGTGCTTTGCCAATGCACACAATATATAGCAAAATTATTCATCCCACCCTTCCTAAAAATAGACTAAAATTGTACTCACCCATGCATCCTATTTTTATCCTTTATCATGAATAAATAAAGGAATAAAAATAAGCATGCTAATACAATGAGGCATTAATAGCCTTGTTACAAAAATACAACTCATTCAAATTGTAGTTGACTATTCTATTTTTAATAAATTTTGATGAATAATTTTGGCTAATAATAAGTTTTTATTGATGAGAAAGTCTTCTCAATGCTGAAATTTATGTCTTCTTGATGATGATGTGAAATCTACAAATTGATCCACTTACAATTACAACTATAGCATTTTAAACAGCCCCATGGATGCACATGCAAGAATAATATCCCTATGAAAGTAAAATAAATTGTGTTTGATTTGTAATATTTCATAAAAAATATTCCACTTTTGATGGATGGGGCCCACGTGTATAAAAAAATCTTCTATCATTTGCACATTATGAACCCTTGCAAAATAATTTCCTAAGTGGGGACCACTATGATCATGATGCAAAATCACCTTCCTTGCATGATAATTTTTCACTTGTGCTTCCTTCTTTGACCATTTAAAGATATTAAGGTAATTTGGATTGTTTAAGGAATATTGACTCCTTTGACCTAGCATAGGCGTGCATATTACTTGACCTTTTGTGTATTCATGGGATGAAAAAATGACCACTTTTGATTAACTTGGTTAGATAGTATAGTCATGTCACTTTTGATTATCATTATAATTTGATTTGATCGGCATATTTTTGGAATATTCAGTTGAATATGTTATAATATCTTTATAAGGTCAATTGCAATGATAAAATTATAAATGGGTTGGCCCCCTCTCCCACGATGACTCACCCTTTCACATATATTTGGGTAGAATTTGATTTAACATTGATTGGCATAGGAAAGCATGGGTTTAACTATAATCATTGATTTCTTGTACCATTTGATATATGTCATTGATTTCATAATAAGTTAGGTTTCTTTAATAAAGATGGTTGGTGCTCATCATGGTCATTGATCTTTGTACCTTTGAATGTTGATCGTCAATCCTCTGTCTTTAATAAATGTGAACCTATGTTGGAGTTGGAAAAGTTTTATGTCATTGATATTATGTCACCTTTGAAATGGGCCATCAATGTATTGCTTGGTAGTTGGCTTTGGTTATCATTTCTGATTGTTGGATCATGTACCTTTAGATATCATTTGCTCATGACAACTCTGGTAGAGTTAGGTTTGAGAGGTTTAGTTTTGAGCTAGGTAAAGAAAAATAAATGTCCTAATGTTTGTTTATTATGCATTTTCTCTCTCCGAGTGAATCCTGAAAAATTTCCTCAGGATACCATTTTTGATCTTTCTTGAGTTCGTTTCTTTTGTAAATTGATCTTCTAAGCTCTCTCATGCACTTTATTTTCATTGTTTTCCTCTCATTTTCTTTTAGAGATTCTAAACATGATTTCATCACATTGGCTTATTTCAAGCATTATAATACTTTCAAGATCTCTTTGATTCATATGTATGAAGTGTGATCTCTCGCTATTTTTAGGCACTTGCATGCTATTTTTTTCATTTTTTTTTGAAGGCATGAAGCTCTTTGGGCTAGAATAGTTCCATGTTTTTCCCATTTCCATCCTTTTGAGTTCTTAGTTATTTTTGATTATTTAAAGGTGGCTAATTTCGTCACTGAGCATTTTTTGAACAATGGTATTTTTAGTGAAATCACCACTTTGATGGTGTTGAGTTGATTGTGTCGCTTTGAGAATATAACTTTATTTTGGTGAATTTTCTTCAGTAATTTACCTTCTCTTGATGTGGGTTTGTTTCGGGTTTTGTGATCTCTTGTTCTCTTGTTCTGATTGAAAAGTTCAAAAATAGTTTGGGTGATCATTAGTTTACCCTAGACCTAATCATTTTGATGGTTTTGACAACTTCGAGCTTCCCTGGTAATTCTTGCCCTCCATATTAATAATTATGTGTGCAATAAAATTGAGCTCTCAAACACCCACTAATGGGTTCATTTTTTTTCTAGAAATATCTTGAAAATTGTTTGGTACATTTTTACTTTTTTTCCATGGATGTGTTTTTGATGGTTTAAACTTAACATTTATCTCTTGCTATGGAGTGCATTGATTTCTAGTTTTGTGTATATTTATACTCTATACCACCATTAAATATAGAAGATACATCTATTCTATGGCTTTCATAGATATGGTAGAGAAATCTAATCTTATGCATTTACTTTGGTTCTCCCCTGGATCACCATATTATGGCATGAGCTCTTCCTAAACTCAATGCTTCATATTTTGTGTTTGAGGTGTTCCCTTATTATTCTGAATGTGTATTTGACATTATTTGCTCTTAATTTTTTAATACCCATTTACGGGTTCACAACTTTTAATTTAGATCATGGCATATGAGATATTATGTTTCTATTTCTTCTATGTGGTATGTTATCCTTGAATCTTTATTTCCTTGGTTTGAACTTAAATTTTACTCCACTTTATCATATCTAAAGAATTTTAATTCAAACGCTCTTTACGGGTCATTTCTAAAATCCTTCTTTTGCATAATTTTGGTTCTTTGTTCTCTGTGGTTTGTTGCTTTGAGTGGCTTCTCCTATTTTAAGTCACCTGAAGCGACTCAAAAACTAAAAGTAAATCGAGTATTTTGAATTTTTCTTCCCTATCCTTCGAGCTAGCTCATATTTTTTTTAAATTAAAAGCTTTTAGATTTATATGAATGTTATTGTTGTTTTCTGAGCCAACTTTTCAAAATCGTGCTTTTATGGCTGAGTCCTAAGTTTTAGAAAACTGAGTCTAGGGTTTCTCAGGATTGGATTTGCTAAGGGTACCTTGGAATTCTATAGTTCTTGCCATGAGAGAAATCCTCGAAGCTCCTACTGTCTTTCTTTGTGATTTGAGATTATTTGGCCATAATTTCTGTCTATTCTTTTTTTTTGAATATGACCATGCTTCATTCTAACTTTTCGTGCTTGAAAACCCAATTTGTATTGTAATTTGCACTATTTCCTTGTGTACATATACAGTGAAGCAACTGAGTTTGTTTATCCATCTTGTTTAACACTAGGATTTGAAATATTTCCACAAATTTGAACTCAACTTGTCTACTGCTTGCAATAAGTAATATTATATACCAATTATTCTTTGTAAATCATCCTTAAACCTATGTTATTGGTAGAAACATATATGGAAAGTTGTAATATAGGCTCATGATTCGGTCATGTAAATCAAGAAAATATGAAACTCCAACCAACATTCCATTTATGTATATTGTTGTGAACTCTGTAATATACTTGAGTGATGAATCTGGAAAGCATCTTCACAAATTTGTATCACTTTTCATGTTGCAGATCTGTATAGTTGTGTGCTTCAATCTATATGGTTCCTTGAGTTATAGTATGTTGATATTCCCTCATGCTTGTTATGAAGGATTTTGTACTCTTCCTGTAGCTAGTAATTTCTGATTGGCACTTCTGAATGTTGAAGTGGTGATTTTCTGAGATCTTGAAATTGTTCTTGGTGATTTCTTATGTTGTTAATAGCTGTACTTCGCACATTCAGTTATGTACCTTCCTAATAATCTTTCATTTTGTATGAAATACAACTATGAGTGGTCACTTTTTGAATCTTTATTTGTGCTCATTTTTTATCTTTTAGGAAAAAAATAATTTGTCATGTTGAAAACTTGTGATCTCTTTGAATTTGATATCTTCACTTGTCCTCTAAAATTGCTTAGCTAAAACACATTCTTACTAATTTTAGTGCTCACTCCTTACTTTCATTAGTTGTATATTGTGCAACCATACTTCTCTATTAGTTGGTAGCCATTTACTTAGCATCTCTTTTATTGCATGCATAAATGATCAAGACTCCATTTATGATATTGTGTCTCAAATCTGATCTGTTGTAGTTGGTTGTACTTTCTATGCTTGAGGATTTTAACTTTCTTTTCATCAATATAACTATAGCTTTACTTGAAATGAAAAAATAAGATGAGAAATATGAGCTTGAAATTGATCTTTAGGCCCTTCTTTATTACTGATTCTGAGTTGAATTTCTGCAATACTTCTCCTTATTCAGATTACTATTTGATTAGTATAGTAGTTTATCTTTTGTCACATCTTTCAAGCATGTATTAGTTGTGAAATAACATGATGGAAAAATGTAAAATGTCCATTTTACATGGTGAATCCCTGTCAAAATTTTCTCATATTTCCTTTTCCATTATGTTTCAGCTAATAATTTATCTCATTCCATTTTTAGAATCCACAGCACTAAACCTACATTTCTTTTATGGATTAGTACAGTACATATTTGTATATTGCCTTTAGTCTGACTGAAATAAATGTACTTTTCTAATATGTAAACATAATAATTTAAACACAACAATTTTATTTCCTTCTTCTTACTTGTACCTGCACATTTAGATAAACTAGTTAGAAAACATTAGGATTTTTGGCCTCTCTTCTGTTCCATAGTTTTTCTTTTTATCTTTTCTCTCTAAAATGATTGTGAGAATCATATGTATTGATGTAGAATATTGTTGCTTGTCTGCTATGCATTTATCTTTTCTGTAATCATACCTCATGATATCGGAGATTCATTTACATGAAGATAGACAGTACAAGAACATGATTTAATCCTTGAGCTCATGAATGATGGTATCTTTTCTTTTTTTTTTTAGGTACAAGCAATGTAATGTTAAATAGTGAGGATGAAGATGGAGCAAAGCTGGAGCTAGAAGTGGAGCAACGAAGACAAAAAAATAAGGCAATGATGGATTCCTTCATATTCTTTTTCTTTTATTTTCATGCACATGTACCTTCTATTTCAGTAGTTATGATGTTTACTTGAGTCACATCCCATGGCTTGTGTGGGAAACATTTGAAATTCCTTATGAATAAAACATTGAATTTTGAAATTGAGTTGTGTACTTCCTTCTACATTTCAGCTTTGTATATGGATTGTATAATGAATTAAACAACTCAATAACATAATTGAATGTATTTAATCATGAAGGAAAGAACTTTAAAATACATGTAACCTTAGTAATGAACTTTGATATTGTTGTAATCTGCAACTTTGATTGTTGTTCCAAAACTTAACACTTCATCTATTCTGTATTTTTGTCTTCATCAAGATAACACATCTATCCTTTGGGGCCTTTGTGTTCTTTTTTAAAGACAAACATGAAATTACAGACTATGTGATTTTTTACGTTTTGTAACAACACACATAGCTACAAATTACATGTAGTCATTAATTAATCCAACAAAAAATATTAAAATAAAATAATCTCCCCTAGCTTAGGTTCACTTCACCAATATCATCCATCCATCGTAATGAAGTTTTGAGTTTCCCATTTTTTCACAAGTGTAAAATTGTCAACATTTCTAATTATCTTGGGGGAAAGATTTTTACTAGCTTATAAACCACTGTGCCTTTCTCTTGTCCATTGGGCATGGAGTCCAAAGCATGTAATCAAAATATGCCTTCTGAAGGTCCAACCCTTCCAAAACAAACTAAAACTAGGAAAGGATCTGGTAAACTAGATCACATGCATGAATGCACTTTATTGAATTTGAAAAACATTGCAATGTGTAGGAACTACACTTATTGAAAGGGAAATCCTACTCTAAATAGACACTATAGGATTTTTCAATAATAGTGTTTGAGAAACATACCATTCATAGGAATGGGAAGTTCCTCTCCATTCAGCCTTGAAAGCTGAAAAGCATTATGTTCCTTGTAAGCTAAAATCATATAAGGACCACTCCAAAGTGTGTCAAATTTTGTGTGATTTCCTAGCTTTGCATGATCAACATCCCATTTCAACACAATGTCTCCTTCATTGAAGATTATGAACTTAGCTTTCTTATCAAAAAAATTTCTTCATCTATTTTTGATTCTTTTCCATGTTTAATGAGCTTGATCTCTCATCTCTTGTAATTCCATCAATTCTACATAACAAACCTGTAATGGTTCATTCTCAAGTAGCTCCATCTGATGTAGCAAATATAAAGTAGGTAACTCAACTAAAATAGGCATTCTTTTCTCTTCCATAAACAAGCTTGTATGGTGAATTTCAAATTGATCTTTTAGGAGTCACTTTGTCATCCCAAAGTGTTGAATTCAACATTAGATGCCAAGCTCTTTGGTTATCTTTGAGTGTTCTTCTGATCCTTAAAAGATTCTTATTAGTACTTTTAGCTAACCCATTACCTTGTGGGTAATAATTAGATGATGTACTTAAATAAATTTTGTGCTTAATAGCCCAATTTGTTACCTTTGCACCAAGAAATGCTAAGGCATTATCTAAAATGATAGTTGCTTTGGAACACCAAATCTAAAACTATACCTTCATAAAAGGATAGTATCAAAGTTTCATTAGCATCTTTCAAATCTATTGCTTCAGTCCAGTGTGTAAAGTAATTTGTAGTAGTCAAAATCCACTTGTGTCCTTGTGATGAAAGGTGGATTTATCATGCCAATAAAATCAAGACCCCACTGCATGAATGGTTGATCCACTAAAATAGGTTATAGGGAAGCAAAAGCTAAACATTCTTTTCCAACAAAGAAAACACATTTCTTACACTTTCTTGATCCATTTGAAATAGTCTTTAAATATGTTGGGCAATAGTAACCAACTTTCATAATTTTTAAGGTTGTAGTATGTGCTAAAAATGACCTCCTATAGGTCCTTCATGGAATTTAGATAATAATTGTTGAATTCTATCATAATCAACACATCACAACAAGATTTCATTTATATCTCTTTTGAATAACACACCATCAATGAAAACATAAGGTATAACTTGTAACCTAAAATACCTTCATTTTTCTTGTCCATACCTTCGGATAAGTTCCATGTTGTAGATAGTTAACTAAATCAGTCATCCATCTTGATTCTTAACTTCTTGAATAACTTTAGATAAGTTCCATGTTGTAGATAATTTTCAGTTGCCATCTTTATTGCCGAACTTCTTAAATCAAGTTGATTTTTGGTTATGACATATGCTTTTGATTGTGATTGTTTAGATCTTTTTGATTCCTAATTCTAAAACCTATTGTTTTTCCATATCAGCAATTAGATGCTTACACAAACCTTTACCTCAACTATATTCAACACATGATATCAACATCATATTCCATAACCTTCATTATCTAACCTACTCTCTTCTCATTCAATTCTTTATTTAACAAGAAAGCTTTCACACTTGGATGAGAAACAAGAACATGTATCTTATTGTTTGAAAGCATGTACTTAAAATTATTTAGTCCTCTGACTACTGAAAGTACTTATTTTTCAAGAAAAGTGTACCTTGTTTTGTAGTCATGCAAACTTTTCCAAAGAAAGCAATTGGTTGCTCAATATTTTCATCATTAACCTGAGTTAATATGGCTGAAATTGTTTCAGCTCTTGCAAGTGCATACATTGTAAAATCTTTATCAAAATTTGGATTTGCAAGAGTAGGAGCTTGAGAAATGGTTGTTTTAATTGCTTCAAACCCTTCTCTCCCTTCATTGGTCCAAGAAAAAGTCTTCTCTTTCTTTAACATAGTTATCAATGGTTTAACCAATGTTGCAAAATCTGGAACAAATCTTCTAACAAAGTTGATTTTTCCCAAAAAAGCTCTGTAATGCCTTCTTGTGATGAGGTAATGATAGTTGTGATATGGCTTCAATTCTGAAAGGGTCAATTGCTAAACCTTGTTTAGAAATAATATGACCAAGTAATTTACCTTGATGTACTAAAAAGATAGACTTTTTGGGATTCAATGATATTCCAAATTATCTGCATAACTGAAAAGTATTCCTTAAATGTATTAGATGTTCATCAATTTTTTTTTAAAATATGGTAACATCATCCAAATAAACCAATATGCATTTATTTAGTAAGCTATAAAAATCCATGTCCATTGCACGTTGAAATGTTGCACCATCATTTGAAAGGCCAAAAGGCATTCTTTTGTAAGCATAAGTACCCCACTTGGTGGTAAAATTTGTTTTGTATCTATCTTCTTCTTAGACTAGAATCTGATTGTATCCACTATAACCATCCAAAAGAGATAGTCTATCAGAACCAAAAATATTCTCAAAATCTGATCCATGTTAGGTAGTGGATAATGATCTTTCAATGAATCCTTGTTAAGATCTCTAAAATCCACATAATATGATTTCTCCATTCTTTTTCCGAACAGGAACAAGGTTGGCTACCCAAATTGAATGCTTGACTGGAAAAATAATACCTGATTTGATTAACTTGGATAATTCTTTTCTCATCAATGGCTCAATTTTTAGATTTATAGGCCTTTTTTCTCCTAAATTGGCTTGGAATTTGGTTGTAATTCTATTGTATGTTGAGCTAAAATTGGATCAAACCCTCTCAAATCTTGGTATTTAAAAAAAAAATCTCTAAATTCTTTACATAATTTGATAAATGACTGTTTTTCAGCTAAAGAACATACCTTTCCAATAAGTAGTTTCTTGTCATCATCCACCAAGATTTCTTCATAGTTATCTGTGTGAGTTGAAATCTTGCCTTTGTCCTTTCTTAACTGATCATCAGAACTAAAAATGTCTTCTAGAGTGACCAATCCTTGAGGCAACCTATTTTTTTTAATTGAAAAATCTAATCACCATAGAAGTGTTGTAGTTTTTCCTGATTTACTATAGAAAAATTCAGCCTCTTACTACAAAAATCTACAAATCTGTTTATCATCTTTGAAAACCTACCAATTCTCTCCATTATCAAGCACTAAAGGTCTGATAATTAATTTAATATGTGGTTGTACCTTGTTTTTTCAATCTGTTCTAGTACATCAAAACTAGCACCAACTACTGCAAGTCTGTCTGCATGCTTATTTTTAGCTCTTGGGACAGATTGAATGTTAATAGCATCAAAATCATCCATTAAGTCTAAACTCTATGTTTGTAAGACTTCAACAATGAATTCTTACACACATTAAAGTTTTTCACTTGATTAATAACTAATTCTGAATCTCTAAAACTTGTAAAGTGTTGATACCTCTCTTTCTAGCCCATTGCAAGCCATGAATTAACACTTCATATTCAACTACATTACAAGTACAAGAAAACTACAAACTTAAAGTTAAAAAGTACCTTTCATTTGAAGGGGAAGTAAGCATTAAACATGCACCTTGTCCTTTCTTATTTTTGGCTCCATCAAAGTGAAGCTTCCATAGCCCTTATATTACTTCTTCTATTTTGGATAGCAAGGAATTGGTGCATTTTCTTCATGCAAGCAATAAACACAAAAAAATATTCTTCTACTTCCTTAAAAGGGTCATAGGCATGTTCTTCTTGAGTCTTTTCATCCATGAATAGATTAGAAACACCATCAAGTGCAGGAAACATGAGTTGTAACATCAAAATCAGACTAATCTAGAATTGATTAATTTGCTATAACATTTGAAGCATGAGGCTCAATATGAAATCTAGCTAGAGGCTCTAAATTTATGGTAACCTTAGTTCCATATCATGTAGTAAAGAACAAAAATGACCAATCTGAAGAAAGATAACCTCCTATTTTTTTTGTAAAATCTCGTGATAAACATAAGGCAAAATAAGGAGGTAAATCTACAATAGTCACATCTTGTAGAATTGTAACATTAGGACAAGCATGTAAAGTTACTTCCAGATTTATGATAACACCAAAGATATTCATTGTTGTTTTGTCTAGTAGATGCAATATACTTTTCTCTGTAGGCTCATATTACAAGACCAACTTTTCTCGCAATTGCTTTTGGCATAATTGTGCTACTTGCACCACTATCAACCATGTAGTTATGAACTAAATGATCTCCAATAATCAGAGATAAATAAAATGGTGGTGGCTTCTTGATATCATGAGCATTTAAGACCTTTTGAACCATCCATTTAACTTCTTTAATGCGGTCTTGTTCCATTGTTCCAAGGACCATGTCTACTTTTTGAACTTCCTTTTCTATTGTTTTTGAAGAAATCTGTAGCTTAGAAAGTTCATGAGAAAGTAGCTCCTGTTGTCTTGGAATACTTAGAGCATCCCACATTGAGATATTAACATTATGATTTTTCATTACATCAACAATATTAAAATAAGCAACAATTTTGGAAACAGATTCTACTTTTTAGCATAGGCTTTGGGAAAACTAGCTCTCTTCTTTGCATTTACTTTGATATACGAGGTATAAAAATCATCTTGGATCAGGTTGTAATTTTTTTTTGTCACTTTTACCAGCTGAAACACATATTTATGAGGAAAAATAATTGTTAGCTAACTTTTGTCCTGTAGTTGTTTTTTATCTGTGATTATGTGGCGAAAATAGGTCCTATTTTGAAACTTTTGACTTTCTTGGGCCTTTTCTTGGGCCCTAGTAGTAATTGTAATAAAATCATCTTCACTAAAACTAACCAAGTTCTATTCAAGTGCTTTCTGAACATGAGTTTCTTGCTTCCCACCCTCCATTTGAGGCATAAACAATGTCTCAGGTTGAGGTTGTGTAACAAGGCTTATATTCAGGAATGCATTTGGAAACTTTAGCTAAATGAGGTTGATTACAAGGTTGACACCATTCTTATATATCCATATTAACTGGGACTAAATTGTTAGATGAACTAGGAGCTTTAGGGTCAAACCCTTTGTTGATATGGTTGTCTATAATTCTGATTTTATTGATAAGGCTTCCTATTTTGTTGGTAGTTTTTGATAAGGAGCTTGATAAGGCATGGTAGGTAATGCAAGTCTATTTTCAATTGAAGTTATATTATTTCCCATAGTCTACAAAGATTTAAATACATCATCTGATGGGGCTGCAATAACAGGTTCCAAAATGGTGATAGGTTGTGGGATAGGTGTCAAATCTACTAAAAAGGCATTGAAGGCCTTGGTGCCAATTTACCAACTTGAATAAGACTATTTTCAGCTCGATAGCAATATCATAAGCTTCTTGGGAGAGTCTCTCCTCCCATAGACTGAATCATAGTTGAAATATCACTTTTTAGGGCTCTAAGATAATAAATAAAATCATGGTCAGTTTGAGGCTTGACACTTACTTGGAATTCTTTCCCAAGTTCTAGAAAAATGGATATTAAAACTGGCCATAAATTCATGAGGATCTCTCTTAATTGTAGACAATTGTTCTATGAGGGATAAATGATCTAAATTATCTTGAAATTATTTCAGCAATTTATCACCTAACTCATCCCAAGTTCTTATGCTTCCAATCTCTAAGTTTTATACCATTCAAGGCTTTCCCTTTAAAGGATGCATCTAAAAGTCTCAAGGCCACATCTTCATGTTATATTATGGACTCACATAGGGTTGCATGCAACATCTTTGATGTGCTCTAGGTGTAACCTTTGATTTTCACTAGTGAATGAAGGAAAACTTTTCATGGAAGAATTAGGAATATCATGATAAACTAGAATTACTAATGGGTTGCCATTAGTAAAGGTCACAAAATTCCTAGGTGGTTGAATATCCATTGGAAAAACTGGGATCTGAACAAAGAAATTAATATGTGGTGAAGGAAGATTAGGAGGAGGGTTGTTAAAACCAGGCCTATTATAAGGTAGGGTGTTACCAACTCTTCTTCTTCTTGTAGAATTCAAAGGTAAAGAAATAAACTTAGAAGGAATTCCTCTTACTAATGATCTTGTATTCATTTAGGCATGGAACATGCTGCAAAACTGGTCTTGAAATCAGCCTTACGAAGTCACCAAATAAATCTTTAAATCTTTAGAATAATTTTTGCAGCTTGTTGCTCCAAAATTAACTTTTGTTTTTGTGAATCTGTTGTAAATTGTTGTAATTTTCTCACAGATCTGATTCATTGTCCCACCGAGTGTGCCAAAAATTGTTATCTCTCAAAAGTGCACCATGTAGAGAGATGATTGCGGGGTTCTAATCTTTCTCTGGATCTCTCTCTTTCATAGATACAATGGAAACACCTCAAGTCTATGGGTATACCTATTGTTGAGGTGATTCTCTGATATCAAGGCCATTTCTTTCTTGATGTATCCTAAAATATTTTTTTGGGTTTTGAGGTAAAAAGGTGATTGTAAATGAATTAAAAACTGGGTGATACACCAAAATTATTGAGGGATTTGACTAAGTACATGAAAAATATTTGAGAATGGATTATGGATGCACAAACCAATAGTTTTTAGCAGAATATTAAGGCAAAACACTTGATGTAATGAGGGAAATATTCACAACAATATTGTTTAAGATAAACATGCACACTAATATTATGCATAAATTACTAAATTTTAGCAAGGTAAGATGATCAATCAGGGAATTTTGACATTCACAAGAAATAATAAAGTATACACGAAGCTTACGAATAATTGGAAAGGCAAGAATCAATTCTCATTTAAAGGGAAAAACTAGCAAAATTGCTTTAGCACTCTTGTGTCCAAAAATTTCCCCTTTGTGATTTTCCAATAAATACAATATATAGAAAAATTATTCATCCCACCTTCCTAAAAATAGACTAAAATTTTACTCACCCATGCATCTTATTTTTATTCTTTATCATGAATAAATAAAGGAATAAAAATAAGCATGCTAATACAATGAGGTTTTCATAGCCTTGTTACAAAAATAAAACTCAGTCAAAATGTAGTTGACTGTTATATTTTTAATAAATTTGGATGAATAATTTGGCTAATACTAAGTTATGTTTGATGCAAAAGTCTTCTCCAATGCATGCAATTTTTGTCTTCTAGCTGATGATGTGACATCTGCAACTTGATCCACTTGTAAATTACAAAAATAGCATTTTAAACTGCCCCATGGATGCACGTGCAAGAATAATATCCCTGTGAAAGTAAAATAAATAGTGTTTGATTTGTAATATTTCATAAAAATATTCCACTTGTATTAATGGGGCCCACTTGCATACAAAAATCTCATGTCCGTTTGCATACTATGAAACCCTTACAAAACCACCCTAAGTGGGGACCATTGTGATCATGATGCAAAATCACCTTCCTTGCATGAAAATTTTCTAGTGGTGTTTTTCGCCATTCGAAGATATTAAGGTAATTTGGATTGTTTAAGGAATATTGATTCCTTTGACCTGACATAGGCATGCATATTACTTCACCTTTTGGTGTCATCATGGGTTGAAAAATTGACCACTTTGATTAACTTGGTTAGACTATAGTCATGTCACTATAGTCACGATCCTAATTTTATTTAATCAACATTTATTTTTAATATTCGGTTGAATATTAGACCTTATAAGGTCAATTGCAATAATAAAATTATAATTAGGTTAGCCCCCTCTCCACGGTGACTCAACCCTTTGCATATATGTTGGTGGCATTTGATTTAACCTTGATTGTCATAGGAAAGTAGGACTTTGACTATGATCGTTGATTACCTGTACCATTTGATATCTATCATTGATCTTCAAATCCATGATTAGGGTTTACATTTTGTAATAAATATGGTTGGTGCTCTGTAGGCCATTGATCTTTGTACCTTTGAATGTTGATCATCGATCCTCTGTGTTTAATAAATGTGAGCCTTTGTTGGAGTTGGAAAAGTCTTATGTTGTTAATATTTTGTCACCTTTTATATGGGCCATCGATGTATTACTCGGTAGTTGGCTTGGGTTATCATTTCTGATTATTGGATCGTGTACCTTTAGCTCTCCACCATTGATGATAACTCTAGTAGATTTAGGTTTGAGAGGTTGAGTTTTGAGTTGGGTAAAAGAAAAAGAAACCTAATGTTTGTTCATTATGCATTTTTCACTCTGCAAGTGAAGCCTTGGAAAAATTTGCTCGGGCTACCATTGTTGATCTTTCTTGATCTTGGTTACTTCTATAAATCATCTTCTCGAGCTCTCATGTATCTATATTTTGGTTGTTTTTTCTTTTTTAGAACTTCTTAGTGTGATTTGATTGCGTTGGCCATCATTTTTATCTAAAAATCAATTTTAAATAGAATTATGAACACACTTAACTTTTATGTGTATTTATTTTTGATATTAAAATTAACTATTATAATATTTTGTATTTGTAATAAAGGAAATAAAAATGAAACTACTATGTAAAATTGGAAAATACAAAGATGAATCTCCAAAGAAATTGACATATGAATTAATAACAAATTTTGGCACTTGTGACCTACGTCTCTCGGTCCAGTTGAATGGGACCGATCTACTAAAATATCTTAAATAAAATCTTTAAAAATATTTCTACAATAATCTTATCTTCTCATCACGTTCCTCTACTAAAAATAATAGGAGTCACTTTTTACATCACCTCAAAATTCCTTCTCTAGCTCAAGTTATGAGCAAAACAATATTGTATTCACTTAACAATGCCCCTTCATATACAAAAAAGCCCCTTTTATACTACCTCACATCTCTGGGTGTAATGGTCGGGTGCCTATCCTTTTACCCAAGTGGCCCAGGTTTAAATCTCACTCCTTGTGGGGTGCATTTTCTATTGGGATAAGATCCCACATTTGTTGGGCGTGAAAACAGGAAGGCATATATATAGGTGGGTGGTGTATGTATTCACGGCTTGAGAGCCATATTATCCCCAAGGATGGGGCACTAAAAGTGGGTGAATGCATGAATTTTTTAGAGATGAGGGTGTGAGTTGACAATTATGTATACATGGGTATTTTAATATATGGCGCTTTGGAAAATATGTGTTTAAAGTTGGAAGTTTAAATGAAATGAGTTGGATTTGAAATATATTAATGGGAATAAAAAAGAATTAATTGCACTATTTGAGTATTCCCACACCTATGGTGTATAACACATTATTGATACATATATGCAATATCTCTAATGATATTCAATGTTAAGTGCGGGAGGCCAAAACACCCTTCTATAGTTTGAGTGTGTCAAACCTAGATTTTGCTCTGTCACCTACATTGTCCACATGTCACAATCCCATTGATCCACTTGGTGAGCATGCATCCATCCAACTTACACGCAGTCCTAGTTTTTTCCAGTTGCCTAAAAATTTTAGTGAGCCATAAATTTTTTAAATGAGCTTCGTTTCCCTTGAACAAGATATCGACGAAATCGTCTAATTTTTCTCCACGTCTTAGAATTCAATGAAAATTATTATGAGAAGATCTTAGATGGGTGTTTCTCGGTGAGGATCCTCTATATCAATTGTACTTCTTTCAAGTTGTCTACTTAATTTTTTTGAAGTGTAATATCTGGTTGTTCGGAGGAATTACACATGAATTTTATCGTTACGTGAAGCTCGTGGGGCTTAGAATACTTGCATATTTTTCCCATTTCCGTCCTTTTCGAATTCTACACAAGATTCTTTACTAGTGGCCAATGCCACCGATCATTTCAAAATCTAGTACTTTTAGCAAAATCACCAATTCGAGGGTTTGTGAGGTATGAATGTGTTGTTTTGAGAATATATCTTTATTTTGGTGACTTTTATTTAGTAATGAACCTTCTCTCGATGTGGGTTTATTTCACGTTTTGTGATCTCTTTCTCTTGATTGACTCTGAGTTTGGAAATCATTTGGGTGATCATTATTTTACTTTGTACTTGATCATTTTGATGGTTTTGAAAAATTTGAGCTTCCCCGAAACTCTTGCCCTCCATATTAATACTTTTATGTGCAATAAAATTGAGCTCTCGAAATACCCACTAATGGGTTCGTTTTCTTTTCAAAATATATCTTTCCTTGGTACATTATATGCTTCTTGTCCATGGACATGTTTGCTTGAGCTGTAACATTTCTCTCTTGCTATGGAGTGCATTGAGTTCTAGTTTTGTCTATACTTATACTCTATACCACCATTAAAGATAGAAGAGACCTTTGTTTCTATGGCTTTCATTGATTGGTAGAGAAATCTATTCCTGTACATTTACTTTTGTTCTCCTGGCTCACCATATTATGGCATGATCTCTTCCTAAACTCAATGCTTCGTATTTTGTGTTTGAGGTGTTCCTATTATGAATGTGTATTTGACATTATTTTCTCTTAATTTTTTAATACCCATTTACGGGTTCACAACTTTTAATTCAAATATGGCACTGCATATTCTATTTCTACTACTTCTATGTGGTATGTTATCCTTGAAGCTCTATTTTCTTGGTCCGAACTTAAAGTTTACTCTAACTTGTCATATCTAAAGAAAATTTTTATATCAAACCCTCTCTCGGGTCATTACTAAAATCCTTGTTGCATAATTTTGGTTCTTTGTTCTCTGTGGTTGTGCTTTGAGCGGATTATTCTATTTTAAGTCACCCGGCACGGTTAAAAACTGAAAGTAAATGGAGTCTTCTGAATTTGTCTTCCCTATCCTTCAAGCTAGCTCATATTTTGTTTTAGATTAAGAGATTTAAGATTTATATGAATGTCATTGATGTTTTCTGAGCCAACCTTTCAAACTCGTGCTTTCATGGCTGAGTGCTAAGTTTTAGAAAAATGAGTCGAGGGTTTCTCAGGATTGGATTTGCTAAGGGTACCTTGGACTTCTGTATTTCTTGCCATGAGTGAAAGCCTTGAAACTCTACTTGTCTTATTGGTGATTTGAGATGATTTGGTCATAATTTGGCTCTATTATTTTTTTTTTTTATGACCATGCTTCATTCTAATGTTTCATTCTTGAAAACCCAATTTTTATTGTAATTTTTACTATTTCCTTGTGTATATATACGTTGAAGCAGCTGATTTTGTTTATCCATCTTGTTTAACACCAGGATTTGAAATATTTTCACAAATTTGAACTTGCCTTTTCTCTGCTTGCAATAAGTAATACTTTATACCATTTTTTCCATGGAAATCATCCTCAAACCACATTATTGGTGGAAACACATATAACAACCTATAATCTAGGATCATTATTCGGTCATGTAAATAAGGAAAATATGAATCTCCAATCAAAATTCCATTTATGTACATTGTTAGTGAACTCTGTAATATACTTGAGTGATGAATCTGGAAAGCATCTTTAGAAAATTTTATCACTTTTTAGGCAAAGCAGATCGTATAATTGTGTGCTTTAATCTATATGGTTCCTTGAGTTACAATATGTTAATATTACCGCATGCTTGTTATGAAAGATTTTTTACTCTTCCTGTAGCTAGTAATTTCTGATTGGTACTTTTTAATGTTGAACTCGTGATTTTATGAGATCTTTAAATTGTTTTTTGTGATTTCTTATGTTGTCAATAGTTGTAATTTACAAATTTAGTTATGTACCTTCCTAATAATATTGCATTTTGGAAATACAACTGCGATGATCACTCCATTTTGAATCTTTAGTTTGTGCTCGTCTTTTATCTTGGAGGAAAAAAACTTTCTTTTTCATAATGAAATTGTGATCTCTTTGAATTTGATATCTTCACTTGTGCTCTGAAAATTGCTTAGATAAAACACATGCTTACTACTTTGAGTGCTCACTCCTTACTTGCATTAGTTGTATCTTGTGTATCCATACTTCTCTGTTAGTTGGTATCCATTTACTTAGCATCTCCTTTATTGTATGCATAAATGATCAAGACTCCATTTATGATCACTGTGGGTGTAGCTTGATTTGATGTAGGTGGTTATACTTTCTATGCCCGAGGCTTTTAACTTTATTTTCATCAACATAATTATAGTTTTACTTGAAGTGAGGAATTAAGATGAGCAATATGAACTTGAAATTGATCTTTAGGCCCTTCTTTGTTACTGATTTTGAGTTGAATTTCTGTAATACTTCTCCTTATTCAGATTACTATTTGATCAATACAGTAGTTTATCTTTTGTCACAGCTTTCAAGCATGTATTATTTGTGAAATAACATGATGAAAAAATGTAAAATGTC
This sequence comes from Taxus wallichiana var. yunnanensis, assembly GCA_018340775.1. Classification (NCBI taxonomy): domain Eukaryota; kingdom Viridiplantae; phylum Streptophyta; class Pinopsida; order Cupressales; family Taxaceae; genus Taxus; species Taxus wallichiana. Next base: position 988,758,322 of record CM031242.1, read on the forward strand.
CATTTTACATGGCGAAGCCCTATCAAAATTTTCTCATATTTCCTTTTCCATTCTATTTCAGCTACAATTTATCTCATTCCATTTGTTAGAATCTGCAACACTAAACCTACATTTATTTTATGGATTAGTATAGGTACATCTTTGTATATTCATCCTTTAGTCTAAACTAAAATAAATGTAATTTTCTGATATGTAAACACGACAGTTGTTGTTTATTTCCTTCTTCTTACCTATACCTACACATTTAGATAAACTAGTTAGAAAACATTAGGCTTTTTAGCCTCTCTTATGTTCCATAGTTTTTCTCTTTATCTTTGCTCTCTGAAATGATTATGAGAATCATATGTACTAATGTAGAATATTGTTGCTTTTCTGCTATGCATTTACATTTTTTTAATCATACCTCTTGATTTCGGGAGATTCATTTGCACACGAACATGGATAGTACAAAAACATGATTTAATCTTGATCTCATGATTGACAAGCTCTTTTCCTAGTTTTTTTAGGTACATTGTAGTTTTGAATAGCGAGGATGAAGATGGAACAAAATTTGGAGTTGGAAGTCGAGAAACGGAGATAAAAGAAATAAGGCAATGATGGAATCCTTCATATTCTTTTGCTTTTATTTTCATGCATATGTACCTTGTATTTCAGTTGTTATGATGTTTACTTGAGTTACATCCCATGAATTTTGTGGGAAACATTTGAAATTCCTTATGAATAAAACAATGAATTCTAAAGCAATTTGTGTACTTCCTTTTGCATTACAACTTTGTATATGGATTGTATAATGAATTAAACAAATCAATAACAAAATTGAATGTTCTAATCATGAAGGAAAGAACTTTAAAATACATGTAACCTTAGTAATGAAAATTGATACTGTTATAATCTATAGCTCTAATTGTTGTTCCAAAACTTACCACTTCATCTATTCTACATTTTCTATCTTTATCAAGATAACACATCTGTCCTTCGGGGCCTTTTTGTTCTTTTGCTGAAGAAAAACATGAAGTTGCAGACTATTTGATTTGTTACATTTTGTAATAGCACACATAGTTGCAAATTACATGTAGTCATTAATTAATCCAACGTAACAATATTAAACTGAAAGAATCTCCCATAGTTTAGGTTCACCTCACCAATGTCATCCATTGTAATGAAGTTTGGAGTTTCCCATTTTTGCACGAGTGCAAAAATTGTCGAAAAATACTTTTTGCAAAATATTTTCTTAGTTGTTCTATAAATGTCATGCAGAGAGGTGAAAGAACACACTGGACAAGGAGGAATGCGAAAAATTTCATTTTAGTAATGCTACTAACTATTTTCTTCCAATTAAGAATCATGACTAACTTTAATAGGTTGGTTCTTATGTTGAATGGGTCATTCTTAATTTATATAATCTTTCACTTTTCACACCTATTTGTGAGACATACCCTAAATTAAAATACATAAATTTTTAATTTAGGGTAAAATGGTTTTTCACTGGTATCTTACCTAGGAGTTACACAAAAGGGTCAAAACCCAAATGAAATGTTAAGACAAGAAGAAACACAAAGAACAAAAATTCTTCGTAACGAGAAATAATAAGAAATAGGGGAAAAACCATGTTATAGAAAGAAAACATGAGAACAATAGGGAATCCAAAAAAGAAAGGGAAATCAGCCCTTAGATGGAGTAGATTTTTTTATTTTCTCAATTGGAATTTGTTGCACCTTGTTGATGTGGAATCATAACACCCCTCAAATGAAATAGTTTATGGACTAGGACACTTCATCCTAATTATATAACATGGATCTATCATGAGTGTGGGACATTGCAAACTAAGATAGCTCTGTGGAGAAGGCCGATTCTTGATCCTAACTACTCCTAATGAAGGAAAACCACTTCCTAATACTAATCTAATGCTTCCAAGGTGACAAAGATAAAATTATTGCATAAAATAAACCTACACTATGAGTGGTGATACACCAAGAAAGGAGTGTTGATAACTCTTCCCATCCCTACAAAATGGAGAAAGGGTGAATACTAGGGAGGTTGGACAAATGCAACACAAACCCAAGTTCCACCAATGTATTAAGGGATGGGTAGAAAAATGTAACATAAACCCTAAAAACAAACAATATCAATTCCTGGTAAACACAAAACACCCATATCCTATAATAACTATGAAATATGTGTAGATACATGTCATTTGATCAATGCACTATTATTCCTAATATTGCATCCCATATTATTCCTTTGCAAATTGACGTGCACACCGCCGCTTAGACCTATCTAAATCCCTTCTCTTGACATCTTTTTTTCATATTTCCTCTTATAAACCACTTAAAAAGGTTGTCATAGCCTCATTTTGAATACATTAGCTTCTTATTCCTTTCTAGTTTTCTTATTTTAGCTCCCTAGAATATCAACCCACTTCATTGGATTGATTAATCCTTTCATAAACCCTTCAAACCCGAATTACTCTCTAAACGGGATTAATTAGTCTAACTTAGGTTAAATACCTGAAACATAGTCAAAGCACACTTTGACTTGCTCAAAGTGCTTTTTGACTTTAGCATTTGTCCCACATTCATCCAAATCTCCCATTTTCCCAAAAGAAAACTATAAATAGGGCTATACCCCTCCCTCATTTCCTAAGAATTCTCTCTTCTTCCTAGGATAGATTATAAGATTTGGTTTAGGATTTAGATTGCATTTAATTTTCTTCCATTGAGTTAGTAGCATTTACTTTTGTATTTTACAGCACCAATATGGAGTAACAAGGAAGATCCATTGGCCTTGAAGCCATTAGTGGGGATATATCTTTCTCTTAAACACATAACTCGAATGCTTAGATTCTCTTAGGTTCATTATTTCAAGATTTCGAGAATAGAGGTTAGTTTAATTTTCTTAGTTTGCTTGTTTACTTCAACTTAATGTATGCAAAGAAGAAAACCTTGCTTATTTTTTATCAGATGGTCCATTGATCAGTTTACTAAAATCCTTTGGGGTTTCTTTACATATTCTTACCCCAAATCCATGGCTTTTGCAACTTTTCATTGAACACATTTGGCACACCTAGTGGGACACTTATGTCCATCCTCCATTTATGGAGGTATTTTGAGTTCTTCAAAGTTCATTTTCAAGTTTTTGGTCAAATAACTTGTTATTTCCTTATTTCTGCTTCTAACACTAGATAAATGACCTTTATTTACATGAATTTTGTGGGTTTCATATAGAAATAGGACAATTTTACTAACCACTAACCTATTTGCTCTTGAAAATTTGAAAATTTGTGAGTTTTGCAGGTTTTTCACAAGGTGCGTGTAGGTGTTAACAAGGGGCACATACATGTTGAAACCCTAGCATCCCCATAAAAATAGGTGCATACCTATCTTGAATTCCTCATCATTTTTAATTTTTTTCCTCTATAGGGACGTGCATGCGTCTCCATCATCCGGGCTATGTATCGTCTCTCTCGGCGCGTATACGTCAAGAGCTTGATTGTGTGAAAGCTTGTAAATTTTTCCTCTACAGGGATACGCATGTGTCTCCATCATTTACATCACATATTCTCCTCTCTGGCCACGTATACGTAAAATGGTTTGACTGTGTAAAAATTTGACAATTGTCTTTTATGCTTAGGTACGTACACATTGAAACCTAAGCGTCCACGTTAATCTGCAAGTGTCCCTATCTGGTTGCAAGCGTCTGTGTTTTAATATATTGGATTTCATTAATTTTTTTCTGCAGGCGTATCCATTGAGTTGGGCACGTACCCTTCAGTTGGGGAGCATTGGTGTCAGTTTGGGCGTGCGGGTTTTACGTGTAAAGATTCAAAAAAATTATAATCTGCAAAATCTTTTTTCTAATCTTTCTTTGTAGATTTCTAGGACTAACAATTTAAAAAATAAGTTTTTCTTTGGTCTCTTGGTTTGCATAGTTTAAATATTATTGGTTCTTAGCTTAAAAATTAGTTTGTAAAAGTGTGTATGCTCTCTCCTCGTGCCTTAAAAAGTGATCTTGGAGATCAGAAACACTTATACCAAACTTATATCAAATCCTCAAAACACTTATTTTATAAAGGATAAAGTAAACTTTCATGTGATTTTAGTAGGATTTTTCACATTGCGTATGCTCTTCCTTCGCGCATTTTTGGTGATCTTAGGAATCAAAAGTAAAGTGTAAAGTTCTCTTTCTTGACATCAATCTATGAACTGGAAAATTACTAAAACTTGTTGTCTACAGGACCCAACGCTTGTAGAAGAAAGATGACCAAAATGCAAAACTTCTAATACACATGTTCTTGTAGGTTACAAAATGGTGTGCTACTTAAAACCACATTAATTTAAGCAAGATAAAAAACACACCATATTCAGAACATTGTATTGCAGGTTTCAGAAAATGGTACATACCGATCCACTCAACTAGAACATAACCCTTTTGGCATAAGTTCCTTAAGCTATAATAATGGGGGTGGTACCAGGAACCCCTAAATTAGTCCACAACTATGTAGCCTCATGGATGAAAAAGGAAGTGATCCGCTTACCCACTTGACTAGTACACCTTGTGAGTTAGAGTTACTAGTTGTCTGTATGGGTACCCCAGGGAGAGCACATGTGGACGCACTAGTTTCCCTTTGTGCTCGAAGGGGGTAAGGTAAAGCCGAGATACTCCTAAGATAGGCAAGGGACTATTTGGGTAAATCACACTCACTTAAGATAGCTATGTAACACCTAGTTAAGAGAACTTATTAAGGAGGCCATTCTATCTTGGAGCCCACTTTACTAGTCCATTGTTGCATCAAGCCATCATGAAGTGATAACTCATTTCGAATGCAAACCTTATTTTTTAAAAAAGGAAAAGAACCCTTATGAGTTTAATCTAAGTGTCTTTCATCACAAAACTAAACTACGCCCCACTTTCACTTAGTTTATTCTTGTCTTCGAGACGAGGCAAAGCTCTACCCAAGTGCTGCTTGGTTTTTTTCATCTTTTGATCTATACCCTTGCATTCTCATCGCCAATTTTTGGGGTGAGAAAGGTGCATACCTTGCGCATTTTTATCGTGATAGTTCTCGTCATTTTTTTGTCCGTTTACGCCCATCCATGTCTATGGCTAGGTTGTTAAACATCTAAAGTGTGCCAAGTATGATTTTCATATCTTTGATAAAAGTACTTCCATCTTGATTTCAAGATCATCGTCACCGCTGTGATTCCAGGTTCATCTTTCATCTCTTCTTGAGTCAATAGTTTTGTTCGTATCCGAGATGCAAAATCTTGGTACTTGCATTGTATTCTCATTTTCTATGAGAACATGGTATAACTCCCTTTATTACGTAGTTACAATGCTCACACAATTCAAAAATCCTTGTTATATTTATCATTTGGTTTGAATTTCGATGTCATCTAAGTCTTCTTGAAAAGTTTCGATAACGCCTTATATATACCCTAATAAAGTTGTCATGGAACTAACACCTTGCTTTCTCGGGTTAATGTATCATGGTGATGTTGTCATGCTATATTTATTCACGAATTCCATTTTTCAAAAGGTTTGGCTTTCATCGGGATTCAAAGTACTTTTAAGTATACCTTATCAAGAGATTGTGAAAAATCACGTCGATTTAGGCCTTGTTAGAGTTCTAACTTGACCTACATATGGATACAATATTTTTCTATATTTCTTTAGGGTGCTCACTTGGTAACAAAAATTGGGTGATCACTACATTTAGGTGAGCATATGAGTGTTCCTTGATAAAGATGACTTCATAACACCGCATCTAGGATACACCGTGGTATAGATCAAACATCAGCTTGACCCACACTAGGGGTCATGCTACCTACATAAAAACATCTGCTTGTAATGCCTAAAATCATAAAAATGGTGACCAAATTAGACAAGCATGACTTAGGAGAAAACCATTTCAAAACCTTGCCATTCGGTGGCAATAATTTAGTACCTCTCTTTTCTCATGTCAAAGATACGAGAGGCATTAATTGATCATAGTGGAGAAGAGTCGACTCTTCCGAGAGAACAACAGAGGTTAGACCTAAATATATTTGATGAAATCCTATATTATAATAAAGATCAAGTACTCAAGAGTCTTAGCATTAAGAGCTAAACTTCTACATGAGCGTGAAGAAGAAACAAAGGTCATTAATCCTAACCTAGGAGAACGAAGATTCATTTTAAACATAGATAACCCTTTCGATGTGGGATACACTTCCACTTTAGGGCATCATAAGGCCTTTGTTGAAGGAGAACCCTCGTGAAAACCCCACTATAAAGCTTGACGTAAATTGAAAATTAAGCATAAAGCTTCTTCTCCTCTAAAATTTGATGAAGAAGAGGACCCCCTGGTTGAAGAGGAGATCCTTAAAAATAGATCTTGAAGTTTTTCCAAAACTAGCAAACCTAGGCTCTTCAAGAAAAAACATATACAAAGAAAAAGACAAAAACAAACTTGTCGGTTTCAATTTGATCCACACATAGATTATACCTTTAAAGTGACTCGGGTAAAAAGACAAATTTCACCTACTAAGGAGCAACTCATTCAAAAAGAGTTACAATCTATGAAAGATATGCTTACTCTATTTAAACAGGGAAATGTAGGCCAAAATAAGAAATATTTATATGAAGAACTATGCCCTTACCCCTTTAATAAGGACATGTTACAATAGCCTTTCCCAAAACACTTTGATATTCCCAATTTTGATAAGTATAAGAGCAAAAGTGATCCTCTTGATCATATAAAAGAATTTTACATGGCTTGCGAAGAGGTCATATATAGCAATAATTTCATAATACGACCTTTTCCTCGTAGCCTATGAGCCGTGGGATTGGAATGGTTCTATAGCATACCCAAAGGATCTATTACAATGTGGCCTACATTAGTGGAGAAATTTGTAAGGTGTTACTCTTATAATATGGAAAGCAATATCACAATGAACGATAAATGCAATAAAAACCAAAAAACTAATTAGACATTTGCAGGATTTTTACAATGATGGCATGGGGTATCCTATCATTTTCCTTGTGCATTACCAAAAAAAGCAGTTAGTGAGAATATTTGTTCCTAACTTAAACCCTAAAATAGCCTTTCACTTGCAAATGCATTGTGGCTCTAACTTCAAGAAGTAATAAAGAAAGGCAACAAATTGATAAATCCCTCATTGCAAAGGGAATGCTTAAATTTGTCACTAAAAACAAACATCAAGCCTAATCCATAGACAAACCTAAATTCTTTAATAAGAATAAACATGTTGTTGGTGATGGCATTATAGACTCCAAGAGAGTCAAAGCCATACGACAGGCCCACTTTTAAAGCTTTCCCAAGGACCTCATCCCAAAGTGCCTACAAAACATATGTTTACATCCTTATCTACCATCCTTAAACAATTGGATGATACAAAAATGGTGGAATATCAAACTACAATGGTACCATACCCAGAGGATGCTTCAAAACTAGTTTGGCTCAAAGATCACAATTATCGACTTCCACCGTGTTAAAGGACATAAAATGGATAGGTGTTTAAGATCTGTGCCATTATATACAAGACATCATCAAGGAAGGAAATATCACTTTGGATTCTCCCTCCGAGTCTAGGAAAGGTCCAAATGAAAAAAAGGTATTTACAAGGAAACTTTTCCTAACCATGGGGATAAAAAGAAAAGGAAACTAGATCAAGGGCTAACCTCCAACGACTATAGGATTGCTACCTATGGTTTCCCTACAAATGATAGTCCTTATGATTCCCTCATTGGATGTATTATCTCATCTAGTGAACAGATCAATGCCATCAAAATTTCGGAGAAGAGTTGTGTAGTAGGGACAAGACGTGCCCACTTAGTCATACCAGAACCTGTACCTATTCCTCAGGAAGGTCAATATAATTTAATAGAACATTTAGAGAAAACACCTGCTAGGATATCTATTCTCAATATCCTCAAGATATCTAATTCCCATAAGAACATATTGTGCAAAACTCAAGGGTTTCCAAAGACGTATACCCCACAAACCTTCAAGCCATGATTGCGTGCTGCAGACTCCAATGATATCTGCGCAATCCCGCCTAACAACCTGAACATAACTTACCCTTGTATCTTAAAGTGGTGATTACCCATCACAAAATCAAGAGAGTGCTAGTGGATGGTGGATTTGGTCTAAATATTTCCACTTTAAATTTGGTTAAGCAGCTAGGCCATTCAGAAAAAGCGTTGGGAGCTCAGACTATCATAATCACGGCTTATGCCAATGATGAAAGAGAATCAATAGGGACTATAGTGGTTCCCATGGATGTAGGCTCAACGCCTCATGACACAATGTTCCATGTCATGTAATCAGTGCATCAAGTTATGTCATGAAGGTTAGGTGGTTACCATTCTAGGTGACTCATAACCATTCACACATTATAGGGAATTGCATAGTTTTTCTCGTGTAGCTTATGAGTGTCCTTATACAGATGTAGTCATCCCCCTACAAAACAAAAGATATGAAAAAAGTGTAGATTCAGAGTCCCTCATGCTTTACAATCAATAATTTCCTTCATTGGTCAACCCATTCACTTAATGGGAGGCAACATCAGCAAAATATGGCCAAGATAAGCCATTCACTCTTGAATAGGCTATGTTGATATCAGACTTATCGGTATCACCCAAGACAAGGGGTAAGCCTTATTTTAAGTTCAAGAGCACTCACAAGAAATGTCCTATTTGAGGAGAAAATGTTAGAAGATCCTACTAGCAGAGTGCAAGAAGGCACCATGGCTTCATGCAATCAAGCACCTTAGTACATCAAAGGTCCCCGCATGATGTTTTTCATGGGCTATAGCAGGTTTTGATGTGGCATTAATGCACAAGACTGGTTATATCTTATTCACATCCCTCGTTCTAAGTCGATAAACATGGCCTTGGGATAAGGCCTCATAATGCTCTACCTTCTAAGAATGACACCACCTCTTCTAAATGTGAGGATGCTTCATCTCATTCGATAGTGATGCGATTCCCAATGTAGCGTCTACGAGGATCTTTCCTCCACAAACATATTCCTAAATTCATTTTTCCTTACCTTACCCGAGTCCATTTCCTTAAAAATATCCAAAGAGCCCTTGTATATCCTGAACTCATAGATTGGGATCAACAACTTCACGTGCCCCTAGATTTCTTTAAAAATGATGAGGCATTTTCCAAGTTTATGGGACATAGGGATTTTATTTTGGATGGAGACCACAAGAAAAGATTTAAGATATAACTAGACACATGTGCCTTCTTTGGGGAAGAAGGAAAGATGTGTGGACAAATTGAATAAGAACTATATAAATAAAGGTACGACCACTTCGAGAAACCCGGAAAAAGGATAAATAGAAATCTCATAATGACAAACTCTTTGATAAAATCATAGACAAACAAAATGAAGAGTCTAAAGATGAGGTGATTTATCCATTTAAAGATGATCATTAACTACCAAAGGAGGTCGATCTTACTCTTCCCCGATCCTACACTGATGGAGGATACTTCTAAAATGCTTATTGAGGAAACAATCAACGTCAACATTGGCTCAAAAGAGCAGCCTAGAATAATAAAGTTGGGAGCTTCACTCTCAGCTTGAGGAACAAAAAATATTTGTAGAGATCTTAAAAGAATACGTGGACATATTCTCATGGATATATGCAAATATGCTTGGTTTAGACCAGAGCTAGTTGTACACAACCTCGTTGTGCACCCAGATGCCAAACCAATCAAGAAAAAGTTGAGAAAGATACATCCCAAGGTGGCGCTCCTTGTCAAAGAAGAATTGGAAAAGATGTTAGCTGCTGATTTTATTAAACCTATTGACTATTCGAATGGTTCTCTAACATAGTCCGCATACACAAAAATCCTTTTGGCATACAAATTTGCACTAATTTCCGTGACATTAAGAAATCATGTCAAAAAGATGATTTTCCCTTACCTAACATTAACATGATAGTTGATTCCATAGCTAGTTATGAAATTTTTTCCTTAATGGATGGATTTTCAGGTTATAAACAGATATGAATTGCAGAAGAAGATCAGCATAAACCAACATTCATCACCCCTTGGGGAACATTTTACTACAAGGTCATGCCCTTTGGACTCAAGAATGCTAGGGATAATTACCAGTGGGCCATGATAGTTATATTCGATGATATGATAAGTAACATCATGGAAGACTATGTTGATGACATCATAATGAAATCCAAGAGTAGAAAAGAACACCTTGGAATATTGAGGCGTATTTTTCAGCATCTACGAGACTATAAGGTTCTCTTGAACCCTACGAAATGTGTCTTTGGTGTCTTATCGGAAAACTCCTAGGGTTCATTAATTCACAAAGATGGATTGAAGTGGACCCTACAAAGATTACGGATATCATAGAAATGCCACCACCTACCACTCTCAAGAAACTAAGGAGTCTATAAGGGAAAATTCAGTGCAATCCAGTAACTTTATTTCACAACTTGCACATAAGTGCCACCAGTTTACCCATTTTCTCAAGAAAGATGTCACATTAAATTGGGGACTGACTGTCGAAGGCCTTTGCATTACTCAAACAAGAGACTTGGCCAGCCCACTGTACTCATGCCACCTACCCAGTGAACCTCTCCTCTTATACATTTTGGCTACTCGGTTTGCTATTGGTGCATTACTTTCCCAATAAAACTTAGACCATAAGGAGAGAGAAATTTACTATCTTAGTCACACCTTGATCGCATACGAGTTGAATTACCCCAAGATAGAAAAGTTCTCCTTGGCGCTTGTCTTCACATTCCAAAAACTTCGTCATTATCTCCTTAACAATAAAACCAAACTCATATCCAAAGTTGACCCTCTCAGTACCTTTTATCCAAACCCGCCCTCACAACAAAAATGGCTAGTTGGATCATTCTCCCGGTGAATTTGATATCAAGTTTTTGAAACAAGTCTTTAAATGGACAGTCTTTGGCTAATCATTTGGTAGAAGATGCTCTCCTAGGATAGGAGCCTTTGTTCTTAGATTTACCGGATGCATCTATGATGTATATTGAAGAATATGTACAATGGAAGGTCCATTTTGATGGATGCTTTACCTTTCATGGATCTAGAGCAGAGTGTTCCTCATGACTCCAACAGGTGATGTCATACTTCGAGGATTCCGGTTGGGATTCCCATGCAAAAATAGCATTGCACAATATGAAGCACTCATCGCTGGCCTTAAGCTAGCTATTACATGGAACATCATAAAACGGTGAGTCATTGGGGACTCTCAACTTATCATAAAATAGGTTAATGATGAGTACAAGGTTAAAGATGAAAAGCTTATTCCATATAAAAAGATGGTTGAAACCTTGAAGGAATATTTCACACAGGTCATATTTGAGCAAAAACCAAGGTCACATAATAGATCTGCATATGTTATGGCTACTATTGGGTCTCTCTTACGCATAGCACCTGAAGAAAGTAAGATGCTTTTCTTCATAGAGCATTTATAAGTGCCTGCATATGATATAACGGAGTCATGTTTGGCATGTGAAGTTGTTGGTCCTTTATCCCCTTGGTATGACCCTATCTTTCAATACCTACATGATGGCACTCTTCCACCAGAAATCACCCAATCTGAAAAGAAATCCCTTATTCACCGCATAGCCCGTTATACCCTCCTAGGAGGCACCCTTTATCGTCGTGGCTACAATGGGAATCTGCTTCACTGTTTGGATGTTGTTGATTTTATCCACACCATTAAAGAAGTACATGGTGGTATTTGGGGAGCACATACTAGCGGCACGGTCTTAGCTAAAAAGCTATTGAGGGTAGGCTATTATTCACCTACCATGGAATCTGATTGTTATAACTTTGTAAAGAAGTGTGAACTATGCCAAAAATATGGGAACTTAATACATGCGCTGGAACATGCCTTATAGCCTATTGTAATGCCTTGGCCATTCTCTAAATGGGGCATAGATCTCATAGGGAAGCTCCATCCTTCTTCTTCGATCGTCATACTCACATCATCACCGCCACCGAATACTTTACCAAATAGTTTGAGGCTATCCTCGTAACCTATGTCATAGGTGCACAAATTTCAAAATCATCATGAACCATCTCATATACCATTACGGGATCCCTTCGATCATTGTCACCGATAATGGTAAATCCTGTAAAAATAAAATGGTTAAAACCTTATGTCAATGCTTCCATATGCGCAACTCAAGTGGTCTACCCCATATTACCCTCAAGGTAACGTGACAAGAAGAAGCCACTAATAAAACCCTTGTATGTATTATGGAGAAAATGGTCAATAAAATCGGCCGTAATTGGCATCTAAAGATACATCCCACCCTCTAGGCCTATCGTACCTCCATTCGCACTCCTACTTGTGTGACCCCATATTCACTTGTCTATGACATCAAGCCATCATACCTTTGGATGTGGAGCTTCCTCCCTACGAATATCTCTTAGAGACTATCTCAATAAAAAGACGAGGACTACAGAGTTGATCGCTTAGCGAGTTAGAACTATTAGATGAAAAGCGTATTAGAGCACTCAATCACCTAAAATTATATCAAGAAAAAGTGTCCAGGGGATATAACAAATGCATCATTCATCAGCAATTCAATATAGGAGACCTAGTTCTCAAAGAAAATCAGAAGAACACCATAAAAGATAGAGAAAAGAAAGGAAAGTTCAAGGCTAACTAGCTAGGTCCTTATGTAGTGATTGCAAAATATGGATTAGGAGCCTACAAACTTGCATATTCAAATGGTGAAGAGCTTCCATAACCTATAAATACCATACACCTCAAGTAGTTCTACACTTAAGCATGATGAGAATATCAAATAAGAACTAAAAAATAGAAAAACAAGCAAAAAACAAACAAAAAAATGGAAAATTGAGAAAATAGTAAAGAAAAAGCATGTCGTCCTCATGTGAAAACCACACAATTGTGGCACAGTGGGTAGGTCTTTGGGTGAAAACCAGTTTTTTATGCCCAAGGAAGATTCACTAGATGCAAGTTACTCTTACGGCAGGATGGGTAATCATCACCACTTTTTGGATATGACTTCCTTTGCTAGGTCTAATGATCCTACTAGTGCCACCTTTGTTATACCATGATCTAGTTTATTTACTCTTATATCTGGATGGAGGATAGTACCTTTGTATACTCCCATATAATGTTGAGTGTACTTACACCATTATCACCTTCTCATACATACACGTGTGGCATTATTCCTTCAGATATTCCCACAAAGACACTAGGGGCATCCACACTTCTTTGTTCTTGTACATTGCTTTCGAACATAACCTCGTAAAATACATAAATATTTGGAAAAAGGATACATAAAAACCTAAAACATCTGGAACATTTCCTTTTCGTGGATAAATCTACATGTCATTTCACAACGTTATCTTAGGGAAACCTAGACAACAATGAAGACCATAAGCTATGAAAGCTTATCTTTTAGATAAACCCAAAACATTAGAAAATATATCAACGTTGTCCCACAAAAACAAGGTAATGCTTTAATTTCTTATAGTTGTTGGTTTGTATAGTTTTGATGTACTTAGTATGTTTAATTCTTTGTTCTTTGAATAAGGTCATTTTCTTCACTTATATTAGATTTTGTGTGATTTGATTGTGTATGACATTGCATTCACTTAGGAACTCTCATACTTGTGAAAAATTGTTGTAGGTTTCTTTGTTTTTTTGTGCATCTATTAGAATTTAGTTTACTTTCTTAGATTAGATACCATTTTAATCTCTTGTTAGCATTTGCATGTGTTTGTTTAGTTTTATTTCGTTGTGTTGTTTGAATGTGTATATTTGTTTAGTTTTGTTAACTTTTGCTTGGGTATTTTGTACGGTTTTTTTATTACATCTACCATCTATCATTTCATCACATTTCTAACATCATTGACTACATCACATATATACAAAAATGCTAGGTATTACATCATGCATGTATGCTAAGCTAATCATCACATATCGTATCATCAATGGGGGCAAGAGGGGTTACACATGATCATAAATCTATCCGCTCCACACCAATATCATCTAGTATCTTCCTAAGTGCTAGAATAAGAACTCAGAAACATCTCATAAATCTAAAAAGATGTGGTGCTATCTACAAATACATCATCAATATGAAAGCATGGAACATACACATTTCTAAATCTAAAGTATGTCACATACATAGAAGAAAGGGAAATCATACATCATAAATCAATCATAGTATGGTATATAAAAATGTCCATATAATACATGTATAATTGTCTAGGTCAATGCTCAAAATATACATCATCGATACAATATGCCATATAAAAAGGCCATGCATAAAAAAGAATCAATCCTTCATCAAGAGACGTCATCAAAACAATGGTACATACAACTATACATCAAAATTGGCCTTCATAAGAGGCATGTATAAAATACATATGTACAAAATGAGAAGTAACAAGGTCAACCACATCTCTTGCCCTTGCCAAGGCTCCTAGGTCCATTACTTGGTACATATACAAGAGGTGGCTATGATCTACCTACACCAGGGGTACCACCTGCTTTGTCTAGTGGGTGTTCTCTAGCCGGCCGCACCGCAATGGGTTGTCAAATTAATCTAATCGAATGGCTTGATCACCATGACCTATAACATGTTACACTCACATCTAACTCGATCAAAGGAAACAACTTGCTGCTCTGCCGTAACTACCCTAAAGTAGGTAGTCCTATAGTACATGGCCTCGCCACCAGATCTCATAGCATCCCGTATCAAATCAACTTCCCCGAAGTGAGTGCTAGCTATAGGGTAGCATTGCGCTCACCTATTACCCTACCTATATTAGCCTAATGTTGTCTAGAGGTAATGGCCTCTCGATCTCTATCTATAGTTATAGCCCACACCGGGCCCATGCCCGATCCCTCTCGTATAATGTAACCCTATGACTATGCCTATGCATGGTCCCTCTGGGAAACAACCATCTACACCTAAATCGAATCTGAGATTGGTGTAAAAGGATCAATATCTCGAGCCCCACTGTGTAGCCATATAACAAATTTGACTCTGTCATAGAATACTATCGCTGCCCTAGGTGGCCTGTGTCCATGCCTCGATCTCTCTCCGCAGTAAAAGCCTACACTTGTGCCTTAGCTACATCTCTCTCACCAGCCACCTGTAACTATATAGCTATCGTAGCATGTAACTATTGCTGAATGACATCCAACTATCCACCATCACCACCACCCTCTGGAACATCAGGTGGTGGGCCTCGCTTCTTGAAGTACCTACTAGAGATGTGTGTAAATCTCGATTGGAATGCCCACTAGGGGAAACTCTATATCAACTACCCTATAAACTTGTCTCACCTAGGCGTGAGAGCCTTATCCTTGAGTCTACTGCAATGTTGTCCCCGACGCTACTATAATGTAAAAATACCTTTCTACGTTAGGCCCATCACCATCATCATCATCATCACCATCGCTTATCAAGGTACCACCAAAAATGTGGCTCCACCCTCATAACCACTAGGAGGCCCCAATAGAGAAGATTTCACGCCAACGTTATATGCCACTCTAGAAATAGTAAAACAACATGGAAGCACACCATGATATCATGGCCCATTCTCAGGCGTAGTGCTTAGATCTCTAATTTGTCTCGGTTGCACCCACATAGTAGGCACCACCTCTCAAAAACTAGCCAATGCTCTATCACGAGTAATCTGTAGATCCATATCAAAATTCTCTCGGGCCCTACAAGCATACCATCTGTCTAGTGTAGGAACATCCTAGGTAACTCCAAATTGCCTCGATAATGATCGACCCCGTATAGCTCTCGTATATAGATGTGGTGCCTAAGATAAAATTCTCTACTGTGGTAGTGTCGAGCTCTAAACCATTCTCGGGCCACCGAAAGTGTCTGGGCCCTCAAAACAATGGAAATCTATTGTACCTCATCCAACTCATGCCGATAGTGATATACATCCCCATTTATATCCGCACATCGTCCCTAATGGGACCCACCCATTGTAGAAGGCTCATCTGAGCTCGAACTTTGAATTCACGTAAGGGGGACCAATGGCAATGTGGTCCCATGCCCAAATCTGCAAAAGAAGCGAGCTAGTCCCACCATCTTCTAATGATGCTAGGTAATCAAGTGAAGGTCCCAATATAGATGTGCTAAAATACACTGACCCCAGCAATAGGTATCTCCCTCTACCAAACCACGTATCACTCCAAGGAGGTGGAGCAAAAATGAAGCATCGATCCTGTCAATGAGCAAGACTCCATTGACAAAGGCCATCATGTAGAGCACTACTCATTCTAGCTCTGGATCATCAATGCATCGTGATAATCTAATAGACATCCCATGTAGTGGTATCATCGGGATGCTTTGAAAAACTCTATTATATATCGTTGAATATTGGTCTAGTGGCTCATAGTCTGGATAAGTTGTCCCTGAATCGCGACCCACATAATGCGCCATACATCCTCCAGTGTAATAGTAATCTCCCGGTCAAGAGGCAAAAGCACTTTGAATCTCTCTATGTCATCGCTCTCGCTATATGATGTCAAGAGGCCATGATCCAATGTAATCTATGGCATCTTGGCCACATGAGTCAATCTCGTCACATATAGGAGGCCCTACAGATTTCTCTATCAACGCATCAAACTAAGCCTCTATTGCTGCTAACTCGCCCATAACACTCACGAGTATGAAGAATGGGTAATATACGCTGCAAAATAAACATAAGTGTTATCAACTTACTTATTTCTATCTATTTTTCTAAGGAAAATGCTTCTTTAAATAATATGACTTACTAATTATTATTTTCTTCTAAACTAATCTCTCCTATATTGTTTTGTACTTGGCTATTTTACTAGCTAGTTGTTTTTCCCCTTCTTTTCAGCACTGCGCACCTCCTTTGACACTGCATGCCCTTTTTAGTGTATACGGACCCTTAGCGATGCGTATGTGCCCCCTCCACCTTTTCTCCATTTTTCGCAGCACACAGAGTGCATACGTGCCTAATGTGACAACTACATGCCTGCATTAATGCATACACGTGCGCATGTGTATCATATCCCTCATTTGACATAGATGTGCCCCTCTAACACCTATGCCCCTAGTTTGATGCATGTGGGTGTGTCAAAAATTTCCATCCCGTTAGGTACGCATGTGTGTATCCTCTATCAATGGATGTGTGTATGTGTCCCTGTTTGTTTTGATGCATACTTGTATGCGTACTCAATCAAACCAACACATACGCCCATGCACATGCGTCAAACTCAGTCCTACCTACCTTAGAAAAGCCCTAAAAAGTGTAATAAATGTGTAATTGACTAGGAGGGATAGGCCACTCACGTAAGGTCCATCCGTTGGGTTTCGCATGAACTCTCGGATGTAATCCGCGTGTCTGGTCCTACTTGGTTTTTTTCATCTCACTCCGGATGTCACTCTCGGTCACGGTAAAAACTCGCAAGAGCTCTGGTAGAAATGAATTGGTCATGATTATTTTACCAACCCTGTGGGTGTATTAACCCATCCCGATGCCCACAGGGCATGTTTTCTCCACTGTGATTGTTCTAACATTCTTCTATCCATTGTGATAATTATTTTTGTATTAAAATAATTGTTTTTGCTGATTTTCACATGCCAAGGCACTTTGTGCCACCCTGTAGCTACTTCTCTGTCGCACTGAAATAATTTAAGAGCCTTTCGTGCACCCTTTCCCATGTTTTTCCTCTATTTTTCATCTATTCTCCCCCGTCGTGATAATTATTTATTAATTTATTTTATATAAATTATTCTCGACGCGCGTCTTTCTTCTTGTGGGAATATATTTTGGGTTTCTAACAACATTGCCTTCCCACTATGGCCCGTTGTATCATCGGGATGCTAAATAAATGTACAATATATCGCTGAATATCATTCCAACATCTCATAGTCTAGATAAGTTGTCCCCGAATCGAGACCCGCATGATGCGCCATACGTCCTCCATTGTAATAGTAATCTCCCCGGTCGGGAGGTGAAATAATCGACTCTCGTTGTGCCATCACTTTGTTATGGCTATTAAAAGGAAATGATCCAATGTAATGTGTGGCATCTCGACCACATGAGTCAATCTCATTACATATAGGAGGCTATCCAGTGGTCGCTCTATCGTCATCATCAAACTAAGCCTCTATCACTGCTAACCACCCATAGTGCTCACGAGTCTGGAGAATGGGTAATATACGGTGCAAAATCAACACAAGTGTTAGGAACTTACTTATTTCTATCTATTTTTCTAAGGAAAAATGTTTCTTTAAATTATCTTACTTACTAATTGTTCTTTTCTTCTAAACTAATCTCACCTATATTCTTCTATACTTGGTTATTTTAATAGCCGATTGTTTTTTCCTTCTTTCCAAAGGTTGCTCGTATTCCTCCTTTGACACTTGTGTGCACTTTTAAGTGCATACGCGCCTTACTAATGTGTACATGCCCCCTTTCCATTTTCTCCATTCACCACAGGACACACAGAGTGTATGCGTGTCTAATATGATGCCTACATGCTTTCATTAACGCAAGCACGTGTGCATGTGTGTCCTATCCCTCATTTGACATAGACTCGCCCCTCTAATTTCTACGCCCTAGTTCAACGTGCATGCACGTGTCGACTAATTTACCTCTCCCGATGGGTGCACCTACACGTATCTACTCGTCAACGAATGCACATATGCGTCCCTATTCATTGTGACATATACACATGTGCATACCCATCAAACTGATGCATACGCCCATGCACATGCATCAAATTTTGTCCCACCTACCCTAGAAAATCCCTAAAATGTGTAATAAATGCGTAATTGACTAGGAGGGATAGGCCACCCATGTAAGGTCCATCCAATGGGTCCCACATGAACTCTCAAATGTGATCCACATGTCTCGTACTACTCAAGATTCTCGCCATCTCGGTCTAGGGTTGTCTCTCTCACTCGCCATAAAAATTTGCATGAGATATGGTAGAAATGAATTGGTTATGCTTGTTTTACCAACCCTAGGTGGGTATATTAACTCGTTGTGATGCCCCCCGGGGCATGTTTTCTTCACCATGATCATTCTAACCTTCTTCTATCCACCGTGTGATAATTATTTTTGTATTAAAATTTTCACATGTTGGCGCTTCGTGCCACCCCGTAGCTACTTATACTTCACACCTTTGAAATAATTTACAAGCCTTTTAGGCACCTTTTTCCACATTTTTCTTGTATTTTTCATCTATTCTTCCCATCGTGATAATTATTTATTAATTTATTTTAAATAAATTATTCTCGACCCATCTTTCTTCTTGTGGGAATATATTTTAGCTTTCTAATAGCCTTGCCTTCCCACTAACTCCTCAGCACATACTTTTCTAAGATATTTGATCTTTTTAAATTCTTCCGACCTATTAAAAAAGAAAAAATATTATTAATAAATCTATTTAAAAAACCAAAAACATTGAAATACTTCGAAAATGGCTCAAAATTGGTTAAACCGATCATCTATGACTGAAATCTATGTCTATTGCATGGCACTCATCCCAGATCTTGCTGACATTTTCAAATATTTTGAATCAACGACTCACTTATTATCTAAATCTTTAGTCACCTACACAAGTTATGTTTCTTACTTCGTCCGTACTCTAGGGAATTATTGGTTACCTAGTACTATTTTTGTCGTGCACATTGCTTTTTCATGGGATCCAAGTGTCACTTGTCTTCCCTCTTGCATAATACACCTTTCTCGGGTCATCATTATTCACCCTTTTCATTTATCAGAACATTTAGGACTATATCTAGATAATAAAATATTTGTGCAACCATCTTGAATGTTGTTGGTTTAAGTGTGTGTGATTGTACTTATTTCCCTGTTAGGTGATAATGTTTATTTCTCGTATTACATTGCATTGATGTATGTTGCATGGAGTTGATCATTTATAGCACAAGATGGTTTGTTGTATCTTGGCTTTTCATGTCGGTTTATGCTTCCGCTGCATGCTCACATTTTAATAAGGAACGATGAGGAGGATTCTAAGCATTATGATGATTATATATTAATAGCAATTGATTTGTGGATAGCTCAAGATCCATCTTTCTTCTTGTTTCTTATCTTCTCTCGTACACTTTTCTTTTTGTTGTTTTCTTTTTGATTTCCGATTGAATTTCTTTGTCACCCCATCAACACTCGAGGGGGCATCCGTCATCCTTCATCCTATTAGTTTTTCTTCTACCCCTTTAAAAATGTTCTACTCATTTGTGTTTGTCTACTTTCTTGTAAGTGACATAGGTTACGTCACCCCAAAGAGGGGAAAATGTAGACACCTGTAGTTTGATCAATGCACTATTATTCCTAATATTGCACCCCCTATTCTTCCCTTTACAAATTGATGGCACACCACTAGTTAGACCTATCTAACTCCCTTCTCATGACATCTTTTTGGTCATATTTCCTCTTATAAACCACTTAAATAGGCATTCATATCCTCGTTATGACTACATTATCTTCTTATTCCTTTCTAGTTTGCTTCTTTTAACTCCCTAGAATATCAATCCACTTCATTGGATTGATCTAAGCCTTTCATAAACCCTTACGAAACCCTAATTACTCGTAAACGGGACTAACTAGTCTAACCTTGGTTAAATACTAAACATAGTCAAAAACACTTTGAATTGATAAAAGTTCTTTTTGGACTTTAACATTTGTCCCACATGCACCCAAATCTCCCATTTTCCCAAATAGAAAATTAAAAATAGGACTATACCCCTCCCTAATTTCCTAAGAATTATCTCTTCTTCCTAGCGTAGATTATAGTATTTTGTTTAGGCTTTAGATCACATTTCATTTTCTTCCATTGTGCTAGTAGCATTTACTTTTGTATTTTATAGCACCAATATGGAGTAAAAGGGAAGATCCATTGGCCTTGAAGCCATTAATGGGGTGATCTCTTTCTCTTAAAAACATAACTCGAATGCTTAGATCCTCTTAGGTTCATTATTTCAATCTTTCAAAGAATAGAGGTTAGTTTCATTTGCTTAGTTTGCTTGTTTACTTAAAATTAATGTATGCAAAGAGTACAACCTTTCTCATTTCTTATGAGATGGTCCATTGATTAGTTTGTTTAAATCCTTTGGGGTTTCTTTAGAAATTCTTACCCCAAATCCATGACTTTTTAAACTTTTCATTGAACACAATATGCACATAACAACTTGTTTCAATGATACGTAAGAGAGAGAGAAAATAATAGAAAGGTTAAGACAACTAACACAAAACAAAAATTTATTGCACATGAAGTAGAAACAATACATTTCATGTGGGAGATAGGCATGAAGCAATTATAGTGTTTGAGGTAGGCTTAGATCGCCATGATGAAATGGGGTGCATGGGAGAAGAAATATCAACAAATTTTTTTAGAATGCAAATCCTTACAATTTCTAAAAGAAGAAAATGAGGAGAGAGAGAGAGAAGAAATTGAAAATATGTACACCAATATCTTGCAAAATCCATCATTGTCCTTGTAAGAGTGATGTGAAAGTCTTCCAATCCCATACTCCATTGACCTTGATTGATGGGGAAGAAAAGGAGTCCATACCTCATTATTTTTGGTAGTGAGAAAATAGAACCACCATCTAAAATGGAGGAAATTATCTCCTAATTTTGTAATACTTAGTCTCACTAAAAAAAATATCACTTGTAGGAGATGTGTACATGACACTTTGAGATCTTTCTAGAAATTCCAATTTTGTGTAAATATGAGATCCTAGTCAAATTGTATGGCCATATTAAGATGAGGATGGCATACTGCAATAAATACAGGTGGTGATCTCTGTCTTGTTTCTCTAATTTCACCCAAGGAGATAAAATTGGATAACAATTTGGTGACTCACGGGGTCAGCTTTCCTCCTAGGTGGAAAGATCAATTACCTCGATGTATCCATTCGGCATGGAGTCACCGAATGCATGGAAACAGATCCAAACTTGCTGAATTCGGGGCCCGAGACCACCTATAATCATTGAAATTGAACCTTCTCTACTTGCACTCTCAATTTTTATAAGAAAATCTTTAAAATGAGGTTTGTGAGATTACAAAATTGTGTTGACATGGATTTTCACTGTTTTGAAATGGACTATCCTCAAACTGATCTTAGTTTCCCTACATTGTCCTTTCCTTTAAAATTAACAGCTATTCCATACAATTACGAGCTTCTTCCATGCAAGAGGCCCACCATGACACCATTATACTTGTCTTTGCCGGGAAACCACGAACCAAAATCTATGTACAAAATTACAAATCATACATGCCTAAGTAGACATGCAAAGTGTGCCTAAGCACTTGTGATGCTGAAAACAAATCCTACTCCTACCCTACACTAACCGAAACAGAGAAGATTTTACAAAAATTCAGCCACATGTAGTGCAAAGTAGCTCCCCTTCTTATAATAGGCAGCCATGCGGATGATTTGACACTAGACATGGTTATATGGATGAGTGAAAAACTTATAGGGGACCAATCCTTCACCCTAATCATCAAGGTATCAATTGAAAATTTAAAAACACCTCTTCGGAATGAATTGCTTGAGAGTCATGGAGGCCTTGCCACTAATATGGCTGATCCTTAATATTGTTAAACTCACCCTCATGTTTAGAAATGAACATGACTGGCTATGTCAACTATGGTTTTAACTCCAATGAAGCTAGATACCTAATAGGGCATGTCCTAAATAACCGAGTGTACCCGCTCCTCCGAATTGGAAAAGGTGACTATTTGCATTCAAAATTTCTTCTCTTCGCACATCTACAGACAACTGATGTGTCACCTTGGTGTATGGAATGGAAGAAGTTATGACCTCATGTTTATCTTTTCCTTGTGTAGAAATTTAGAGCTTTTCCATCAGTATGTATCTCTTTGGGATCACTTGCAGCATCCTATTGAATCATTGATGACTTGCTTTGATTCATTGAATGTAGCTACTTGTGAGGGGTGTTATTAATAATATGGTATTTAAGATTTTCCTTCGAATTGGATTCATTATGCAAGTCATCTTTATCATTTCATCATTATAAAAGAGTAAGAAGCTCTCAATGATCTCTTCTTCCTATAGAATCTCTGCAATCAGATTTCTCACTTCCATGGTGTCTTTTAGGTTTGTAATTTGTTCACCAAGAGGTGCTTCATCCCCAAATAAAAATTAGAGAGCTCAAACTTATCTCCAAAATCAAAATCTTTATAGAATGAAATATGGAAAGAACTTGGAGTTTCTTGCATGACTTTCCATGTCCTCAAATCCTCTGGGCCTAATTGACCTTTCTCCAAAATAAGAACATGCTCCTCTTCATTTAGATTTGGGGTTTTTTTGTTCTTCTCTCCTGAATTTGCAGTAGATGGTTGATTAATAATATCTGAAAATAAAGTGCCCTTGTGAACACCGCATTCTCGAGCATTCTAATTACTGATCATCTTCACCATGTTCTTTCTTCACATCTAATGTAAATTTGGTTTACACAAGTAAATAATCCTTCACCTCCTTTTCTTCCCTAGCATTAGGCTCCTTTGAATTCTTGACCAAGAATGGAATTTTAGCTATTCCTAGCTTAAGAACCCTGTTCTTCACAGATTTAATCATTTCTCCTCTGTTGGAATCCTCTTGTCGCTACTCTTCTTGATTGGTTTTTGAGTTTCATCCCTGCATGGATTTGGGGAAGTGAGAGGAGTATTTGGTTGAGTCTCGATAGGTTTTTTTGTTGGTGGTGGAGATGATGGAAGGTGCTTGCAAATTTTTACTTGTAGAGGGAATTGTTTTTGGGAATGTAAAAGGATAGAGGAAATGAGATGAGATGGAAGAGTGGAAGATGAAAAATGGTAATCCACGACTAGGGAACATGTGTGAAGCTTGGGAATTGGTGTTTTGGTTTAGATTTAAGTGACTTTAGGATTGGTGGAGAGTTATAGGATGACCATGGAGCTATCTCCCATTGACAGGATGAACCAACATTGGATTCATAAGATTTTATCTCCATTATCCACTACTCGAGTTGTGGTAGCATCTCAATAATGAAACCAAGATTATCATGTGTCTTAAGATAATATGGAAAGGTTCATTCCCATGGAAAAGGGTCCCTAAATTTGATCTTGAATGTCTTGAGTTGGGCTGAATCCCTAGACTACACCATGCTAGCCATTATCTTAAGGATCTTCATTTGTAAATTCACATCTCGGGGAAGAATGCCCTTCGAAATCCACATACTCCTACCTTCCACTAGCTATATAGTTTGGCATATATCTAAAATGATTCATGTATTGCTCGCTGGGGTATGCTTACTATTGATTCCCATCACAATACGAATCAACAGATTGTTGGTAGCACCTTGAGGTTAAATTTGCAACTCAAAAGGAGAGTTGTAATATATGGTTTTTGTCTTAAATATCAATCTCATGAGGTGTATAAATCCATAACTACAAGACTTCATAAAATGGAAGAAAAATGAAAGGGATAGAAGAGATAAAATGGATGGAAATGGATGGTGAAGAAAAGTCATGTCTACTACTCAAAGAATTGGTTTTTTACCAAGACAGAGTCATCAGTTGTGCTTGCATGTGGGTCTCCAAAGACCTGAAATTACACCAAATGCACAAAAACATTATGAAATTAAATAGATACCTATTTGCACACCTTGAAGAACTCAAATATTCTTGGGGGTTGGACTAGTTCAACTACAAATGTTCTATAAATTTTTGAAATGCCACATTCCCTAAACTCTGAAGTAGAAGAAACTCAAATCAAAAACCTTTGAAATCCCAAAAAGCCAAAGAACCTCCGAAATTCTTAACTCCAAAACCTAAAATTTTCTAAACTCAAAAATGTAAATGGTCTAAAATCTTGAAACCCAATATTTGGAAAGGTCTGAAAATGGAAAACCTCTGAAATCCCAAAATTTCAAAAAACTAAGGATACCCTTTTGAAGTTTGACGCCTAATCAATCATCTAGTGAAATTTGAGCACAATTTAAGTCCTCCAAAATTAATTTTGAACTTTAACCATCTTACTAGAACTTCAAATCCAAAATGACAACCTCTCAATTCCAAAATGTAAGGAAAGATCCTAAAATGTCTTCTTTGAACTTAGGCTTGAATGTGACTAGGTTTGGCAAGAGAATAAGTTGTTAAAAATTAAACTTTCTAACTCCTTGTTTTCCTACCAGCGTGCAAAACCGTTGAGTCGTGGTCGCATCGGTGGCTTGAGATTTGTTATTTTATTTTGTGAAACCTCTCAAATATTAAAAAAATATAACTTCGTGATGTCCCACTCGGTGTGCCAAAACCATTGATGTGGAATCACAACACCCCCTGAATGAGACAATTTATGGACAAGGGCATTTGGCGTGATTACATATCATGGAGCTATCCTAAATGTGGGACATTGTGAAATAGGATATCTCTTCGCAGAAGGCTGGTTCCTTATGCTAACATTCCTACCACTAACTACTCCTAATGCAGGAAAACCACTAACTAATCCTAATCAAATGCTTCCAAGGGGGCTGAGATAGAAGGATTGCATGAAATAAAGCTACACTACGAGCAGGTTTAACCAAGAAAGGAGTACTGATCACTCTTCCCAACCCTACAAAATGGATAAAGGGTGAATATTGGGGAGGTTGTACAAATGCAAAAAATACCCAAAATACAAACAATATTCATTACCGTAAACAAAAAACACGCATATCCTGCAATAACTATGAAATATGCATGCAAATACCTTGTTGCAATGACAAGTAAGAGAGACAAAAATCATGCAAAGGTTAAGAAAACTAACACAAAATATAATTTTTATTTCTCATGATGTATACACTGTAGATTATACGTGGGAGAAAGGAATTAATTCATTAGAGTGTTCAAAGGAAGGCTTAGAGCCCCAAGAAGAAATTTGGTGCATGGGAGAAGAACGATCAACAATGTTTTACACAATGCAAGACCTTAAAATTTATAGAGGAATAAAATGAGGAGAGAGATACAAGAAATTTGAAATATGTACTCCAATCTCCTGCAAAATCAAGCATTCTCCTGCAAGAGTGATAGCCAAGTCTCCCAAGTCCATACTCCATTGTACTTTGTTTGTTGGGAAAGAAAAGGAGCCCATCGCTCATCATTTTTGGTAGGTGAGAAATCTACAACTACCTTCTAAAAGGGCAGACTGTATTTCCTCATTTTGGAATACTTAGTCTCACTAAAATTAAAAAAACCAGTAATGAGCTTGTGGACATCACACTCGAGATCATTCCAAAAAGTCTAATTTTTATTAAATCCGAGCTCCCAATAAAAAGTTATGGCCATATTAAGATGAGGGTGCCATACTTCAACAAATATGGGTGGTGATATCTATCTTTTCAAACTCCGAACGTGTATCGCAACCTCCAAAATAAAAAAATTTAGACTTTCTCGGATTTGGGACTTTCAGATTTTTTAGTTTGGAGTTTAGGTTACCGTGCATCACTCAAGTTGACTCAAGAGTTCCAAAATGTTGAACCTCCAAAGTAAGAAATTCAAACTTCGAGTTTGAACTCAAATCATGTCATATTACATTGTTCATTCTATGAGCCAAAAGGTTTTAAATTATGAAACCTTGAAGTCCAAAATTTTGACATCAAGTCTCGACCTTTATCATTTTGGGGGTTCGGTTTTGAACGATCCGAGACTTCAGTTTTGAGGATTCGGGACATCGGGTTTACGGGTTCGTGACTATGGGTTTCTGGGTGTCAAGACTTCAATTTTAGGGGTTTTAGAACTTTGGGTTTTGGGGTTTCGAGACTTTGCATTTTGGAGTTTAGGGACTTCTGGTATCGTGGTTTTAGGACTTTGGGTTTTAGGGATTCGATTATCGGCCGACACATGAAACCTCTGAAATCTCTAAATCCCAAAGTCTGAATTTTAGACTTCGGGTTTCAGACTTCCCGCTTATTTTTCATGCTTCTTTCCACCAAGTCCCTGAATTTTTCTTCACCCTACCTCCAAACGAGCACACCTCCGAATTCTTAATTTCGTACTTCAATTTTCTCATTTCGTGAACTAGCTCAAACTCCTGAGTTCCTCTACAATGTGTTTTATCCTCTTCAACTTGTTCAGCTAATCCCAAAATGTGATCTCCTTGCGAAATTGATCCCTAATTTTCTCTCTATTGGGTCTTGTTTGTCCAATTTCACCTCAGAGCCAAAATTGGATAACACACCCTTCTTCCTCCAAAACTTCATCCAAAGGAACATCATGATTCCTTGAACCAAAGGTGTTAATGATGTACTTTTGATAATGTGATCCTTCCCAAATCAAGTACTTTGAGTTTTTCAGGTCACACTGAGCTTTCCTACCGTTATCCTCAGTATATTTTCCGCACCCGGTTCATAAAAATACAATAGAACTTCAAGATTACCAAGGGTTGGGCTATCGTAGAATTTCCATCTAAATCATCCTAATCGAGTGATCATATCTTAATCTCACTTTCAAAACCTCCTCAATGTGCCTCACCACAACCGTGTCATGTTTCGTGTAGTTTCCAATGCAATCTTCCATCTCGGTCATTTTGAATCATGTCCTCTTCATTCAGATAACCCTATTCCAACATTTCATTTGTTGGAGCTTCATCGTCTACTTCCTAGGTCTCACATCAAACAATTCTGATACGAGAGGGAAGGTACTTTTAAAATAACAAGCATTAAAGACTAGATGTTCATTTTATGACATATCCTCCATTGATTTCATGCCCATCTCACACCCAATGGTCTCGAATCAATTTTTCCATTACCTAGCTCTGTCGTAGCCCCAAAAATAGACCCTATAGGTGGGAATTAGGTCGATGCACCGCCACTAATCAGTTTGGGAGTACCCATTTCAGCCTCTGCACAAGTAGCACCATAATCTTTCACCAAAGTAAGGGATTCATGTTTAGAGAGGAAAAGGAGGGTTGTTTCAATCACCATACTAATCCCGGGCCTACACATCTACCCGTCCCATGGCCAATACCTCTGCAAATGATACAAAAACTAGAGAGATTTTGAAATCTAAGACTTGATCTACCACTCCTCGAGAATAAATGAGGTGAATCGAAGAGGAGAGACACTTACATGGGGTCATATTGACACACATTCTAGCAATCGGAAAGAGTGATGGGTTATATTGAAAACATATTCCCAAAGCCTTGGCTATCGCCGCAAACACATGTTTTTTCCAAGACTCCAAAGTTAAGGCAAGGATTTTGACCCACACAGGTATGCACCATGTTCAAATTTATCCATGTCCAAGACTCGAGGGCCATCTAGAAAGGTGCAACACCGTCTTCCCAAAGAACCAGAGACTTCTATCGATGGTCAGAGGAAATCATCCTCTACACTAAACTCGAAACAAGAAGGATTTATTAGAAATCGCAACCACTTCAATGCCTCCAAAATTATATCATTTCATCCTTTCCTGCACCTTAACCGATGAATATTGGGCCTATTAACAACAAAAAATCCTATAAGAAAAAGAAAAAAATCTATTCTTAGTCGTGTCCACCACTTAATTTGAAACAAACAATGACGGTCATTTACATCCCACACACGGTTCGGAGTAAAGAGAGGGAGGCATCAAGTATAAGTCTAACTCTTTCTTCCTGATCCCCATTGTCTCCTCATCGAAGATCCATAACCATTCTTTTCGCATGTTCTCGCCTATAGGATTTTGAATTTTACTCGCCATCCTTCATGTCACCGTCCTCCATAAGTTAACAATACTTGATAATATTATTCCTAGTAGTTAATAGAAAGATGGGGACAAGTCTTTTGTAAAACATTAATTGACTTTCATTGTGTTATGCATCCTTACTACAAGACATTTATTCAAAGTACTTGATCTTTCTTTCATATGTGTGTATCCCTTAGTTGAAAGTCATGCATCCCTTGTCTAACAATTTGTGAGTAGTTATATTTCATTATTTTCCTTCATGTTATGTATATCAAGATTTCACACCTATAACATTAATAACAAAAGTACTTTCGTTATTTGTGCTAACCAACATATAAAATGGATTTTTGGCTATGAATTTAATTTTTATATAAAAATATATATAAAATAAAATTTGTATTCTAACATGAATCGTATCTTATTATAACAAAAAAATACATGCAAAAAATGCTAAATATTTTTCCAATTATATATTTATAGTGGAAAATAGTGTTGTTATGCCAATAAGATATTTGTTATTAGATTGGGTAAAAAAATAGATTTTAGAGGGTTGGGAATGCTATACAACCGAGAGTTATGCAAGAGAGAGCACAAAGAGAGAAAAAACTAGGAAAAGGACCCCTCGAGCTAAAGGAGCAACAACCAGACAAGCCAAAACCATGATGGAAGGCTGATCCCGAGATCAACTCGACTCACCACCTAGCATTTACAAGATCGGCCACATATATTATACTATCGCTTTGTGGTGAACCTCCAACCAACCCTCATTCGAATCCACAGGAGGGGAGGGAGTCAAAGAATTAAATGGTAAGGGCCCAAGGCATACCTCGAGCCTCCCCTATCGACGTCAACCAAGCCACAGTCCAACAGTGGGCTCGAGGGTAAAGACCTCCCAACTGCACCCACTAGCGAAGCATTAATGTTCTTGACATTTTGCGATTCAAATTTCCTACCCAAGAGACTGGTCCAAACTAGAACCATCACCGACACCACCAGTCAACACTGCATTGTCTCCTCCAAAGAATCAAGTTTGAACTCCGATCCAAATAGAAAGTGCATCAAGGAGACCTATCCTCGCAACTCTTCTTGTGCTTTGTAGGTGACTCGCCCATCAAAGATTCATTTTCCTCCCCCTTTGAGTCCTCCTTCACATCCTCCTCACTGGATGAAACATCCAGTTCATCATCTTTCCGAAGTAATTGAATTTCACTAGTGGTTCAGTAGGTCCACAGCACTCTCCCATTTTATATCTAGGCATTCTACATTTACTACAACAAAATATTTGAATCTTCCACCTCAATAGGTTGTCCCCATTCACCAGCAAGGGAATCCAAAAAATTTAGCTATGGAATTTCGAACCCAAGTAGTATATTGATACATAGCCTAGCAAAGAGGAATCTCGATCAAGATTTGGTAGTAGGATCCACAGCAATAAGAAGACCCATAGATCTAGCAATCCCTAGAAAGACCTCAAGTTCGCAGAACTCCACGAAGACCCGTGTCTGAATCCAAACCAAGAGAGTATGAAAACCGAAATCATGGGGCATGCCAGTTCCTACTCACGGATAGTGAAGGTCACGCTACCAAAAACCAAGGTCCTTGTTGAAAACTTTCTCTGCATTTCCAACTCGTAAGGGTAGCAAAAATAAAACCTTCACCCTCCAATGCATGGACGCCAACATCAGAACACCATTTTCGCCGCTCTATTATCTTACCGCATCAATATTCAGTCCATCGCCCTACGAATCTGCGAACAAGTGCAAATCTAAATCTTTGTTTGGCTCTTTCAATGATGGCCTTTTGAATATCTAAAGACAGTACCTCATTCTTTTTAGAGGGGTGAAATCTTCACCAGCCGCCTTTTCCTACAGTGCAACATATCCGAACAGTGAGTAGCCCAAGTGCTTTGTCCTTTCCCTACAAAACTCCTCCATTCTCGCAAAAATTCCCACCAGCTTCACTGCTCACCATCCATTGAAAGCATTTATCATTTTCTTATTTTTAAGTTTATTAATTGAAGAAGACGTTTATTCAACAAAAATTGCAAGCATAATACCCAAACAATAAAAATAAATTTATAAAAAATTAAAAAATGTAAATGGCCATAAAATTTAACTCTCATCTCAATTTCTCGAAAACTCTATTGGTGATTTCTCGAGCCAAATCTCTTTTACTTCCACCCACCAAAATTTTTATCTTTATTTTATAATGTGAAAACTTTTTTACTTAATAAATATTTTATTGAAACAAAATAAGCTAAAAATCATATAAATGGGTGGAATATAAAAAGTGTTATCGATCTACAATATACCTATAACGGTCTTTTTTATAACGAAATTTTAATATGAACATTCTCCTTGTACGGTACATTAATGGCGGAGATCCTACATCACACTAGCGAGAAGGGAATCAAGTTTGAGCCCGTCCCAGCCTGTCCGAAGGCTTGAGACCTTTGACAAAGTGCCAAAAGAAAAATTAGCCGTCAAAATAATTTAAAATTCATAAATCACTCGCAAACTGAAGTATAATATTTAATGTAAAGTTTAAAAAGAAGAGTGGAATTGTAAAATGTTCATCACATCATGTTCAACATTTAACAATTGTAAATTGTTCGGAAAACATTGAATGAACAATGAAATCATATCATTTTGAATCTGATCTGTACTGGAATGCACAGTTTGCTTTTCTTTTAGAGAGTTTTTAAAGCAATTACAAATGTGAAATGAAATAAGACGAACAATAATCTAATCCTTGTGCGACAGGAACAGATGAGATTTGACACCTTCCTGGACGTTTTTAGTTGTAGAGGACATTTTTTCACATTTTTATTGGTGGAAAACCGTTTTATAAAACTTTTGTTATTTGCATGAAACCGTCAAAATGTTGTTTCACAAAATTAATGAAAAGTCATTTGTGTTCAAACCTATCAATTTTCAGTTGGCTGCGAGTATAAGAAGTCGCGGGTTCGTTGTATTGAAGATATGCTTGAATGTGACAACTATTTTGACCGGCTCTCCAGTTCCGCCCTTCCAGTCAATTGATTTGCATTCAATTCAATTGAAATTTAAAACATAGATTTGATATTTAATAAATCTATACCATATACAGATATATTTTTAAATTAATTCGAGATTCGGACATTAAATCTGCTACTACTGAAATAGATATGAATGTAGTATGAATGTAGTCTGAAAATCAATGGAGAATGTTACCGTTTGCAGTATCGGTAGCTCAATAGCACTAGAAATTAGTACTTCGCCTCTGAAAAGGTGGGTCGTTGGGGAAGATTGAGGTCCATAATCTTTTTGTCAATGGACAAAGAGAATCAAATTACAATCAACGGGCTTGTTCAATCAGGGTATGTTACATCTTTGATTTATTTCGTAGATAAGATTTGTTCCCGTGTTTTCTATCTGATTTTCTCCAAATGTCCATTATTTATGCGGAGAGTCTGATTCAAGGATGTGACTTCCATAAATATTTTCCCCATTATCTCCAATATCTCCAATATTCCAACGTTTCTTGAAATTTCTATTTCTACATTATTTAATAGACCGGTTTGACTGTGAGCTTATCCCATTGAGTTTTATAGTCTAATATTTTTACGAACAAGTACCAGTTTGTTAGCGCCTATTCCTCTCCCATTGATATATTCAAATAGACATCACCATTTCCCATTTCCACCGAATTGATTTTAAATGTTCCTGATTCGGATTTTGAGACAAAAGTTTTAATCGATTTTAGCTTGTTCATTTAGCTATTTAACATAAATAGGATCTGGTCTTTTCTTTTTGTAAATATTTTCATTAGGTCTTTTGGAAATTTTGTGAATAGTTTCATTATTGTAACTACATTTCCCATTTAGTTAGTTTCGTGTAGTTATAAACTGTGATAACACAATTTGACAAAATGGTAAACCTTCGAGAAGTTTTCCATTTAGGGTTAGGTGACGTCAAATCTCATATGACGTAGCTATCAGCAGAGGGGGATTAAGCCTTAGGCAAACTAGGCAGTTGCCTAGGGCGCCACCATCAGGGGGCGCCTGAATCTAAAAATTTCCTTTTGTCCGTTAATTTTAGAACTTAACTTTAAAATAATTTATCTGAAGACTTAATATTGATCAACCCATTTATAGATATTATTGTATAGTAACATAAATTTCACGCATACATATAAAAATAATTTGTAATATTTTTTCAAGTAAAAGAAAATATCACATATTTATAAGCACATATGATTTTTTTGGTATTGTTACCCATTCTCTTGATATAGCTCCAGATTATATAGGTGTGTAATTTGTTTTAGAAAAAGGTTAATGTATTTTTTATAATGTTGTTGGTGTATCTAGTAGAGGTGAGTATAATTAAAGGAAACAAGTATTTAATTTTCTATTCTTAATTTTGTGGGGAAATTTTCTATTTTTTTAATGGAGGAATCTGTAGGCCTAGTCCAAATATGACTCTTCACAAAACCATGGGAGCTACATAAATGTTTTTGTTTCTTTGGAAAAAATGGTGCTTTATTTTAGGATAGAGTTCATGTCACCTACTTGATAAGGCTAAATTAGACTTGTAAGAAGCCTTGTATAAAATATTGTATTTTTTGCATTCTGAGCATCTCCTACGATTAAATTTTTCCATCCACAGTATATTTTTCATCCTTCCGTGATAATTTAATAATATATTTTTATTATTATTTTATTATGACCATGATGTAAATTTAAAAATACAAAAATATAGACATATTTTATTTATTTACTTTATGGAAAAAAATATTAAATAAATTTTTGAGGAGGGCACCCACTCAAACTATTGCCTAGGGCGCTCCCGACCTTTAAGTCGGGCCCGCCTATCGCTGGGTTATGGATCCATTAAAATTAGTGATGAGCCCCTTCAAAATATTAATAATTTTTTTTTCATTACCATGCCCATGGCCATTTTAGGAATTTGTAATACCATGTTCAACTCGAATTATAGAGCATTTGACATTACCACTTTTCTGTATGAGAAAGTGAAGAATTTTAGGAAAGACCGAAGGCTATTTGGAAGTGGTCACCATCTCAGGCCGTGAAATTATGATTTTTGTTCTATGCTACACCTCTCAATGTATAAGCTGCCATCCGAATGTGAAGGAACCTATTCAATAAAAGATATGATCTCGAGCCTTAAGTCGAAGTGAAAGCATGAAAGAGAGTGGTAGCGTGTTAGGAAGAAGAGTGGAATTGGGAAGACAACTACACCATGTAAGCTAAATCGGGTATCTCGTATCCATCAAAGCATAATGAAAAGTAGTTTTTAATTCAAATGTTAGAGTTTTGTGTACCTTTATGCTCGTAATATGTTTGACAATTCACCTCGCTCAATGATCCTCTCTTCATTGGTCGGGTGGCATCGCATGCCATTTCCACTATGACTTCCACTAAGAAGACTCTCCATAGAGAGTAAGGCACTAAGAAGACATGACATGTAAACAACTCGACTAAGATTGTTTTTCCTCATCAAAAAGCATAATATTAGGACCTTGAGGGTTTAGATTCTAGTTGTTCATCGATGTCCCCACCATTTGTACCTTCATCAAACTACAATCCCTTAGGGATATCTGTGGGACTTTACTATTGTATCGATGTTGTTCTTGATTTACTGTTTTGATAATGCCTCTAATTGGTTTGAAAATTACAAATTGGTGGCATATGGTGTTGGCCGAGACCCCCTAAGAGCCTTTTGAAGCAATGCGTCACAATCATGGTAGAGCCATGGTGTGAAGCTCAAGGTGTCAAAACCTTTCCAAGGGATTTTTCTTGTTTCATTTTTTGAACTCGAACATCAAGCAAGGCCACGCTTAGCCATGGGCCTTGGTTCATCCACAACTCGTTGGTTGTTTTCTCACACCGGACTCGAGACTTTTAAGTCTCTAATAGGCAATACTTAAAATCCCTATTTGATTGAGTTACCAGGGTTACCTTTTTCTTTGTGGTCTTTAATAGGGGATCTTGTCAAACCCTTGGGAAGGCTCAATTGCAATGAGAAACCCAATTTTTTTTATGCTCACCCTCAATTTCATGTGTCTCGTTGAAGTGGGATTTTCAAAGGACCTTAAGGATTCGATTGATATCCAAGTTAGGGAAACCCAATTCACAAAAGGTTCTTTATATCAATCACTAAACACCCGCTTTCATTGTTATTCATCTCGAGCACATGATTTTTGTATGTTGTCTCATGGTTAACTCTCATCCTAATCCTATAGATAAATCACCTTCAAACCCTAAAGCTTCATCCAACAGATGGACAATTGTGACGAATAAAAAGGGTGTTCCAAAGGGCCTTCGAAAACTGGAAAATTTTGTGTATCGTCATATTGTCAACAATGGTGCTAGTACCGCTTCACAACTCCCCTAAAAACAACCAGAATTTGCTAAGCCAAAGTCACCTATCTCCCGCTTAACCGAGACCACCGTGTTATGTCCCCTGGTTTCCTTCCTAAAAACCTCATTGCTAGGGTTTGTGTGCAGTCCCATAAGGATAGGAAAATGCGTTCTCATAGCCCTTCCCCTATAGAGGATGGTGAATATATGCAAGAAAAGTGTAGACCTTTTACCTTTGGAGAGCATTTGTCGCGCTTCTCACCCAAGACTCTTTTTCTCCTAATCGCATGAAGCGCTCCTTACATCGAATAGTGAGGGAAATATGAACCTAGATATTTCTTAATGATTGTGCAAATCTTGGAGTATATGAGGACTTATTGAACCCGACTCAGCTATATCTAGTCGTGATAGTTGTCAAAGACTTTAGCCATATGAAAATTTTGTGTTAGCAAGAAGTTAATCTTTCTTTCTTTTTTTCGTTACACTCACACTCGCATTTTATTTTTCCGCAGGCCATTTGTCACACCTCAAATCATGAGAAGGGTCATGGTAGTCTTATGACTTTGATTGCTCCCGACATTGCCTAACATGTGATCACGTGGGGTTTGGATGCCACACATCATGTGGTTTGGTCTTTGTTTGAATTTGACGGTCATATTTTTCATCTAGCTAACATATATGCTTCTAATAATGTGAGGAAAAGGGAATTTTTTTGCCTTGGCTTTCATATTCTCTATCTGATGCTTTGTGGGTGGCGTGTGAAGAATTTAACATGATAAAGAAACCAGAAGACAGGTGGGCTAGGCTTCCAATGAGGTGGTGTGCGGGAGAGTGGGAGGCCTTGTTTTGCTTTAGGCATAAGCTGGGCCTTTTTTACCCCAATATCCCTTACCGTTATCATTGTTCATCTCCTTGGTTTAGTTGGTCCAATTTCCAAGATGAGAAGGAACGTGTTGTTAAAAGGCTTGATCGTGCTCTTATGCCACAAAGCTACTCGGAGAATGCACTAGATTGTTTAGACATTTTTGTCTTACTTGGTCTATTTTTCAAAGGGGGAGAAAACTCACCACTACATGAAGTCTAATCTACCCATGCCTAATTGGATTTTAGGGATGAATTGAGCTGGATTGAGCCCGTGTAGTTTAAAATCCTTGGGATCCATTTTTCATTCTACACCACATCTTCTTAGATTTGGGCATATGTTGTCTAAAGAGTTGATCATATAAGGTAACTTTCAAATCTATTCCAAAGTGCTTGCTACCACACATGTTTATTATTATTCTTGTTAGGCTTCATCGATTATTGCTTATCATAACTTGAGAAGATGCTTCGGCAATTTTGTTGGCCAACACTAAGGACACAAGGGTTTCCATAGGGTTGCTTGGGACATTTGTTGTATGGCTAAATAATTTGAGGGCTTAGGTCTGATTGAAATCAAACTCTAGGGAAAAGCCCTATGTGTGAAATGGATTTTGTGGAGTTTAGTGGGAAATGAACCTTGAAGGTGCTTATTCGTAATGGCATTTTTAAGGAGGTCCCATTGGGTAGGATCACTTGGAAAGGCCTTAATTTCCAATATTTGTTGTTTTCTCTAGTGGTTGTTAGGGTTAAAGGATCATTTACCTTGCATAGCATTTGGAAGGCATGTGAATCAGGAAGCCTAATTTGGATAAGGTGGGTGAGGGTTTCAGATTTGGTCTTTCTGTTAATTCCTTGTCTCTTTGGTGGTCCCCTATGTTATCTTTCCACACCTCTTGCATTAACCCCCCGGTTTAAAGCTCTTAGATTTTATAAAAAGGGAATCAAATTTATTGGGGATTTATTCTGCAAACATTCCAGAGATTGAATTTCTTGGGGTGTTATTGTTTTATACTTTCAGCTTTCCTCATACCGATGCAAAGCCTATCTCAAAATTGATTAAATGTATTCCTAATGAGTACTTTCATAAAATTGGGCTTATCTCTAGTGTTCCTCGGGTAGCGTGACTAGAATTGGCAACTTCTATGCCTTTTCGCTTCTACAAGCCCTCCTCGGAAATTCTCTATTGGCTCCTAAAGTGATTGATTTTTCTACTCTTAATAGACGTTGGTGCCTTTCCTCTTCAACTTCTATATGGATTCGAAGTTTTCGAGGGTTTCATCTACTCATTTCAAGCCCAAGAAATCCCATTTTCTATGGCACATCCTTCATCAAGGCATTCCGTCTAGCACTTGAGTCATCTATCTAAGGTTTCATCCCATCTATCTATGTCACAAAAATAAAAATGATTAAGCACACCCTCGGGCATAATTGAGCCGACATGGATTCATACCCTTTTCTAACTGTTTTCTTCATATTTTTCTCCTTAAAATGGCTCTTCCGGGTGACTCGACTGTATACCCCCAATTTTCAACAAAATTTGGTACATCTTCATAACTAAAATCTTATTCACTCCATGGAAAGATAGAAATAATGCGCTTTTAATAATGCTAAGCTTGATTATGATTTCTCTATTACTATTAAAGTCAATGTGATTTGTAATGTCATAATTTAGATTAAAAATCAGGTCCGACAATGTCATG
Organism: Taxus wallichiana var. yunnanensis; assembly: GCA_018340775.1. Taxonomy (NCBI): domain Eukaryota; kingdom Viridiplantae; phylum Streptophyta; class Pinopsida; order Cupressales; family Taxaceae; genus Taxus; species Taxus wallichiana. The sequence continues at coordinate 988,795,949 of CM031242.1, forward strand.
CTTGTGGTGGAGCATCTATAGCACATCCTCAACCACTGGGATCAGCCCTCGTGCTATCAGTCAAGTTCCCTCGGGTGCACCCTCGCACCGTCATTTGCCACCTCCACCTCTTGGCCATAGTTGAGGGTGAGACCATTGCTGCCCATAAATTCCTTTTCCTCGGCAGAGATCTGCTTGCACTCCGCAAACTTTTCCTGTGCTTCCTTCGAAGGGTGGCTCTAGTTGGTTCTCTCTTGAATGGGGTAATTTTCTTTAGCTTAGGCTGCCAATTTCTAGTACTCAGTCTGATGACAATTATGATGATAAGAAAGATAATGGATGGGATGGGTGGGATCCTCTTTCTAATAAGTCTCACCCCTCTGGTTTGGGTTGGGGCGACAAGCATGTGAGTCCCGCTTCCCCACGCCATTTTCTTCCATGTACAACACTGTTGGTTGATTGTGCTCTTTTTTACTTGAAGTTCGCATTGTTAATTTTTTTTTTTTTGCTATGAATTACCTCTCTCGAGGGTTTTTAGCTCGATGTGACTTTTGGCATTCTCGGGGTGTGACTTTTCCACCCATTTTTTAATGAATGGCGTTGTTTTATATTTTTATATTAATATTAAGGTTCACTCTTCAATAAAAATAATAATAAAATATTAGGACCTTTCCAAAAGGGATCTTTTAATAGCACTTGGACATCGGATCCATTGAAGCATTGTAGTAAGTGGAATTTTGACTTGGAATGTAGTTGTAAGTGTATGGAAAAACATGTGTGCCATGTGCAAATTTCATGTTGAGTTCCAATTGTCTCGAATACGATATGAATGTGATCAATAGGCTAAATCCTAAACTTCCATAGCCTTATCCAACTTCGTCCCAACTCATGTATAATTTGGAGCTTTGTAGAAGGTTGTAGAGATCCCTCACAACGTAATATGGAATTTCTAAGGTTGTAAAAGATGTTTTCACAACATGTAGAAGCTTACAAGGGGCATATGAACTATTTGATAGAGATCCGTAGATATGTCGGTTCCTAAGAATTCAACAATTACATGATATGCCAAATGGAAATTACAAAAATGGTCTAGAACTTTATGGAGTAATGAAGACCTTTGAGTATACCATGAGCATTTAAAATTCATTTACCAGTAACGCCACAAAATTTTCCATACGAAACCCAAGTGAAGCTTAAATTACATTCATCATAATTTAATTTCTCCTTAAAAACACTTAAACAACCCAACTAAGTTAATTAATTAACTAAGGCACATTAAAATATCAAAGGGTGGAAGGTCAATTAAAGGTTACTAATAATAATTTAAAACCTAAGGCATTAAAAAGGTAACCAAGTTCCTACAAGCATAAGTTTAGAAGTTAGTTAATATGACAAACCCACAAGTGGCCCTCAAAAGTCAACCCATGTGTTGAGGATAAATACATTTAAATTTAAATTTTAAAAACTAAACATTCACCCACAACTACTTCTTACCTACTTTTTGTAGGGATAAATTCCATCCTTAGGATCAATTCATTTTGAGCCCTTGGATGGAAGAGAGGATTCCTAACCCTAACTTTGCTTTATATCTTTCTCTTCTCTTTTTTGTTTAATTTCATTTTGTTCTTTTGACTTGCAGGTTTGGGAAGGAGGAATGGAAGCCATGGAAGGACTCCTCAAGCTTTTGGAAGGGCTTCAAGGGAAAAATTTATTCATATTGTAATTAAAGAAATACCCTTATTAGGGTTTGAAAGAAATTTATTACCTAGCTCTATCAAAGCATTTCTTTCCCAAGGTCTTATGGAGATATCCCATTAGAATTATTTCAAGTTTGATGTATGTATTTCATTTACAAGAAACATATACTTATGTTTATATTTATTGAGCATATATTACTCGTATATTGATGTAAGTTTTAATAAAAGAAATTCCTTTACTCTCTCTTTATTCTGTTTTTTTTATAATTTAATATATGATAACACACACACACACACACACACACATACACATATATACATATACATATACATACATACATACATACATACATACATACATACATACATACACATACATACATACATATATATATATATATATATACACACACACACACACACACACACACACACCACACACACACACACACACACTCCGTGAAGAAAACCGTTGCCATGGTCGATGTGCATAGCCGTGTTTTTTTTTGTGTGTTTGATTTAGTGTAAGGTTAGTGGTGGGGGGGTTTCGCCCCACCGAATACAATAATAAATAGATTGGGGGTGGGGAGGGGTCGGCGACCCCACCCCACCCCAATTAAGATTTAAACCCGCCTAGGTCCCGACCACAAAACATGAAACACGACCCCTATTTTTATAAATTTTTATTTTTATTTTTTATTTTAATATACATATTTACAATGTAGGTATATACTTTTATATTTATTCTTTTATATATATATATATATATATATATATATATATATATATATATATATATATATATACATATATTTATTTCTTTATTTTATAAATTAATTATACATATATATATATATATAGACACACACACAAAAATTTATGAATGTATGTATATATATTAATATGGTTTAAAATGAACTATAGTGGTATTAGTTATAATTTACTACGAGTTACCAATATAAGAGAATTTTTACAAGTTAATATTTGAAATACTTTGAATAAATAAAGAGAACAACTTGAAATTATAAAAAGGAACACCCATAATCCTACAAACTAGTTCTTTTTTTTTTTTTTTTGAAAAGAGTAGTAAGTAGAATACTATTGCAAGTTACTTAAAGGAGGAACAAGTAATTTTCTTTCATACTAGTAGAACTCGTGTTATTAAAGAAACAACTCTCTTAATTTCTTCCTTAACCCAATATCACATACACCATACTATCAATCTTATTTACATACATTTACAATATTATCACAAGACTTTTAAAGCACATTTCTTTTCTTTCTTTCCTTACAACAACTCTTAAAATAAAGTAAACACATTTCAAGTAAAACTTGCCTTCAACCATATAACTTTTTGGTGCAAATATAGCTTACAATATCCCTTTCTTTTGAGTTGTGGAATAAGATAATACAACTTCTTTTCACATAAAATTTACAACAAAAGTATATTTCAAGGAAATGGAAATAGTCTTCACAAGCTCCAAGGTATTCTTCATCCAAGCTCTAAGTTCCAAGTAGCTCCAATCACAACCAAGATAGGGGAAGAGGCAACACTCTCCTCCCAACAAATATAATACATGGAGAAAAGAAGTAATCTCCTCCATCGACCCCCGCACCCCAAGCACAACACAATGAAAGGGTGGTCTCCAACTCAAGGCAACTACACTTTCTTCCACAATACATAATTCTTTCACAACATTCAAGAAAAACACTTAAAAATACAAAGAACATAAATTATTTCACAACAAGGCTTTTATCCAAGCCAACAAGAGAAGGAACTATGGGAAAGTTTTCCTTATGCCTCCCCATTGAAATGAGATGCCCAACCAAACCCTCCACAATAAAAATCAAGCCCCTATGACTCTTATGCCTCCCTCAAATACCCCTTATACCTCCCAACCCCTTATACCTCCCTCCTCTTATGGCTCCCTCAAGGACAAGGTAAGAATGCAAGCATTCCTACCCAAGATGGGCATCCCTCCCAAACCCCTCCACAATTACATATTCTACTCTTATGCCTCCCTCATGAGTTTTCCTATGGACCTCTCCTACACCATGTCTTAAGCATTCTACCCATTTTTCTCACAACCACAACAAACATACATTTTCTACCAATTTAAGCATAATAACACCAAACAATAAGCGAGCAAACAGAGGAAGGTCCCTACCTCTCCATTGAAGAAGTATAACCCAAGAAGCTTTGTCCAAACTCCTCCAAACAATCCAAAACATGCAAGTCCAAGCTCTTTCTCTCCCCCCCAAAAAAAAAATTCTCCTCTAAAAGAAAAGGCCCGTAAACAAAACCTCCAACCCCCAAGCAAGAGAGGAAACTTCCATAAATAGAAAAAGGGAATGAGGAGGATGATGTGGCTCCATGTAGGATGCCACATCACCCATCCTCAAACCCAACTCCCTTAGTCAACTCAACCCCTAAAGCACAATAAATGGGTGGTTGGGTTGAATGACATATATTTTCCACACTCCATCCCTACCCATGTGCCTTAAGGGCACAATTAAATGCAAATGGAAGAGAAGTGCACTCCAAAGTCACATTTCTCTTCCCAAAATAATAAATAATCCCCTTTTTGGCTTCCCAACCCATAGATAGGGTTGGTATGGGTTTTTGGGAAGTGTGGGACAAGTTTAACTTGTCCCACAAGCCCCCAAAAATTGTCCTTTATCTAAAATTCGAGAATCAAAGGACTTGGAGTGGTCAAAACTCAAAACAAGCATACAATCAAAGAAAAACACAAGGCTCAAGGAACCAACCACCAAAATTAATTACTCCCACTAGGCTTCCCTCAAAAATTAAAATTTAAAACAAGATGCTAAATTAATCTAAACATATTTAGCAAAAGAAACTTAAATTTAGGAGAAATCACAAATAAAATCACATAACTAAATTAAATTGAAACAAGTAAATAAGATTCCTAACCCATTGGTCACCATTAGAAAATTTCCCGCATGGGAATTTTCCTAACAACATAAAGAGACATTAACAACACAATAAAATTCACAAGTTACCTTGACGACCAAATGTTGTAACCGTCCGACATCCTGCTTGTGTTTGGTTCCCAATCCCCTTTAGGTTGTGATCATGTAGTGTTTCCTAAAAATACAAAATAACTCCTTCGACCGTGTGGCCATGTCAAAACATCCAAAATGACCATATACATGAAATTTATTTAAACATCTATACGTAATTCAATCATCCATTATTTCGAGGTCTAAATCACAACTTAATTATACATTTCATTATTTTCCAAAATTATAGTAATGTAATTTTAACAAATAAATTCTACTTATCATGGTGAAGAAATCAAATGTTAGAACACGTTGAATATATCCATATCATAAAATATCGTATCCAATAGTCTATCCATGAGTCTCGTAAATCATAATGAAATAAAAATCCAATCATAATCCAAATGTCTCTACTCAGAACATCACACTAATCAACATAAGTATATGTAATGTCCATATCAAAAGTCTGAATAACTCAAAATGGAAATCAAATAATTGTCATAGGGAAGTGGGCACAACATCCCCTCCCCTTATACTATACTTCGTCCCGGAAGTCACCGAAATAAGTGTGGAAACTAAGCTCGCAATGATGTAGAATCCTCCCAACTAGCGCAGCCTCATCGCACTGTCCCACTAAATACGCACCCAATCAATCTCTCTACCTTGAAGGCCCAAGTTCCTGTGCTCTAAGATACGTATAGGCTCCACTATCGCTTGTCCCTGATCCTGCACCTACAATGAGGTTAGATCTAATACGTGAGAGGGATCTGCTACATATCTCCTAAGAACAGATACATGAAACACATCATGGACGTGTGACAAGCTAGGTGGTAATGCTAAATGATAGGCCAAAGGGCCAATATGCTCCAAGACCTCAAAGGGACCAACGAATCTTGGAGAAAGCTTAGAGCCTTTTCCGTAATGGATAGGAATCTTATAAGGTCTGACATGAAGAAATACCTTCATGCCCACCTCATAGCTACGATCTACCCTCTCGCTAATCTGCATACTTCTTCTGCTTGTCCTGTGCCTCCTGCAATCTCTGTCTAATCAAAACAACTTGCTGCTCCATGTCCTGTAATAATGCTGACCCAAGGGAAAATCTGTCCTCTAATCTGTCCCAACTAAGAGGTGTCCTGCACTCTCTACCGCCATACAATGCCTGAAAATGTGCCATGACGATGGAGCTCAAAATTTTTATTATAAGAAAACTCTACAAGATACAGTACTCCTCCCATCTAGACTGGTGATCCATCACGTACATCCGCAACATGTCCTCAAGAATCTGATTCACCCACTCTGTCTACCCAAATTTCTCTATATGATATGTCTGATCAAATTGATGCTTGTCCCAAGCACCCGCTGCATAGTAGTCCAGAAGTGGGAAGTATACAAGGGATTGCGGTCACAAATAATCTTCCACAGAATCTGTGTAGTCTAACAATCTCATCCAGGTAAACTCGTGCCACTGCACTAGCTGTATAAGTAGTCTTCACCAGAGAAAAGTGCACCACTTTCGTCAATTTATCAACCGTAACCATGATGGCATCATGATGATATCTCGACGTCGGTATCCCAACTATAAAGTCCATGGAAATGGTGTCCCATTTCCACTCTGGTATGGCATGTGGGTAAAGAAGGCCAGCTAGATGCTGGTGCTCGGCCTTCACCCTCTGACACTCCAGAATGTGACACAAATTGAGCTACATCTCTCCAGAGTCCTCGCCAATGAAAGAGCTGCCTCAAGGTGGCGTGCATCTTCTTCACCCCTGGATGGGCTGAATAAGGTGCATGATGAGCCTCTGTCAAAATGTCATGTCTCAAATTCCCTCCTTGTGGTACATAGATCTATCCTCTGTATCTGACAAGACTATCTACCTCAAGTAAAAATCCTCGAATTTCCCTTCAAGGGGTCTCTGTGACTCAATCTCTGCCCTAGCTGCAATGTAGAAACTATCAAGAGGAAGTTAAAGAATCCTGCTTCACAAATCTGTGCTCACTGAGGTAGTCAAAGCCAACTGTCTCATCTGCTCAAGGCATTAGCCACCATGTTCTCCTTTCCCTTCACATGCTCTATCACCATGTCATACTCACAAAGCAACTCTATCTAATGCTATTACCTAGCATTTAGATTTGGCTACGTGAAGAGGTGTCGAAGACTCAGATGATCAGTCCTAAGAATGAATCTCCGACCAAGAAGAAAGTGTCTCCAATAAACTAAGGCATGCACAACAGCTGCAAGCTCAAGATCATGAGTTAGATAATTGAGCTCATAATCTTTGAGTTTGCGAGACTCAAAGGCAACAACACGGCCCTCCTGCATCAACACTCCTCCTAACCCTGCCAAAGAAGCATCTGTGCAAACAAAGAACTCACCCTAAGGTCCGCACTACAAGAATAGGCGCGACATGAGACATTCCTTCGAAAGTGTCCTCAAGGCCTCCACGACCGACATCTATCTAACCAAACAGACTTCTTCCTTTCCACTTTGAAGGGAAGTGATGGGGTGCGTAACTGAGAAAAGTCCTAAACAAATATCCTATAGTATCCTACTAATACCATGAAATTGCACACTTTTGTCATAGTAGTAGGTGCTTTGGTGAATCCATAATGGCTCTAATCTTGCAAGGATCGACTGCGATACCTTCCCCTGAAATGATGTGACCTAAATACTACACCTCTGACTCAAATAAAGCACACTTCTCCAGGTTCCCATAAAGCTACTACTCACAAAGACACCAAGAACCCGGTGAAGCTGCTCCTCGTGTTCCTCACGCGTACGTGAGTAAATCAAAATTTCATCAAGGAAAACAAGCACAAAGTGATCCAAGAATGTCCTTAACACCCCATTCATCAAACTCATGAACACTGTGGGGCATTCGTCAAACCAAAAGGTACTACTATGAACTCATAGTGCCCATACCTCATGCAAAAAGTTGACTTATGGATATCTACCTCTGCAATCCTCAGCTGATGGTATTTGGACTTAAGATCAATCTTTGAAAACACTATGGCCCCTTTCATCTGATCAAACAAATCATCGATCCGAGGAAGGGGTAACGATTCTTGATCGTTACTTTGTTCAACTGTCTGTAGTCCACACACAAACGCAAGGAACTGTCCTTCTTCTTAAAAAAATCACTGATGTGCCCTAAGGGGAAACACTAGGATGGATTATGTCTTTCTCAAGAAGGCCCTCCAACTACAACTTGAGCTCACAAAGCTCTTGTGTGGTCATCCTGTAAGGTGCATGAGATATCGGCTCAGCTCCAAGGACCAAGTCAATATGAAAATCTACCTCACAAGGAGGTGGCATCCCAGGTAACTCTCTAGGAAAAACATCGGAAAACTCCTACAAAATGGGGTGGTCATTGAGTGAGGGACTCGCTAGGTCCATCCTCTAATCTATCACTCACATTAATATCATATAATTGACATCCGCGTCATGCACACCGCTTGAGCTGCATAGCGAAATAGTACGGACCGAGATGGGTCTCTTAACCCCAGCTATCACTGACTCAACCCCTAAATCATCTAAACAAGCTATTACCTTATGGTAATAGTCAACTCTGGCCCTATGAGTAGATAGCAAATCCATGCCCAAGATGATACTCGTATGATCCCAAAGGGAGGATATGCAAATAATGTGTAGTGGTGAAAGGTCCCAAATCCACTACACACTCCTTCACCAAGGAGTCTACAGAATCCTTGGCTCCAGAAACCATCTCAACGTCCCAACTAAGGCCCTGCCTAACTGTCACCAAATGTCTACAATGATCTACTAATGAAGGTGCTATAAAAGAATTAGATGAACTAGAATCAAACAAAATAGAAGTAGGAATACCACTAATGCTACCTGTAGTCTTGATGACTTTGCCACAGTGCTCAACCTAGCATTTCTCAACCGCCACATAAATCCGACGACCGCATCCCATATCACCAATAGTAGGCTCTAAAACTAGCACCTTACCCTTATTCTTTACCGGGCTCTAAGGGAACTCTCTCCAATGATGGCCGAAAACACCACAACCATAAAATCCACCTGGTCCTCTCTAATTTGATTTTTCTCCCATAGGCACTCTAGGGGTTTGTGCCGTAGATCCAAACAATCCGTCTATAGACTAGGTTGAGTGCTACTATTGAGCTCTCCGCTGAATAAACCTTGGGTGCACCCTACATCCCGATGGGACCCTAGGAGGCGGCTCGGTACTACTTCCCATCTATGCGTCAAACCTCTGCGGCCGTCTAAAAGGAGGATGTACTTATGCTGCTATCTTGTGGCTATCGCGGTGGCCTAAAAGATGACTGTGTTGTAACCTATCCACCATGAGGAGGAGGGGCTGATCCCCTCGACCTACCATCTTGCATCTATTGTATGTGGCTACGCACTCTATCTCTAGCCTGTTGGGTCTTCCCCGTGTCTCCTCCACAATATAGGCCTTCTCCACGGCCTCTGATAAAGTCTGAGGGCAATGGATGCGAACTGCCCCACCCAAATCTAGATTTAGGCCCCTGATGAACTTGTGGATCCTGACCTGCTCATCCTGCATGTAGTTGACGTATTGTAGGTCTAAAAATCAGCTCTCATACTCTGCCACTTGTCATTATAGCTTTGACATAGGTCGTGGAACTCATCTATACGCTGCTGGATAAACCTCCTGGGCAAGTATCTACTCATGAATCTCTCCTCAAATAGCTCCCAAGTAACTAACTCTAAATCCACATGGAGCTTATGCTCCTCAGTGCGCCACCATACCCCTGCTCCATCTCTCAGTAGGTGAATCGCAACACTAGCCTTCGTGTTGCTGGTACATGGGCAAAGCTTGAAGCATCCACTCAAGCTGACTAACCAGGCCTCTACCTAAAATCCTCCTGTATCTCCAGAGTAGTGTGATGGTCGAAGCTTCAAGATCTCCATGATTTGGTCTGTTGTTGTTTCTTTATCTACCTCCTCTATGTCCCTCTACATGATTAGCTCTCACCTAGGGCTCCTAGACCCATCTCTACACCCTATATCTCTATCTCTCTCGAACCCCCTAGGAGGGGACTCATGCCGCACTGACTCCACATGGGAGTGCTCTACCAGGTCCTCCGCACTGTGATGTGAGGGCGCATGTGCCTCCACTGAGGGCTCCACATCCCATCTATCATGTCGTCCTCCCAAAGCCCCACCATGAATGGCCGCAGTCACCTCCTGAAGTGTCTGAAGTATCTGTGGTAGAATCTCTGCCATGGCCTACTCTGGGGGTGGTATACCTAGATCTACGTGTAAGATCCCATCGTCTTGTTTGCGCCTCCTGCACAGACCAAAATGGGAATTAGTTTTAAATCCTTTAGTTTTGTTGTTTGTTTGCTAATTTTTCTCTATTTTAATATATCAAGTAATGTTGTGTACTAGGTTTATTGTTGTTTTAGGTTTTGTTGTTTGTTTCATTTCATGTTTTCCAAGGTCTATTAAATTAAATCAAAATATCATACTATATAACGTTTAGGTTTTGAGTCATGTTAGGTTTACTATTTTTGTTCCATGTTTACTAGGTGTGCCCAAGGGTCCAAGCGTAGAAACCATAGCTCTGATACCAAGTGTAACACCCACAAAATTTGCCACACGAAACCCAAGGAGAATTTGGAAAAATTATGAAATAATTTTTTTTTTTTTTTTGAAAGGCATGCCCACATCTTGGGCAAAAGAGAGGAAGTTATAAAGAAGATTATTACATTTAAACACACCTCTTAGAATTAATTTTAAGTGAGGCTTAAATTACATTCACCATAATTTAATTTCTCCTTAAAAC